>BCKF01000004.1:562585-760401 GCA_001600515.1 Yarrowia sp. JCM 30694 | reverse complement strand
GGAGAAAATGAGGTCCACAGCATCGTCAAATAGAGGCGTCAGCTCATCGTTCAAAATGAGAGGCACAAACTGGGCGATCTCCGACTGGGCCTGCGTGAGAGGGATATCAGTATGTCGGGCATTCACAACACCATCGGAGATACCAGTCTTGATAACATCGATGATTGCCTTGTTCTTAGGAGTGTAGTGCTCGACGGGTGTGGTAACAACAGGAGTGGGCACAGCAGGAGTGGTCACGACAGCAGGCTGAGTGGTCACTGCAGCGACAGGAGTAGTCTGGTAGGGGGCACAGACAGATCCATCGGTAAGCGACAGCTGGCAAATGAGCTCAGTAACAGCGTAGAGAACATCGACAATAGCAGAAGAGGGGCCAGGCTGGTCGGAAATAGCAACGACAGCGGCACTCAGAATCTGGTAAGGGAGGCCCATGCTGACAGAGGCAAGGTGAACAGCAGAGTGGTAGTCGTAGTGAGTTCGAACCTTGGACAGGAGCTCAGTGGCAGAACTGTAGTCGGGACTCTTCTCGTAGGTGTTAAGAGCATCGATGACTTGGGCGATCCAAGGAGGGAAGGTGGTAGCGTCCAGGGTTGAGAAAACGAGGTCGACAGCTGCGTCGAACAGAGGAAGCAGGTCATCGTTCAAGATTAGAGGCACAAACTGATTGATTTCAGACTTGGCCTGGGCTTCAGGGATATCGGTGTGTCGAGCATTCACAACACCGTTAATGATACCAGTCTCGAGAAGGTTGATGACGGCGGCGTTTTTGACAACGTAGGTGGCTCCCAAGGCCACAGAGGCCGCGGAAAGCACTGAAACTGCCGATAGTTTCATTGGTGATGGTTGACGAATCCCCTATGCCGAGGCATTCTATATATATAACACGAGTGGTTTTTCCTGTATGGATGCAATGTGTTAGTAGCATGACTCCGGTCGCTAGACTAGTTGAGTACCCCCCTGGCATACGCTCGCTTCTCTTTTTTACTGGAAGGAGGGGTTTATTTACGTTGGCACCAGTATCGATCATACTAGATTTATTATTGATCAGCTGACGGTGTTGTTATTATTTTGTAAATACCGGTTTTATGTAATAAACCCCCTCCTTTCTGTCGGACAATGTGGTGGCCATTGAATACCAGCCCAAATTCCGGTTGAAGCCATCAATTAGTCTGACTATCTCTTTGAATCCCTGTCGGCCATATTTGCATACCCGATTCTTTCAAAAATACCATTTTCTGCTAAGATTGTCCCCCACTTTTGGATATATCAAAGTGCAAGGGTTTGTAGTAATGCGTCCCCATATTCCAGTAGTAGTACCAACCTCCTTTTAGTGGGCATTCCCAAGCTAACCAGAGGACAACACTGGTGGGAGTGGGTTTCTTGTGTCGTTTCGTTAGTATCCCTATTTGTGCTCTGTATATTTCCACATCTTTGCTCAGTCATGCTGAAAAGCAGGTTCAATGAGGCATCTCTTGGCAGTCGATCTGGGCTGGCCAAGCAGCTAGGTCCCATTAGGCTTCATTATCTAAACCTAAACACCTCATCGGGTGATTATTAAAACAAAAAAATAAACATAAAGAGGTAAATTGATAAATTAGCCCCAATTACAGCACCCTTGGGTCTAAAGGAAAACGGGTATTTGTTCGTATCTTATAATAGCAACATAATATTTCCGGTGCCGTGTGCTGTCTCACTCCATATCTCCGAAATGCCCATAATTGCCCACATCTGTCTGCGGGTCGTACAGAAAGTACGCTATTGCATGCATAACACCAGCAGTATAGGTACTTGAGTTTTGGAATGTGCAGATACCAGCTCGTAAATAAGTGCGGAGTTATCCCTTTGGAGCTGCTTTTGGGTGGCTCTTGCCCTAATTGCGAGCTGGCGGGTGAATTCAAACCCCCTGTCGAGTCCGATAGTGCTCGTATGCAACTAACCATGCACTACTGCGAGCTTGTAGCCGGGGTACACTGGTACGAGTACTTCACTCAGCAGCCGATGAGCGTGTGCAGATGTGTTTTCACACTGCACCAGCTGAGCGCGTCCTGTCTGGTGGGGTTGCATATGCACTCCGGTATGAACATGTGCAACTTGCATGGCTACAAGATATGGTCATATATGTAGACATAACCCCACATTTTGAGTAGGAAATAAAAGGATAGATAGCTTGGAGCTGGTGAGACATCCACGAGCCAGATAGAGTTTTTGAGAAAGTCGGATGTTCGTCGTTCTTTTGCAAAGCCGGTTACGCGCTTCACGCTAGTCAAATTCCCCACATTAGAGCGGGCATGGTCTAGGGTCCCGACCCCTGGTCGTCAGCCAGCTATTTGTTGTGTGGTGAGGCGCTAAATCAGCAGAGGGGTTTGGGTTATCTGATGAGCGCGAAAAGCTTATTTGTCGGACGTGCAGTGTTGGTGCATGTCTTACCCGGAACAGTTGTGAAGGGCACGGTGCATATGGTTCCCACTTTGGTGCCATAATTTGAGACAACACATGAGCAGCAAGGCGTCGACGATATTGCCGCCAGAAATCCTCCTGATTGTCCTTGAACATGTTCCCTTACAGGATATCCCCAGCTTTGCAGACGTTTGCCACATTTTCCGTCACGTTACCAACACATATCTGTCCACCTCCAACGCGCTCTCTCCCTACCCATGGCTGACGGTTCCCTACAACAGCACACTAGTCTCGCTAGTGAGGTATATTACCGATCCGACTCTGCCGCGCCAGCGAAAGAGAATAAAAGCCGCAGAGCTATTGGCCGACCAGCTTCGCACAGATATGAAAAGTGATACCAATATCCATGGCCATGATGTAACTAGAGATGGGGAGTATGAAGTGCACACGTTTGAAGACGAGTCCTTCCGGCTACCTCTGCTGGTGGACGGTTTTCTGCACATTTACTGGCCCGGAGAGGTGTGCAAGACCAGAGACGGCTCGTGGGTTGTACAGATACATATAAAAAAAGTTCAATGGGACGGCCCTATCCCCGCAAACACGTTGAATCTGAATACTGCCAACAAGAAAGTAATACGAGGCGAATCGCTGTTGATTCATACACGAACGGGTACGCAGATATCATGCAGCACCATCTTTTGTTACGAGACGCTCATGCAGTGTAGCACGGAGAAGGAGTCAGTCGTATTCTTCGTCACGGATCTCGGAGGTCCAGAAGACCGAATCAACGAGCTATTCTACGGCGACTTCCAAACTGGGAAGGTGGTGAAGCTCTGCCAGACTAAGAGCCATGCTATCCATTGCCCTAGTCGGCGAGGAGGACGGCGTTTCCTGCTTAGAAATAGACACGTGTGGATGCTGGCTTGTGACCCTGACGGAGAGCTACGAGTCTCGCAGCTGGATTTGTTCAAAGCGGAAAGTTGGATATTCACCGAGGGAGTAATAGGCATGGGATACCCGTACACTCCGTGAGACAACAACAGCATTAATAATAATAATAAAACATCGCTCTTCGACATCTAGCACCTCGCCTATCTGCCGCTAGTACGTCTAGACTCTAGATATGTAGCTATCTTGTGCCCATAGAGGTATTGTGAAGCAGGGGCATCGAAAATGTGTCCTATTTAGGATCAATTACCAGCTACCAACCCATAGACAATACAAATAATGAGATTTCTTTAGAAGAAAGCGGCACGGAAGTTGTGCCGGTAGCTGTTATAGTTCCGAATTAACCACAGTCTATAGGCGCATCTTTATTGTCCTTGTCCTCGTATTGGATCATGTCTCACTTTTGGAGGGGCGTTAAACCCGTCTAATAGCTATCGCACTAAGAACAAAACAAATGTCGCAGACCCAATCAAAAATAAGCCGCTTCTTGTGCAGCTTTCGAGAACAACACACAGGACCCTGCTTTAGAGAAAAAGTTCAAATGGGATAAGAAAAAAAATTGAGCTGTAGGGGAATTGAACCCCTGGCACCTGCTAACAAACGAATGGAAGGCAGATATGTTACCACTACACCAACAGCCCGGCGCTATATACCAAAAAAAGTGAACTTTCAATTTACGCTATGGTAGCAAAAGTCACGTGACCAAAATTTTGATATTGCGATTTGGAGGGTTAAATGCCGCCGAATTCAACGAAACAAAAAATAATCTACAACTAAATGAAGTTCTGAATCGATTGACGTTGGTTACAAACTTCTATATGTAATATTCATTGCGTTATCAGACCTTTTCTGTTTTCCGATTTTTGTCAAATTATTAACTTTCCGTTTGACGCACCTCATTTTCACCACTTCAAAACATGGAAGAATCGATATCGTTGGAGGAGACTAACAAGCACCGTATCGCTCTTGGGTTGAAACCCATTCCGGTGCCTGGAGCTGTCGCAAAGCCCGATCCGCCCCAGCCCTCTGGTGAGGTTTCTGAAGATGCTCGAAATCGTCTTCGACAGTCACTAGGTCTAGCACAAGAAACCAAGAGTCGAGATCAAGTTGAGTACGAAAACTGGCAAGCTAAGCAAAAGGAGGTTTCTGAGAGCCATCGACAGAGCGAGATTGAAGCTCGGCTTTCTGCAGCTGCTGAGCGACGAGCTAAACGAAAACGGCTGGCAGGAAGTGGACTTGGAGAAGATGGAGATGATACGCTGTCTTTCCTAGCCAACTTGAAGAAGAAGAAGCCTCGTGTGGCTATTCAGCGTGAGGATGATATGGAGGAGGTGGCATACACATCCAAGGATCTGGGTGGTATGAAGGTGGGTCATTCTCTGGAGGACTTTCAGAATGATGGTGGCGAAGATATCATTTTGACACTCAAAGATACCGATGTTTTGGACGAGGAGGGAGAGGATATTCTCGAGAGTGCTCTGTTGAATGAGGGATCCAAGCAGAAAACGTCAGATCAGGCTCGAAAGGGTGTTCAGCGAACTGCATATGATGATACTGGCAAGGAGGAGCAAAAGGAGGACTATTTTATTCTGGAAGAAGGAGGAGTTATCAAGGGCAATGGAGGAGAGGCTGCCAAGAAGGTGACTGCTAAAGAGAAGGAGAAGACCAAGGTGTCTTTTTCGTTTTTGAACGACGAAGATGAGGATGAGGTTCCTACTTCTGATTACAAGAGAGTCAAGAAGAGCAAAAGCAAGGGCAAAAAGAGCGGCTCAAGGAGAGTTAAGCTGGAGTCCGAAGAACCCGAAGACGATAAACGGCATCTCACGAATAATGTGAGCAAGAAACTCACTCAACAGGAGGTGGATGATATGCTACGAGACGATGATGAGGAGTTCCGACTATCTATGCGCAAGAATCTCATCAAGGCGCAGAAAAACAGAAAGAAGCTGACTCCTGAAGAGCTTGCTGAGCAGTTAGCAGCTGAGCGAGATGAAGATATGGGTGTTGAGAAGGAAGAGGAGGAGGGATTGGTACTTAATGAGACTACAGATTTCCTAACGACACTGAGGAAGGCTCAGGAGGAAGAGGAGGTTGAGGAGGAGCCTGTTGAGGAGGCTGTCGAGGTTGAAGTTACAGAAAAGGAGGATGAGATGGAGGTTGAAGAAAAGGAGGAACCTGTTCCCGAGCCCTTGGAAGACCCTCTCAACGAAGAGGATATCGGTACAGGTGCTGGAGATGTGCTCAAGATGCTGCGGTCACGTGGAATCATTAAAAATGTTACTGCCGAGGAGCGTGAGAAGCAGAAATCGCTGCGAGAACAGCGAGAGTGGAGAAAACGAGAAGAGCGAGAAAATCTGCTGCGTGAAATCCAGCTACGAGAAGAGCGAGAACAGCTCGAGGAAGAGGGTGCTTACGATGGTCTCACTCGTCAGGAACGAGAGCAGATTGAAGCTGAGGAGGACCAGATCAGACTGCAGGAAGAGGCACATGCTGCTCAGAAACGGTTCGAGAACTACGAGCCCGAAATCAATCTGCAGTACTACGACGATATGGGCCAGAAGCTGGGCACCAAGGCAGCCTACAAGTACCTGTCTCACCAATTCCACGGTAAAGGTCCTGGTAAGGGTAGTGTTGAGAGAAGTCTCAAGAAGGCCGAAGAGGCTAGAAACCAGGAACGACTGGCTCATGAGCGTACCCAGGGACCTTCTAACAGCTCCAACCGTACGTCAGCAGGCACTCGGCTTGGTTAGATGCATTATATATTTAAACAAGACAAGGTAATTGTACTAAGTTATATTTAGATTTAGATGCACGCTATGCACATTTTTTTTTTAATTGTGACATTGCAAAATCATAAGTCGGATCATAAGGGCAAGTATAACCAACGTGGCCACTTTGGCCAGTCATGTGGTTTGCTTTTTTACGGTCGTATTGTCAGCATGTGCATATCCACAACAGATCGACATTTCAGCCATACGTCTTTGGCTGCAGGCACCCAGGAACATTTATGACGTGGATGTTATTTTTTTTTTGAGTGTGCTTTTTTGCTGCGTTTCAAACGTGACGTGAATGACGTACGAGAATACAAATCCGTATCAATCCACGTATCGGATAAGAGGACCATAGAAAACCAAACGAGCTACACACCCCATCCCCTTTGGATCGTCCCAAAATAGAACGTTGCTGTCACTTGCAGAATTAGTGGGCGTTTCCACACATTTAGTCGAGATGCCAATGTCCAATGTCTCACGGGAACGAGTGAACTGAAAATAGACGTGTCAGTGTGAAGAAGCAGATAACAGCACACAAAGTAGATAACAGATAGAACACAAACAGATAAAAAGAATATAAAAACAACCGCAAAACCCGAATAACCCCCCTAATCACCTCCTCCATCTAATCTATGACCCCAGCATAAACCTCTGCTATCTATGTGATGCACATTTAGGTTTGGACTAGGTTGAAGAGATGTCAGCAACACTGCTGAACACTGCTGTTACCAACAACGCAGCATGCCTTCGGTCGAAGAAATGTCGTCAAACACGGGCCAGGGTCCCGGTACCGCACCCACGCCTCAGGATACCAACGGCCATGCCTCCCAGCCTCCTGTAGAGCCTCAAACACGTCCCACGCTCGAAAACGGACGCTCCTACATCAACCTCGACTCTCTCAGCAAAGACAAACATCTGAGGACCGGTTCGTCGTCCACGATTCTCGAGGAGGAACCGAGTACACGAGCACGACGATCTGCCAGCGTGTCAAAGCCTCAGGTCGTCCAGCAGCAGCAGCCACAAAACCAGCACCTTCAGAACGCGCAGTATCAGCCTCCAAGAGCAGCTACACCCAAACGAACGCCGCTGTTTGACTCAGGACAGTCGTACTCACAGAGATTCCACAACAGATCGTCGTCGTTCTCGGTACGAAGCGCACGAGCAAGATCGCTATCTGCTTCGTCTCAGGAGGCTCTCAAACAACTGGCTCCTCCAGTATCCGTACCGCTCGTCATCTGCTGTCTCATGTGGTACCTGTCTTCAGCCATGAGCAACACGCTGGGTAAGGCGATTTTGACTAAATTCGGCTACCCTGTGACCCTGTCTCAAATTCAGTTCATGGTCGCTGTTCTGTGTGGAGCTACAACCATCCAGATCTCGCAAATGAACCCAAAATTCAGACAGGCCCTTCCTCCAGGAATGGTCGGACCTCAGGGACTCATCTTCCCTCCTACTAAGGATATGCTCAAGACTACAGCCCCCATGGGCTGTTTCCAGCTGTCTGGACATATCCTGTCTCATATGGCCACTGGTATGATCCCCGTGTCTCTAGTGCATACAATCAAGGCTCTTTCGCCTCTTTTCACCGTGGCTGCATACAGACTACTGTTCAATGTTCAGTACTCGCCCTCCACGTACCTGTCTCTGATCCCCCTCGTTACAGGCGTCATTCTCACGTGTTCCACGTCTTTCAGAGCCCAGTTCATGGGCATCATCTACGCTCTTCTTGCAGCACTTGTGTTTGTTTCGCAAAACATGTTTTCCAAGAAACTGCTCACTTCAGGCACCACAGCCGGCCCTGGAGGTCCTGCTTCTGCCACTCATACTCGAAAGCTCGACAAACTCAACATTCTGTGTTACTGCACAGCTCTGGCTTTCCTGTTCACCACTCCCCTGTGGTTCTTCTCTGAGGGCTGGACGCTCATCAAGCTCTTCTTCAAGGGAGAGTCGCTCGTCAAGGACTCGTCCATGTTCGTGCTCATGATCCAGCTGCTACTCAACGGTATTGTCCACTTTGCCCAGAACCTTCTTGCATTCCAGGTTCTCTCCATGGTGTCTCCTGTCACCTACTCTGTGGCTTCGCTTTTGAAGCGAATTGTGGTCATTGTCTGGGCCATTATCTGGTTTGGACAGAGTGTCTCGGGTATCCAGGGTTTCGGTATCTTCTTGACCTTCACTGGTCTGTATCTTTACGACCGATGTGGAGGAGACAAGAAGAAGGGCGGACAGGGTAGTTCGGTTGACGGTACTGAGAAGGATGCTCAGTTGCCCAAGTAAGCCGCACAAGACTACAAGCATGAGTAAAGTTCAACGGTTCCTGTTTGCATAGTTCACCCCACCACACATTCGGCATGCATTACATTTCAAGCACATTCAAATAGATGTATTAATTAGAGTATTTTTTTTGTCTACGGGAGTTGTAATTTACGTGTATCATACATCAGTCATTTAAATACATTAGTCGGCTGAGCTCTATGTCTCGCTCTAGTCGTGTTAATTTTTGCTAGAACCTGATCAACTAAAGATCAGGCTCGCTCAGGATCATTAGTGCTTTCCAGCAGGTCTCTCTCCGGTCACCTTGGCAACCCAGTCCTTGGCAATATCTCCCAGTCCAACCATGCAAACCGTCTGCCAGATACCAAGACCGATTCGAGGAGTGACTCCTCGGTACAGACCCTTGATACCGTTCTGCTGGTAGATGTATCGGAAGGCGGAGCCGACTGTGAGGTTCTTGGGTCGGTTAGGATCAACAGTCTTGGACTGCATCTCGACTCGAATGACCTCAATGGGCTGGTTCCATGCGGACAGACCTCCACCGACGGCGGAAGCGGCAATCTTCTCAAAGGCGTTAAGAGGTCGCTCACCGTTGTTACCGGTGACCTTTCGGATACCCTCCTCAGCGAGTCGGGAGAAACCGAACCGAGAACCCCAGTTGGTCATCTGTCGGATAGCAACGGCGTTGACACCCTTGTTGATACCTCGGATACCCTCCTTCTGGAAGATCTCCTTGAAGACCTGCATGGAGCTGGGAGGAGTGACACCTGAAGCGGCCTGCTTGGATCGTGTGATCTCAACGGTCTTCATACAGGTGCAGAAACCCATGGTCAGGTAGGCCTGGACCAGACCTCCAGAGATACCTCCAGTGATACCTGCGGCAAAGTTGCCAAAGCCAAGGCTCTTCTTGGCCACGTACTCAGCCTCGGAGGAGACAAAGAGCAGCACGGCACCCTTGGTGGAAGCTTCGATCCATGCCCAGGGGATAAGACCCTGGTAGAATCCAAAGACGCCACCTCGCGACCAGACTCGGCCAATGGCCTGCATCATGGTATCGCCTCGGTTGGCGGCCATAGTGGTCTGTGTTAGTCATATATTTACCTCGGTATAGAGTCGGTCGATGATCGGTCTTTGCTCGGTTGAGTTGACCGACATCGGCCGACTTTATGCATGGTTACTGCACCGCGTCATCCTGGGGGTGTGCGATGACGCACTCGAAAGCTGGGGTATTATTATCGTGCGTTGTCGGCATGAGTCATAATCCCGTCTTTTGTGTCCTTTGTCGTCTCCTGATACTCACCTTGACCACCTCAAGAGGCTGTCCTAGTGTAGTGACCCTGGGTTAGTAGATGTTTAGCTGTGGTTGGGGGCATTAGCTCTAATATTCTCGACGTTTTGGCCCCAAGAGCAAGCCCAAAGCAATGCATAATAACCTCACGACAATGCCAAGAAGCACGACACGAGAATATCAATTGCTCCGCTCAATCTCCGGAATGGGCTCCGTCTTGTTCACAAAGTCGGTAGATATACCCGCTGTGTGGTTAGCACGACCACCGTCTGGTCGTTTTGTGTCACTGATACTCACTCAAACATGTTGAGGCCTGCTCCCAGCAGAATGTTGCTGAAGCTGACGGGCTTCTTCTCGATATTGCCTTGGGCGGGGACAGCAATGGCCATTGTTGATGTAGTTTGAAAAGGTGGTTTTTTTGGGAGGGAGAGCCACGGTATATATACTTCGTATTGACTGGCCAACACACAGGGTTTGACGGTATCAGATCCAAAGTTTGGGCTTAAAGTCTAACTTGTGATTAGAGTGTGTGGGCGGGTAGAAAAGTGGAGGGGTCAAAGTAAGAGATAGCGAGAGGCCTTTAAAAAGACTTGAGATATGAGTCTTTGGGCAGTTTGTGGCCCGTGCTGTGCAATCCAGCTTTGAGGGGTTGCTCAGTATACATGTATGCATGTTTGCCACTGACGTACGATACGTGTGTGTCATGTAATTGAGCTCTCAGGTCAATTGAGCTATACCGTTGACATCCAATTGAGCCCTGCCAATTGAGCTCTCATCTCATCTCCCCCTTTGTTAGTTTGATACTTGCCACTGTGTACCTATTTTTCCGACTGACACTTGTTGAGGCAAGCCCAACGAACCTTCCACTGAGGGTATGCGTGTCGTAACTTTCGTCTAGCTCGCCAGACTCGTGTTGCGGGGCTTCTCAACGAGATTGAGCTAGTAGGGCGCTGTTGGGCATATAGAGAGGGGTAGCATGAGTCATGTGGATATATTGGAAGAGGCGAAAAGAAGGGTCCATCTCTCGTTTCACCCAATCAAACTGTCTTTGGACAGACACCCACCCTACCAGCCGTTTAGACCACTCGTTATAACCTAAGCTTCCATTTTTGGTCTGGGGCACTATTGTCGCTCACCTACATATCGCACCGTGCAGAGAGGGGTAACCGTGCTGCATGTACAAGCATACGATGATGCCATTTGGGACCGTGAATATTTCTTTTTCTGGCCAGAAAAATGC
Organism: Yarrowia sp. JCM 30694; assembly: GCA_001600515.1. Lineage (NCBI taxonomy): Eukaryota > Fungi > Ascomycota > Dipodascomycetes > Dipodascales > Yarrowia > Yarrowia sp. JCM 30694. The sequence goes on along the minus strand of BCKF01000004.1, from coordinate 749,486 downwards.
GTACAATAGCCATTGTTGCGTTCTGTTGTGTATACCTCCTCCACCACACGTTGAGCAATTAGGTTGAGTGTCATCACAACCGTCAACACCCTTATTATTGGCTCTATTTCGAGATGGATATTATAGGCACGGTATTATTAGCTTGAGGACTGCCAGGGCGCTAAACACAGTAATCCACACCCTCACATTGGCCCAGACGCTGATGCTGCCTATAACTGCAGTGGTAATTAGTCCGAGATGTGCGTCACAAATGTACCCTTAACGAACTTCTGAGAGGGCTGTGTACCCCTCAGGAGAACATCACCAGATCCGGTAACTCATGGCATACCCCCTATTCTGTATTAAATCACTTTCGTGCGCTTTAGCCACACGCCAGTAGCTCAACCCGAGTTAGTAGCCTCGGATATTGTGCCCGGCTAAGATGCTGGTGGAACAATTTACTCAACCTAGTTTCAGCCTCACCAAATAGTCAGTACATGCCGAGAGCCGCAATTGGTGTGGTGGGAGGAAGTGGAGGATAGTGTGATGGAGCTGGAGGGTGGGGGAATGAACTGATGGCTGAAAATACCGATTTTGTGGCAGTAATGAGCTGTTGCAAGCCTTCTGGTGAACATCAACTCATGCAGCTCGAACAGAACACCTGTTCAGATCGTGAAGGTTAAAGAGGCCATTAGATACACAATTGAACAGGGGAGATACTATAGGCTGCTTCTATGCATTTGAGAAGAGCTCAAGATATGTTCTTAAGCTTCTTCTCTATAAATCTATGGTTCATGCTTAATCCAAGACAATCATCAGGGAGACGTTAAGAGATGCATTGGAAACCTACAGTAGGTTCATGCAATCAAACATCTTGGGTTTGATATACCGACACACTCCTTTGAACATCATTTCTATACCAACAATAGCTTTATAGACTATCTTGTCCATACTTCTCAGCTTCTAGAAGCCGAACAGACGAACTCAGTGCTCTCAATACTTAAACAGACCAGTAACCCACTCTCACACTCCTAATACTATGCCATGTAATCATTATAGAATCCTTCTCAGTGTATCTCAACAATTGTACTTACGGTACGCCCTCCTCCATTGGGTATAATAGTGCTTTCAGGGCACTTCTCTCAAACGCGCTCATAGCGCTCATTCATAGAGGTACTCGCACTTCGTGCTCGCACCTCTACTCTACGCTCTCGTGGACATCATCACTCCCGGACCAGCGGCATATCCACTCTTCATGTTGGTGCCCACATCAAAGTAGGCATGGTCAGCAGCCCGCTTGGCGGAGATTCGGCAAGCAGGGTCGTACGCCAACAGGTGCTCCAACAGGTCCAGACCCTCGTTGTCCAATGGCGTGACGGTTCGGCCAATGTCTTTGCGGCTCCACTGGGGGAATGTGGGCTTGTAGTCAGGGAGAGCAGTGACTCCGGGCCAAGACTCCTCGGTGGGGGTTCCCAGAAGCCGGAAGATTTTGAAGATTTCGTCAATCTCGGAATCTCCGGGGAAGAGGGGCTTTCGGGTCACCATCTCGGCGAAAATGCAGCCAATGGACCACATATCGACGCCGGTGGAGTACTGTCGGCCTCCAAGCAGAATCTCGGGAGCTCGGTACCACAGAGTGACAACCTCGTGAGTATAAGTTCGCAGAGGCACTCCAAAGGCTCGAGCCAGACCGAAATCAGCCAGCTTGAGGTTACCCTCTCTGTCAATCAGCAGGTTCTGGGGCTTGAGATCCCGATGCAGGATTCTGTGTGCGTGGCAGTACCGAGTACCGAGAATGAGCTGGTTCATGAACTTCTTGACCATGTCGGCGCCGAGTCCAACACCGGGCGAAATGCTCTCCATGTACTTTTTGAGATCCAGGTCGAGGAACTCAAACACCAGGTAGAGCTTGTGTGAGTCCGAGTGGACAATGTTGTAGAGCGACACAATGTTGTCGTTTCGCATTTCCTTGAGCAGCGAGATTTCTCTGATGGCGGTGGAGGGGACTCCTTCATCTTCGGCCTCCAGACGGATCTTCTTCAACGCAACCAGACGGTTGTTGTTGAGCGTGTCTCGCGCCTTGTACACCACTCCGTACGTTCCTGAGTTAGTATAAGAAGTGGTATGACTGGTTTTGTGCACCAGAAACGCCTTTGTGGCTTGTTCAGAGTGTATTCACAGCATTTGGGGTCGTTACAAGGTCTGGAGGGTGTGTTGTGGAGCACTTCATGTATCTCTGGATCACAGTAGAACAGGTATAACAACTCGTACACATCCACAACCACTGTAACAACCACGTACACCGCGTAACAAACCCCCTGCTCCTCTCAAACACCTCCCAACCGCTTCTTCAAAGCCCCAAATCACCAAAACACCAACACCACACATCTCCATAAGACACCAAAACAAACGGTTTCTGGACCGTTTTTTCCCCCTGTTGCGCTCCCTCACGTCAATACTCACCCTCTCCGACTTTCTCAAGCTTCTGGTAGTGATTTAAGTCAACCATGGGTATCTGATAATGCTGCGTCACTTAACAATGAGGCATGTTGCAAACGTTTTGGTTTTGATGCATCCATCCCTTGCCCGTTGCGGGGGCAACCGCCGCGTTGGCCTACAACCCTAACCCTGCACCTCGATCGGTCGTCCCAAACTCCCAAACGGGAACCCAGCAACAACGCGTCATGTAAAAAAAGGTCAAAAAGGTCAAAATAAGACAGACGGAATAATAAGGCGAAATCCAAGAGTCAAGAGACAAGAGACAAGAGAGACACGCTAATACACGACAACACGGTCCGAAACACGTTGTAACAGTTGTGAAACATGAAAGGGGTAAGATACATGAATACGTGTACCTGGTACATACATAGTCACGTGGTAATAACATGTCTTACAAAACATACGATACGTGTCGTCTATCCGTTATCGTCTTGTTCAAATACGTAACCCTTTGTCAACTTCGTATACCCGCTTGTTGTTGTTTAGAGCACCCTGTTTAGCCTATGTTCTCATGCATAACAGCCCCATAGTTCCATGCCCACTTGGCACCTGATGCAACAGGGGAACGAACGATGAGGCACTGCGAAAAAATCATACTCTGCGAAAAAACCGAAAAACCTCTTAGTTTTCCAATTTGCTCCTTCCTTGCTTTTTCCTGTCTCTATCACGCTACTCGTACCGCGCTGCTGCGTCTCCGGGACAGATCGACGTGACGCTAATTTAACCCCTTGATCTTCCCACCGATTTTGTTGATCGCCGCGTTAGATCAGGGGGGGGATGAGCACGTGTCGGACGATACACTACAGCCAGACCTACAAAAAACAGATACATTTTCCACTCCAATTACTGATAAAATATTACATAAGTCCATCATAAGTCCCTGTACGTGCGAGCCATGGTAATCCGTACCATGGCTTCGCACGCACTGTGTACGTACCCATATGGCGCTTACCGCTGAGTAAGACCAACGGGAATACCCACGGCCAGACCAATAACGATAAGACAAATGAGCAGACACCACCACTTCTTCTTTCGGGCGGCTCGTGCCTTGACCACGGCCTTGTTGGTGTGTCCGAGACCCTGCTCAATGTCCACCTGCACGCCCTGGGTCTGGTTGTCAATGTGCTGCACAGGGGCCTCCTGCTCGGCCACCAGCAGCTCCATGTCGTGGAACAGCTGCGCCAGCTCCGACATGGTCTGCTCGATCTTCTGGATCTCCTTGTGTCGGTTCTGCACCTCGGACAGGGCAGTCTGGGCCTGGCCTCGTCGGTTGGAGGTCATCAGGGCCTGTGAGAAGATCTGCTCTCCCTGGGCGTCGTCAATGGCGGATCGCACCTCGGCATCAGTGGCCTCGGGTCGCACGATTCGGTACTGTCGCTCGGCTCGCTCCCGGTATCGCTGTCGGAAGGTGGCCTCCACCGTCTGGTACCGCTGGATGGAGTTCATGAATTGCCGCTTGAGGTTCTCGGCCTGTGTCTTTTTGGTGGAGTCTCGGGTGGATCGGGACTGCAGGGACTTGATTCGGTCCTTGAGCGACTGCGACAGCGACGACGTCTCGTCCACGAGCGACTCAATCTGCTCGCGCGTGTACGCCTCCTGCTCCTCGCTGATCTCGTTGAGCGACCGCTTGTGCAGCGACTCGATGCTGTCAATGTTCTGGTCGTACTGCAGAATGCTCTTCTTGATCTCGTCGACCTCCTCGAAAAAGTCCATCATGTCGCCCTGGGGGCCGGAGCCAGGGGCGCCGGACGTGGCTCGGCCGTATGCAGGGGGCTCGTTGGCGGCGGGCACAAACGACGTCTTGGAGTCGTGGCCGTAGGGGTTGGATCCGACGGCGTCCATCTCGTACGAGTTGGCGCCGGCGGGGTTGGAGTAGGGGTTGGTTGATGGCGCGTCGCTGGGTTAGTATGTGTTCGGTGTGCTGTATGCACTGTATGACACGTCTGTGGTTTTGTCTCCTCGTCCAGACAAAACGAACACAAACGCTTGAGGCCACCTCATCATATCCACCTCGTGAGGCCCGAATCTGACGAGTCAGATCCAGGCTGTTTCTGTGTCCACATCACTCTCCTGGTCGTGATGACCCCTGTTTGTGGCACGACCCCTGAACAGCTTGCAAAGCGGCTTGCAAATCATGGAATCCCTTCTGTGTGACATACACACCATCCCTCTCGCAGATACTCACCCGTACTGGTTGTAATTGGACATGTTGGTGATGTGGTGTGGCAAAGACGAAAACTAGTCTGAAGGAATAAGACCTGTTTTAGCAAACTTTTTTGGCTCTACTTAGAGGCCGGCTCCGCCAGAGAGAAAAAGCCAAACGCCGTTAGAGTGCAAACTTTAAATAACACTGTCTTTGGGCTGCCCAGGAGGTGACGGAAATGCGCGACTGATAGTTTCATCCCCTGTGGATCGTGCGCGTAGAGAGGAGCTGAGACGTGTACAGATAGGGGGAGTGTTACACAGAAGGAGTACTGACACAAACACACAAACCGGAAGTAGTTACACAAACACAAACAGCTACTCCTGCACACGCATGCTCCTCTTGCCTACTTGATAAACGGTTATACCATCCACTCACGCAGGCAAAGCGTACGGATAAAAGGTTTATTGTTGCTATAAATACCCAGCCCTGAGAAAACGTTACACCCCAGGGAATATCACCAAATTTTGTAACTAAATCATCACGAGGCAACTAGAACAGCCAATGTACTAATCCAAGACTATCAAGCCGCCACTATTTTTTTTGCCCATTTTTTTTTTATATATTTCTTACCTGAACCACAACGTCAAGGTGCACTCAGTCTGCAACCTCCGAGCTACCATATGCACCGCCCCTACATGTGCCGAAAGATACGAAAAGAAAAAACGCTTTTTTTCGCAGGGCTGAAGCTGGTGTCGCTGTGTTCCATATTTAGCACGGGCGGTAGAAGAAATTACTCCACACCCCTCAAATTTTGAATTTACGTTCCTCCAACTGGATGCTGTAACATATGACAAATACCAATGACAGATGATGATAAATGTGCGGTATTGAGAGATATTAATCATGTGATCAAAGCCCGTACAACTATGCATACAACTACAGCTCAATACACAGCCACTACAGGACTATAGACTGCACTCGTACTACCAAATAACATTAAACATCCACATGGTGAGGGTACATGGTGAGCTTCCGTAAACGTTTATTTGATAACTGAGGGGGAGTGTTTGTCATCATTGGATAGAGCTGGAGTGGGGGTACAAGGCTGTGTGGAGTAATAAGAGAAAAGGGCTGTGGATGGGCTGTGAGGTGGTTGTAGATGTGGGATTGGTTTTGGGTCAGTAGGGGTCGGTTTTTGACTGTAGCGGGTTTCCAAGAAGGTGGAATACGGTGTAATGAGCTGGGGTTTCTATTAGGCTCTTTTTGGCTTGAGAAACGTGGGGTTTGGCGTATTTTGGGACTTTTTTGTGATTAGTAAGCTCTTAAACCAACGAGTATTATTCTGGTGAGAATGATTTTAGTAGCAATCGAAAGCTCGGATTCTGGGGAGTAGTTAGATATCATCAGATTTCCTACAGCTTTGTCATGGAGAGCAGGAGATTCGTCTAAAGTTACTCACACCTCTAATAGCTATATCTACAGGCACTTAATATCGGCAGTAAAAGATATCGGAATTTTTTTGAACATATTCAGAATCAGCACACAATTTCACACACATCCATAGCTACCTTGACACGAGTATATGACTTTTCTCTAACTATGTTGTGCAGTTTAGATGTTCAAAGATATCTCACCTTCCTGATGAGCTACAGGAACATAAATTACACCATTAGATAGCTGGAATCCACGCCGATACAATACAAACAAACACTCATACATTCAATAACTAATACCGGTTGTCGTAACCGCCCTGGTTGTAACCTCCCTGGTTGCCCTGGTTGTAGCCCTGGCCCTGGTTCTGGTCATAGCCCTGGTTATAACCCTGACCTTGGTTCTGATCATAACCCTGGCCCATATCTCTCTGACCGTACTGGTTTCTGTACTGGCCCTGGTTGCCCTGGTTACCGTACTGGTTCTGGTTGTAGTCACCCTGATTACCGTACGAGGACTGCTGTCCGTACTGGTTACCCTGGTTGGAAGAGCCGTACGACTGCTGCTGGTTGCCGGGGTATCCAGACTGAGAGGAGTGAGAGCCATGGGACTGGCCGTAGGAAGACTGGTTGGAGCCCTGGTTAGATCCATACTGGTTAGAAGAACCGTAGTTGCTCTGGTTGGAAGATCCATACTGGTTAGAGCTCTGGTTGGAAGATCCATACTGGTTAGAGCTCTGGTTGGAAGAACCGTACTGGTTAGAAGACTGGTTGTTAGATCCATACTGGTTAGAGCTCTGGTTGTTAGATCCATAGTTGGAACCCTGGTTCTGGTTAGATCCATACTCATTAGAGTTCTTTCGACCATGGTGTTTTCCAGAGTTGGAGTTACCATACGAATCATTGGACTGACCGTACTCGTTGGAGTTCTTTCTTCCGTGGTGTTTTCCAGAGTTGCCAGAGTTGGAGTTGGAGTTGGAGCCATACTCGTTGGAGTTCTTACGTCCATGGTGCTTGCCCTGGTTGGAGCCATAAGAGTCAGACTGGCCGTACTGGTTGGAAGACTGGTTAGAAGAACCATACTGGTTTCCAGAGTTCGAACCATACTTGTTGTCAGATCCATACTTGCTGTCGTTATCGTACTTGGATCCAGAGTTGGAACCATACTTGTTGTCGTCGTACTTGTTAGACTGAGAACCAGATCCATACTGGTTACCCTGGTTAGAGCTAGAACCATACTTGTCAGACTTGTTGTCGTACTTGGAACCAGAGTTGGAACCGTACTGGTTGGAAGATCCAGAACCATACTGATTAGAAGACTGGTTGGATCCGTACTTGTTGTCAGAGTTGGATCCGTACTTGTTGTCTGAACCAGATCCATACTTGTTACCAGAGTTAGAACCATACTGGTTACCCTGGTTACCAGTGTTGGAGTTAGAACCATACTGGTTACCCTGGTTAGAACCATACTTGTTGGAGTTGTTGGAGTTGGTATTGTCACCTCCGTACATACCCTGGTTCTGGTTCTGCTGGTACGAGTTCTGGTTCTGGTTGACCATTCCAGATCCACCTCCAGACTGCCACGAGTCACTCTGACCAGTGGTGTAGGACTGCTTTCCAAACTTGCCGGCCATAAAGGCAGAGAGATTAGCAGTACTGGAAGCATGAGAACATCCAGAATGGTCTCCCTGGTCGTGCTTCTTTCCTCCAGTGTTGTTGGCACCGTTAAGCACTCCATCAGGAGACAGTCCATCAAGAACCACCTGCTTCTTGGAGCCCAGACCGTTGATCCACTCCTTGACAGTGTCCTTCATTTTCTGCTGAAGAGGAGTTCGACACATGGAGGGGTGATGCATGACCTCCATCATAGTGTTGGTGACGGAATTGGGGTCAATGGAGTTATCGCCCCAAGCAGCAACTACAAGAGGAACCACATGGAGAACAATAACAGCAGCCACCTTTCCAGCAGGCTCGTTCAGGTACAAGGAAAAGTGATCCTTGGAGAGCTGAGAATGAGTAGGGTCAGAAGCTCGAGGGTTCTTCCACACCTCAATCTGATCATCTCCAGAAGTCACCTTTCCAGCACCTGCATGAAGACCTTTGGTGACAGCAGCAATCATGGGCTTGACAATCGGAGAAATGAGTCCGAAAACGAAAAGGGACATGGTTTCGGAGATTTTCTCGGTCAGAGAAGACAATCCGGGAATCGAATCAAACACCTTCTCAAGACCGTACATGATAGCATCTCGGAACTTCAAGAGAGGCAGAATTCGACGCTCAATCTTCTTGACATCAATACTGGACAGGTCAGGAGTGGAGATTTTCATCTTGTTCTGGATGTTGAGTTTCTGGAAATCGCCAGAAAGCTCGCCGTCACGGGTATCAAAGTCACGTGATCCGCCAGTATAGTTGCTGGCGTAATCAGGACCAGCCTCAAAACCTCCGTAGAGATCTCGAGTATCGGTCTGCATGTCTCGCTCGTAATTGTCGATCATATCTGCGATTTCGACACCAGACATTTCTCGAGAGCCGCCTGAAAAGTCAGGGATGTTGGGTAGCTTGATAGGCAGCTTTCTAAGGTAGCCCTTGAGCATCTCAGTGACCTTTGAGTCAGCGGCAGCAGCAACATGGTTGTTGACGTCTTCAATCTCAACCTCTGAAAGAGAGTCGTTAGCAGCTCCAATGAGAGAATGGACGAAATCCAGACCTCCAAAGGTTCCGGTGATGAGAGGGTAAACCTTGTTTCCGTTAAGGTTAATTTGCGTGTCTCTGCCCACATGAGGAAACACATTGTGTCCCATCTCCATCAGAACCAGTTCACAGTAGTTTGAGTGGGCAGGAAAGTCCTCCAGAGTATGTAGAGCCTGTCCCAGCAGTCGTAGCGCCTCGTACTGGTTCTCAGAGCCTCCCTGGCGTCCCAGAGCGATACATTTGTGGATCGAGTCTCGAACGTACACAGATGAAGTGGGCCAATCGCCTCGTTCGTTGCAAATGTAGTTCTTCATACCCGTCTGGGGATCAATCTCGAGTTCCACGGGCTTGACGGGACCTCTGAGACGTCTATCCAATCTAGGAGCATCTTCTCCCTCTCCATATCCCTTGGGATTATCGATATGTTCATCAGCTCTGTAAGTACCGAGACGCTCTTCAGTGACCTGAAACTCGCCGGTTCCATATCCAAACTCCATGATTCCCAGAATCCACACAATGGCCGTGAGTAGTTCAGAAGTAAGACCCTGCTTCAAAGTCGCAATATCAATGGCCTGAGAATAATCTCTGAGCCAGTTTCCAAAGTAGACCCGCTTGATGGCCATTCGGTCGAATTTCTTGCCACCTCGAATCTTGGACAGAAGACCGCCTCCAGCACTCATGGCAATCATAGCCAGCGTGTCTTCAATATCACCATGTCGGAAATTTTGGCCCTCGATTTTCGAGATTGAGGGAATGTTGCCGGCTCCAAAGGCGTGTGCGAAGGATGCGCAGAGAAGCACAACGAGAAGGAATAGTAGTAGATTCGGCATGTTGTTGATGAAGAGGAGTTTTGAGAGTCGATACTCGACATATGTCACGTTTCATGATTAGGTTTAGCTCAGCCGGCCCCACCTGTTGTATAAAGTATAATAGGGGTTAGTGGAGGCTAAAGTGAGGCTAAAGTGATACGGCTGAGTCACGTGACTTTAGAAGGAGGGTGATTCATGTGTTTTTGAGTGGATATACTGTAGGATCTTTTTTGGTACAACTACACACTGCCACTGCCCTGGTAATATTTGACAGCCAACTTTAACATCAACTTTATAATGTGGAGTGAAGGGGTGCATGTGGCAAAAGTAGGGTAACTGGTGGAGTTGGGGGGTTGGGGGTTAGTGAGATGAGATGGGGGATGCTGGAGTGAAGGGGGTTCTAATGGTAGTGGTTTGGTGTCTCTGAGACGTCTGTAGCGTTTGGAGTATACTGCCGTTTATCTAAAAATAAACACCATATTAAAGTGTGCTGGGTCAGGGCTAACTTTGGGGCATATGAAATGAAATTAATAGTAGGGTGGGTGGAGTACAGTAGAAAATTGAAGTAATTCAGATGGAAATGGAGGTGTTTTTATAGTGGTAATGGTGAATTTCTCTGTTTTTTGCTGATTAATCGTGCTATTTTTGGATGCAGATAGCCCACTTTTTTAAAGTGTTCTGGTGGGTGTCGTGTGCAATTAGTAGAAGTGATGTAGGAGGTGGAGTTTTAAAGGTAGGGAGCTGAAAGTTGGAATTTGGGGTGGTATGGGTGCTGCGGTTCTTGTGAATGTGTCTGTTTGTCTGTGAGGTGCCTGGAAGGGCCGGTTGATGTTCCCTTATCAAGGTCTATAGAATATCGAATTAAGCACCATATTAAAGTGTATAACACGGCTTGTCATAACGATATCAAGTCATTTTTTGAGAAGAAATAAAGGAAAACAAACGAATAATGAGAAATAAATGCTTTCATCGAACAGGTGGAAGTGAGGTTTACCAAATTTAAATGAAAAACACCTGTTCTGGTGAGGTCCTTCTCTTACCTAAAGTCTTACAGAAGAAGACACTTTACTTAAACTGTTCAGTAGGAAGCCTGAAGGATCAGGAGAACACCACCAAACCTCTCCAGTTGTTACATAACGTCATTAAGAAAGAGTCAGCACTTAATAAAAACAACAAATGAAGTATAGACATATCCCAGGAATAACATCTTGAAGTTCCAGCACATCTTCTCTGGGTAAGGTACTGCCTACAGAACAACAGTAACCATTTCAAAACAGCCGAGCAACAGAAGGAGTTCCAGTTTTTTCAGAAGCACACCAATACAGCTGAGGGCACCTCACTAGCTGGTTTAGAGACTCTCAAGTATCCATATACTCCCTCTACCGTCCTTGTAACAAGTCCAAGACCACTAAGAAGTAATAGACACCCTTCCAAAGCAGCAGATGAGTTCAATCCACTTCAATCTTCTCAAAACACCTCTAATGAACCCCCAGACTTCACTCACACCCCAATAAGTACTGACATACTCTTTCCAGAGTCCCTTCCACCCCAACAACCACAACATAAAACCCCCAACCGCTCAAACGACTCACATAATTTCTTCTTACTCACGCCTCAAAATCGACTCAATGTGCTCTGACGTACTGTGCATTACGAGTACAACGGAAGCCTGCATTAATTAGCTGTACCTGTACAGTGCTCTTGTTTCGGACTTCGGAGTTCGTATTTCCCAGCCAATAACAACCTCCCCGTGTCTCTACGTTAAGCTACGAAATTAACATGTTGCTAGATTGTTATCTAAAAGATCAGACAAAGCAACGATAGACATACAACAAAGGTTTACCAAGGCCAAGACAAGACCAATAAGACATAATAAGACCAATGAGGCCACAATAATAAATAAATCAGTAACCAGCATGTGTTAAATTGCTCACCAGACCACCAGTTACACTACCATGTCTCACTCGTCCTTGTACATGTGGACATGACGTACTAGACGCACATATACCGTGTCTCAACTGTTGTACCAGTCACAGCATCGGTCCATATCCTCCTTATGAGCTCTATACACAGCCATAACCGCTTGAGCGTCTTCTACAGACGAATGTTCTCCTGACTGTATACTCAATCCTATGCCTCTGCAGAGGTATTTCAACTTTTGAGGCCTGTCTCTCCTCTTAAACGCCTCATGGTCCTGACTGTCTCGTAACGAGTATTTTTTCCAGTTGATCTGCAGCACCAGCAAATCGTGTTTGATCGAATGGCCAACCAGGATCTTGCCCTGAATAAGCTTGACAACTGCTAACCGAGCAGCGTTGAAGTCGATTCCGTTTTGAGCGAGCTCTGGAGTGATTCCAGACACTTCTGTACGGTAATCAGTAACAGCTCTAGGTCCTCTGACATACTCATCATAGAGGGGAGTACCACAAAAGTCTACGAGCGAGACTCTTGCTAGCTGATCATGAACACCATCACTACCGACTCCTACAAACTCACAGTCTATAGCTATATAGTCCTGGTAGTCCTCTGGAGCGTCTTCTGGGGGTATCCTAAGACTCATGGTATCAGAGTATATTAAAATGTGCGTTCTCGTATCCTCGGTTGTTGCTGGTAACTTACGTGTTGTTCAAATCTTAAGTCGCTTGTATAACTAAAACCGGAGGTGAGTTTTTTAGAGTTTAGTTAGAGTTTATGCACTGTCTTTTTTTCTTGTCCTCCTTCTTTCTACTCACGTGACTGCTCAGCCTTGATGAACGTGATCTTCCCGAGAGAAGAAAAAGAGCACGAGACCAGAGGGTAGACAACGGGTTTGTTTGAGGGTTTTATGAAAAAAATTATTTCCATTTTTGGCAACTTTTTCACAACTTTTCAGAACCACATGATTACTGTACCCCATCCTGCTTGGTATGATAAAACCCGTCTTGTTGATCTTGGTACTCTTGGCCTCTCGTTGGACGCACGAAAAATTTTGTGTCTATGTCTCACAGTCAAATAGCGCGATATACTCATCTAAAAGATCAGTGAATTTAGATGGCTGTAGAGTTAGATCAATTTGATCTATGCTGAGTTGGAAGTGTACGAGTAGATTATATCTCAGTGTGAGTTGATCTTTAGATATTAGATTGATCTGATCTTTCTCTTCATCACCTGCTGATTGCCTGACTGTTGATTAATCTGATATTTCGTTATTATACCCGCCCCTACTCCGGGGCGCATATCTTTTATTTTTCGTTTTTGATTTTCGGTTTTCTTTTTATCTGATGCATGGCGTCTCAGTCACAGCGAGCGGTGATAATCACGACGATAATCGCTCGACATACGGCGTGACGGATTTAGCCGCGGACAAAGTAAAATGAGAATAGTGTGTATGAAAGAAACAATCTAGATGATCAAGATTGGGATTCCGAAGGGAGTGTCCTAAGGTATATAGATTATCAGTATGAAGCAAAGCAGCAACACTGTGCATTCTGTGCATTCGTAGCCAACCACTAATAATCAGATGCAATGAAAACTAATACGACTGCCAAGCAGGTCAGGCTTTGGCCCAGCAAGCCAAGCTGTTGAGCCGGCTAAAGTGTGATTTTGCGCCGACAGCCAGTGGCAGCAGAGACACTCTTTGTCTGATTAACCGTGCTTGTACAGTGCCGATCGATTATCTGGGAGCTGTGAGAGGTGTAGTTTGATGGGGAGGCCGAATTGAGAAATGAGGAGATCACCAAAAGACTCGCCTGATTTTTCTCATTCCAACCATACCCCATTCTCCTCAATCACCCACGACTTTGTTTAATCTGAGAGGATCAGATAATCTCGACTAAAGTCCCAAAAGGTCAATAAGGCTGGCATATCGAAAATCTAACCTTATACAAGGTTTGATACACCCTTAGTCTTGGCACTGGAAAACGTACGGTCTTCGGCCCTGCAAAAACAGCCAATGGGCGTGTATCACTATAACGAGAACAAAGAAAAACTCCCAGTGACACAAACGTAACGCTGCAAAAATAAAGTCGGCCAATGACTCCCTACAGGGCCACTTCCCGAGCTACAGTGTACAGGGCCACACACAGTTTAATTTACTAAACGAGTGTTTAACGAGCTGTAGGCGAGTCTTGAAAATAAACACCCAAACACATGTAGAAACAAATCAGAACATATATCCGCGGAAAGAGGCTGTTATATTGGTGGGATTTTTTTTCTTTTTTTTTCTCCCCCTTCCTCCAGCATATAACCCCGCCAAGACTCCCTGAGTCGGAAGTGAAGCCCGAAAATTGGCTCCAGGTACAGCTAGCCAGGCACGACATGCATCTGAAAGGCTTGTCCGGTTGCTGTCGATGTAGGTGGGAGTCGGGGCCTTATTAAAAAGTCGTTTAACCGGTAAGGGGTGAGATAATTGCGATAAAAATGCTCACTTAATGAGAATATTGAAAATTTGCCAAATGATTTTTTTTCCAAAGCTCCAGAATGACCAGATGTTCACGAAAGTCACCCAATATACTGTTTAATTAACCGTCTTTCTCCATCTGATAAAGACAAGGTTAACCTGTGAGCTTGTGCCGCGTTTGTTTGAAGACCGCGGGTTTAGCTTTGGGGATATCAAAAAAATCAGGAGGATCAGGAGCGTTTGGTTTTGCGTTTTTGGATCAGAAAAATCAGTCGGCATGTCTCCAGGCGCCGTAACATAAATACCACAGTGTCCCTCTACAGAGTAATCAGATCACAATGAAGCTCGCCTCTATTCTCCTGCTCGCCAGCACTGTGGCAGCAGCCAGAGACACTCTAGCCAATGCTGGTTACCATGTCAACTCGGCGTGCAACTCGCTGACCAACAAGGTCAAGTTTGACGTTGGCAAAACCGGCCGAGGAATGACCTACATCAAGTACTGTGGCTACCAGCCCTGGCTCGGTACTTACACCCACTGTGTGGAGATGTTTGAGCCCAAGAAACACACTCAGGACCAGGCTTTCGACTTTCTGATCGAGAACTGCAACAAGGTCAACTTCTCTTTCACTCACGAAGACCTCAGACAGTTTGCTGAGAACGCTTCGCACTACATCAACCACAATGCCAACTTTACTGCCATCAACAGAGCTCCTGTGGAGTTCAACTCGTCGGCTTATGAGATTTCCTACATGTCTGGAAAGGAGTTCAAGTGGCAGCTTGATTCCGGTACTTACTTTGGATCCGGTCTCGTTGCTTTCTTTGGAATGGTTATTCTCATGGGCACCTTTACCAACGTCATGTACAAGGCTTTCCCTCAGACCATCTTTGGACTGACTCAGCGACCCGTCAAGACTTTCCGACAGTGGTTTTCGCTGCCTGCGACTTTTGGACACAAGCACTCTGCTCCTTTGGACTTCAAGGTGATCCAGATGGCTACTCCTACTCGAGTTCAGTCTGCTGTGGTGTTTGTCTACGTCGCGCTCAACATCATCTTCATGTGCATTTGCTACAACCTTTTTACGCCCAATGACTCATTCAAGACCAAGGCTGATCAGCTTGCTCGATACGTTTCCGATCGATCTGGAATCATGGCTTTCACCCAGCTGCCTCTGATTTTCCTGTTTGCCGGAAGAAACAACATCATGATGTGGCTCACCGGCTGGTCTTTCGATACCTTCAACGTCTACCACCGATGGGTTTCTCGAATGATGACTGCTCATGCCATCATCCACTCGGTCGGATACACCGTCATTGGAGCTCGAAGAAACGCCCTCAAGGTCTACTACTCTCGAACCTACTGGCGATGGGGAGTTGTTGCTACGATTCTGTGCTCCTTCATCTGCATCCAGTCCATTTACTTCCTCAGACACCGATGGTACGATGCCTTCCTGTTCATCCACATTGTTTTCGCCGTCATGTTCGTTGTAGGCTGCTGGTGGCATTGTGAGGACCTTGGATGGATGGAGTGGGTCTACGCTTCTATTGCTCTCTGGGCTTTCGACAGAGCTATGCGATTTGTACGAATGGCATGGAGTGGAAAGAGCACTGGAGAGGCTCAGATTGTTGGACGAGAGGCCAGAATTGTTCGAATCGAGGTCGCTTACTCTCAGCGATGGAAGTTTTTCCCTGGTGCTCACGTCTACCTGCACTGCCTCAAGGGTACTCGAAAGCCTTGGGAGTCTCATCCTTTCACCATCTACCAGTCTCCCGAGGCTGTGGCTAACAACAAGATCACTTTCCTGATCAAGTGTTACGACGGAATGACCAACTCTCTGTTTGACCATCTCGACAAGAACGGAAAATGCAACCTGCCTGTTCTCATGGACGGTCCTTACGGATCTCAGCACCCTGTGCACCGATACGACACTTCTATTCTTATTGCTGGAGGTATTGGAATCACAGCTACTTATGCTTACGCTCAGGACTCTATCAAACGAGGTCTCAAGCAGCACATTGTCTTCATCTGGGTCGTTTCTGACGATGAGTACCTCAAATGGTTCTCTCAGGAACTGGCTTACCTCCAGACTGCTGACAACATTGAGGTCAGACTCTACCTCACCAGACAGGCTTCTCGAAACGGAGGAACCACTGTTCTCTCTGAGAAGACTGTCGGAGTTCAGGAAACCTCTGTCAACTCTTCTTCCGATGAGTGCTCCGAAAAGGCGTCTGACGCTCTTTCTCTCTCTTCCATGGGCTCTGTTCAGGTCACTTATGGTGCCAGACCCGATCTGTGTGAAGAGATCCCCAACATCGTGTCCCAGGCGGCAGGTACCACCTCGGTCATGGTCTGTGGCCCTCCTATTATGAACGACGACACTCGAAAGGCCGTTGCTCTTTCTCTGGATTATTCCAACAAGCGAGTCGACTACTTCGAGGAGGCCTTTGCTTGGTAAAAAAATGCTCCCAGTGAGACTAATTTATGTAATTAATGAGTAATGATATTATTATCCTAATAACGAGCTGAACTGTAGATGAGAATAATGAGAACGTTGTAAAAAAGTATGAGCCGATTTTTGTGGTTCCAAAGAATATTTTATTTTTCTTTTACGATTTTTCGTTGGCCCAAACAGGTAATTTGTGTAATTTCATATTAATACAATAAACAAAACCAGATTAATATGGGGACTTCACCGATCAAATATAGAAAAGCAGAAGATTCCAATAGCCATTTTATCGTCTTTTTAGGACGTATTTTTGATTTATCATTGAATTTTCAACTATTGGAAAAAAGTAAGAAATATCGAAACGGCCCAAAACCACTCAAAACAGCCCAGTGACTTCAAATATAGATTTCCCAGCTCTTAAATAGCCCTATACAACTTCATTAACCCCCAAAAACCCCGAGTTTCCTCTTCAAATGAAGTTCAGGTATTCTTGTTTTTCATCTTGTCTAGGGAGCTCAAAAACAATAAATACAACATATTAAAAACTAAATCATCTTCTTAACACCCCAAAGTACCCCCCACCACTCCTCAAACCTCTGTAAACCCCCTCAATCTCCCGCGATTACCTAATCAACCATCACAGTGTGGTGGGCAACTTTTTCAAAAATTTCACGAAATTTCCTGGTTTCTTGGTCTAGTTGGTCATGGCATCTGCTTAACACGCAGAACGTCGGCAGTTCGATCCTGCCAGAAATCACTTTTTGCCGCATGCAAAGTAGGTGCTTACATAAGTATTTACTCCGTGCATTACATAAGCACGCGTTAGGCTGTTATTTTTTTTGGACTATAAAAGTCACGTCACGTCACCAAATTAGGCAGGAACTAAAAACGCAAAGTAACCAAACGACCAGTCACTGTCAGTCTCCTGCTTGACTAAAGCTGTATAATGAACCTCAGCCTCATAACGACTTGACGTGTAGACTTGTTTGGGAGCATGTTGTGCATGTTCTATGTATGCACAGTGGTGAATGAAATTGACCAGTCGGATGTATACAAGCAGATTGAAGCATAGAAGCAGACAATCACATACAAACAACTATTGGTGAAGGTCATCTGAGATGATATTTTCATAGACCGTATAAAGTGAGGGCTTAAATGAACTCCTCATTTGCGTCACATCGCATTCGTACATTTCTATGGGTGCATATATGGGTGAATAATAATCTGCCGTGTGTATATGTTGTGTGCTTCTCCCACTTCATATCCGGAAGATGCGTTGATATGCTTCATATCGTAGGGTTTGGGAGTTTGCGTCTCCTTGATAAGAGGCGTGTTTAAGAAGTGGGTGTTATAATGGTCCAATCAGAATTTTGGAAGATGAAAAATGATCGCCTGTTCAAGGGGAACAATTTCCGACTACTCCCGTTAGCCACAAACAAAAACTCAGCTCTCCACCCTGCGCTCAAAAATCGCACAACCCAAATAAAGTTTGCGCTCACGTTCGGCGCTAGACGTTGGGACAATGGTCCAGCAACCGCTCGAGGCGTCCACGCTCAGCCCACCAAACACGCCGACACGACACACGACACTAAGATAATATTAGCCGTCGTACAGTAAGGGGCATGTAGGGAGAACCCCCCAGTCTATATATACTTTCCGGAAGAGTTTGTGTCACAGAACACAGAACACAGAAGCAGGGTTGCTTCAAGGGAGCCTGCATCTCGTATCATTCGACTCGATCGCCATGGAGTGTGATGGAAGTTTAGAGGGCAGTCCAGCTGCGGCCCTATGCAGTGGAGACTGTGGTGGAGTGGAGGAGGTGGTGGTGGTTGTAGTACAGTAAGAAAGATCAAATGAGTAGTGTACTATCACGTGATGTAAAATACTCCAATATATATACCGTGCTTCTCTGTTTACATCCTCCGTTCTCATCTCGCCTGCCCCACATCAACACTGGAGAGGATTGAAAGCTTATTGTTCGACGACGTCCCAAACCTTGAGGTTAATCAGAGTTTTCCAGTCCCAAATTTACAGACTCCCCGTGTGTCTTGCGTCCAGGTGCGCCCTTTGCTCACCACCTTGCCCTACGCTACAGGCAACTTTTTGCAACCCCCACAGGTCACATACCAGGTAGCACAAAGCTGTACGGAGAACAGCAACAACAAGTCCGAACACAAAAAACACACACTCCCGCATACACATCCACCACAGTTCGATTCCGACTTATGCCACAGACCCCATGAGCAACCACACGGCCTCGCCCAAACGCTCCCACGGCTCGCCCAAACGCCGCCGTCTGGCCGCCCCGGACTCGGACTCGGACTCGGACCACCACCGCCACATGGATCTCGAGACGCCCACGCCCAGTTCGGTGTCGTCTCCGTTGACGGAGCCCGACGAGCCGGAGGAGTACAAACGCTCGCCGCTGCGGAGCGTCATCGAGCAGCAGTTCGACCTGGAGATTCTGCTCAAGCACCGCGAGCTCCGAACCATTGAGGACCGCATCGCCCAGGTGCACACGCTCATGGTGCAGATGCGAAAGCTGCACGACCGGGGAGAAGTCGTGGGTGGCGAGCCGCCGGACTTTGTGCACAGATATGCGCACTACCTGAAAGAGCGTGCGGGAGAGCCTCGGGCTCAGGAGACGCCTGCAGTGGTGTACGAGCCGGTGGCGTTGGAGCCCCCGAGCCGACGAATTCGACACCCCACAGCCAAGCTGGCGTCGAATGGAGGATACATTGGCCGCGGCACGGTGATGCAGTGCATCTACCGACGGCCCGACGGCATTCTCGTCCGATTGGTGTGCCAGGATTGCGACCGGTCTAATTTCGGTTCGACCCAAGGGTTCATCAACCACTGCCGGATTTCGCACGCCAGAGATTATGGGTCACATGATCAGGCAGCAGTGGCTTGTGGAGTCGAGATTGACGAGCAGGACGACAAGGGGCGGGAGGCGCTCCAGCAGCTGGGAAGACAGGTTCAACCCAAACACAACCGTTCGTTTTCAATGAGCGCAGTGTCCGGTAGAGCCGTCACTCACGCCCAGCTGCAGCAGCTGCAACAGGAGCAGCAGCAGCAACAGCAGCAGGAACAGATCCAGCAACACAGAGTCGTGTCCATGCCGCCGCCACCCACCCAGTTCATTCCGCCACCCAAGATTACGACGTTTGATAATCTCGAACAGCTGCTACGAGAGAGAAAGGTGGCCCAGGACGTGGACTTCAAGGTGCTCGTCAAGACCAGCATGGAGAACGTGCCCAAGAGTCATCTGTTTGAAGATGAGAGTGATGAGGAGGAGGAGACGGAGACGGTGGAGGAGCTTGGAGATGATGCTACACCCTTCCAGAGAGTGATTGCAGAGGCCCGCAAGCTCAAGCTCAATGTAGACGAGCTGATTGCCCAGGGTAAGGCCAACGGTAACAGACCGTCAGGATACAAGCCTGCGCGAAGGGCGTCGGGTTTTACCAAAAACAGAAAAAAGGCTGCTCCCAAAAACGACAACAAAGCAGCAGAGCCTGTCGCCGTCACGCCACAGAAACCAACAAAAACAGCGTCGCCTATCGGGTCTCCCAGTCTACGTCCCTCGTTCGGAGGACAGAAGGGAGATGATGATGTGCAGGAGATCAAGTTGGCGGAGAAACCGAAAAAGCCGGTCCAGAGAAGAATTTCCATCTCTACGCCGTCAACGAGATCTAGCACGAGAGCCGCGAGCTGTAGACAGCAGGAGGAGGAAGAAGGGGGGCATATTGTGGGGCAGTTGAGTAAGTTTTTGTCGTTGGATAGGTTTTTCTAATTGCGAGCGTAGCGAGCAATGAAGAACCTGTCTGACGTTCGTCATACAATGCTCACCTGAGATACCACGTACTATCGTTTATGACGTCTGCCCCGTCTTGTACAACACACACAACAAAAGAAATATGATATAATGATTAATGAATTACGATGGTGGGATGTCCGGAGGTGTAGGTGTAGGTGTAGAGTCTCACAATGACGGTTGAATTAGATATGTAGGGGTGGCATGTATTCTTGAAGAAAATCTTAATAATGAAACTGAGCGGTATCTTTTGGTAATGTTGCACATCTTATGAGTGAGTGTGGAGATGTCTCACTGATGCTCAACTGTAGAGATGAGGGCTTTCTGTAACGAACCACAAATATATCGTACTCTTAGTACAGCAGTTAGAATGATAGAGTTCATAGAGTTAACTGTGGGGATTATCTCGTCAAAAAATTATTTGCAATTTCTTTTGAAAGAATCAGCTGGGTCTACTGACCTCACAGTCACCACTAATTAAGCTGCATCCAGATTAAACTTACAAGTGAGACAGTGCTAATGAGATGACAATGGTGAACGTGCAAGGCTGAGGTTGTCATGAATACAGCAGTACTCTCACTGTATCCTTCATAACTGTGGAATTATTATCTTGAGTGTGTTCATGTTCACGCGTGTGCCATATTATTTCTCCTCTTTATGCACGCAGACATCTTTTCCACATTGATATTGCTGGATTGGGAAGTCATCGAGATTTGGTTTGGGATCTGGTGAACTTAGAAAAACCAGACAATGAATAATGAACCAAAAGCCATATGCATCTCTTGCCACACGGTCTGAATATATATAACGAGTAGCCAATAAATCGTTTTCCACAACCACAACCATGACTTTTAACCGACACGAATTCGTACATCTTGCAGCACGTGACCTGGAGCAGATATCCGGTGTTGAAGACCAGCTGCAAAGTGCTCAGAAAGCGTTTAATGAGCTGCAGACACAGATTAACGAGCTCTTGCATTTTTTCAGTCCTCCGGAAGAAGAAAATGTGCCGTTGGTTTATGTTCCTCCAGGGGGTGAGCTCAAGGCATGAGCACACAAGAACACTTCAAGCGTTTGAACACTTCAAGCATTAATTATTTATCACGAGTCATTATATTATTTTTATTTATGTTACCAGTTTGTATTTTCAATCAGTTAGTTATTAAATTACAGAATTAGGGAGCTTCCAGAGCTCGTAGAATCAAACGATGCTCTGCATCTAGTTGGGAACGTTACCGGTAATAACCTGGTAGTTATCAGGCTTGCCAGTAGCGGCCTGGGCAATGGAAATCTCGTTTCGCTCAAGATCGTACACGGTGTAAACGGACTTGAGGAAAGTGTCTCCAAAGAGGTTCATGTTTCCTCCATCGCCAATACCAATGAAACAGATGGACTCGTCAACATTGGGGTCAATGGTGTGTCCAGGAAGAGACTGAGCCTCTCCAGAAACAGTAATCTCCTTACCACTGAAGTTGTAGGTGAAGCTGATGTCCGAGTTCTGAGAACAAGGGTATCCCTGCCATCCTCCCTCGTAGTCAGTCAGAGTGATATCAGCGTCCTGAAGAGCTCCAAGGAAGTTGTTGTAGTTGTCAGACTTGAGGTAGGTCATGGTGGTTCCGGAGTCGAGAATGACAATATCGTCATCAAAGAGATCAGTGTCTCCAAACTTTCCAGAAGCAGTAACAGTGAAGTGCTGCAGCTTTTCTCCAGTGTCGACTCGAGGAACGGTCTTGAGAGAACCAGAGTATCGGCCAGTGTTGATAGCTCCAAAGGTGATCTCCGAGTTATCGCTGGAAGTGCCAAAAGCCTTGCTGAAAGACATTCCGTACAGCTGTCGAGAGATAGCTCCGGCTTCCTTGAGCTTGGCAGAGATGGAAGTAGTGGAATCGGGGTTCCAGCCAATTCCAAACACCATGGTGAAACCTCCAGCACTCTCCTCGCCCTCGTTGACTCCAAACTTGAACTTGGGGACAGTAGCTCCTCCAATCACAGCGGTATCGGTGTACAGGTCTCCGGCAGCGTTACCCTTACCGTACTGAATGTTGAAGTGCTCTCCAGTGTTGTTGGAAGAAGCAGTCTGGCCAGGAGTGTAAGAGCCCTGCTGAGCACAGTCACTCTGGTCAACTTGACAAGCATCAGAGTTGGAATCCCACACCCACAGAATCTCAGATCCAGTATCAATGGAAGCCTTGATAGTCTGACCACCAAGAGCAATGGAGACCTGGTAAGACATGAGCTGGTTGTACAGCTCGGCAGTGACGGGACCCTGAGCGGCAAAGTTGGGAATCAGAGACTTGACATGCTCAACAGAAGTCTTCTGAAGAGGAGCATGAACAAAGCCCTTCTGAGCGGGGGCAGCGGAGACGAAAGCCAGAAGAGTGGTGAGAGTAGCAAGAGAGAACTGCATGTTTGGATACCGAATAATGAAGAGATCGGGGTGGTATTTAAGTCATGGAAGATCAAACGGCTCTATAAACGGCTCTATCTCCACCCACAAAGTGGAGATGGGGTGGGAAATTAGAGTTTGTCTTTGTGGGGGGTTAGCGGGATGGGGAATGGTGTTAGAGGGATGATATTGGTATGATTAGAATCTCCTTGATCTGGTGATTCCAATGGTACTTTCTGATCTGCTCTACCGTGTCTGTAGCACCCTCAAAAACCCGTTCCTAACACGTGCATAAGACAATGCAAGGTTTCAATATAGTGCGCTATATTGTTGTCTATCAAAGGTGGGCGAGGTCGTAGAAGTGTTGTAACTAGAGAAGTACTGAACTGATTTTGCAGATTTTTGCAGTCCCCGGTTCACCATCACCTGCCCATTCACCTACCCTAACCCCATCTCAATCTGACCAATCAAAATCGAGAACCACCAAGACCCACTCCAGCCGTTATCTACGATAGACCCTGAGGTACCTTAACCAGGGTCTAACTTTGAACCTTGATGAGTGGCTGGAATCATGTGTATGTAGGGTCAGATGAGTGCAGGGAGCAAGACAGGTCACGCGAGTGTTGGTATATCGACAAGACATGAGGTATTTGGTCACGTGACTGCAGTAGTATCCTCATCTCTTCAGCTCATCTCTTGGCATCGGTTCCTGGGCTTGGCTTGGCTTGGCACTAATCGCCTCGGCAAGGTTTGGTTTAAACATGGATTTACGCTTGCACGTGGATTACCGTGGATAGGCACGGTGCCGTGGTGGGTGGGTAAGTTCATCCGCAACACAAGCGGTTTGTCTAAGCCATGCTAGTGAGCCGTATGGGTTGTGTGAGTGAGGCTAGAGATAGCTGTTTGTATATTTAATGGTGAAAAAACGTCCTGTACCGGCTCTCTGTATGCTTGCTGGTTAACTACAGTTGATCGCTACTTAGCAACCAAACGAACACTTAGTTATCGTCCTGTAAGATGCTTCTATCTTAAGGTATGCACCTACCCCTTCCTCAACGTTGCTAAGGTCTAAACCCCACAGAGCCGTTCATATTGGATTTGTCAGGAGTGATGTGCATCTGATTGACCATGATAATGGTTTCTTTGTTTGTGTGGCTGTAGAGCCTTATGGCTTGTATGGTGATGTTTGTGTTAGCGCAAGGCACTTCTGTCATATTCAAGTTGACAGCTGGAATGAATATGACACATGTACGGCTCCAAACATAACATACACCAATGTTACATTGGAATGTTGTAGGTTGATAGATAGAGATGTTATATTACCCCTCAGCCTTATTCACAGCTATACAGTTTAATCATCTCGGGATGGTTTAGGTGAGACAGAAGGGGGTGTTCAGATGGAGCTGGAGAAATATAAATATGTAAGATGAGAGTCACGTGAATCGATTATAGCGAGCATTCTGAATATGAATATATAAAAATATTCCACATTACTCCACTCAAACCCGCTTTTCCAAGCCACTTCAAAAACCAAGATAACCTCACTGAAATGTGATAGGCGAACTCAATCAAGTCCGTGTTTCTCGGCCAAAATTGATCTAAAACATCCCAAACCTTCCAGAGTTGTATGAACGGCGCTGGTGATGATACTGTCAGAACCGGAGTCCGATAGAGTCGAAACTACGGCTTTTATTATGAAAATGCGAGGGTTAATGACAGCATGACAAGGCGAGCAGGGAGAAATGATGGAATTTAAAAAAGTCGAGTCAGCTAGAGAAAATAGAGACAATTCTGAACACAACGATATACTAAACTCCCATTTTAGTCATACTGAGTATGTTATAACATTCTTGTAGAGTAAGCTCTAACCAACAGAGCAGAACTATACAGTGGTACACAGTCTACACTTATTAGATACACAGCAGATACAACAGAAGTGCTAATTGGCGTTCAAAAAACACACTGTCGAATTCTCAACCCTGCATCTTCAAAATTAAGACCCCCAAAGCCACCTCAAAACACAAAACTCTTCCAATCACCACCAAACCACTCCTAACACCTCCATGACATCCTCCTCATCATTTTAATACCAAACACTACCTTGTTCCACTTCAAACCACCTCCACATCGCTTACATAACACTTCCCCCCACTTCTCACACTGTCGCCTCCCCTCATGCAACCTCATGCATGTCCAAACTCTCCACCATTTTCAGCCCTTCTACTCACCATCACCATGACTGGACGCAAACACGGGCTACCGTCTCCTGAGGACAAGCCGGGTAAACGTGCCAAGACGGATTCTTCTATTGATGCCAAGAGAGCTTCTATTTCGGCTTTAACGGCTAAACTGAAGGCCAAACAGGCAGCCAGGGAAAATTCGAAAAATGCAGAGAAAAACGACAAACCCGCTGCTAAGGACACAAAGAGCAACGTGGCCGATCGACTAGCCCGGATCAAAGAAAAGACAGCAGAAATCCAGCGGAAAAAACTGGAAAAAGAACGTGAATCAGAAAAACCAGCACCAAAGCCCAAACAACAGCAGCCATATGTTGCACCGGTGATCGGTCTGGACCAGGAAGTACATCCTCTGCTTCTCCAGATCAAGGAGGAACAGGAGCTGAAAAAACATAATCCGTACCTTGATTTTTCAGCGACTTCCATTAAGGACGACTTTTTCGACCCTCAAGTGGATCAGCCCAGAGCTCGAAAACCAAAAGCTCTACAGTTTAGTGCTCCAGGCAAGTACATAGCCCAAGCCGAGGAGTTGCGATATGAGGCGAAAATGGAGAAAATGCGGCTCGAAATGGAGGCTGAAGCGGAAGCTAAACGAGCTAAACGAGAGGTTGGTATTTCTGTGGACGAGAGAAAGTACAAGGTGCCAAACCCGCCTGCTGTTGAGTGGTGGGATTTGACTTATACTCAGACAGAAGAAGGGTTTGAGGGTGAGCTTAAAACTGATGCTGAATTGGAGCAGTTGGTCACTTGTTATATTCAACATCCTGTGCTGATTAAAGCACCCTGGGAAGCTCATCAGCCTGAAGGACCTGTTGCTTTGCATCTGACTAAGCGGGAACAGAAACGGATCAGAAAACAGGCTCGTGCTGAAAAACACAAAGATCAACAAGATCGAATCAGACTGGGTCTGGATCCAGCTCCTCCTCCTAAAGTGAAGCTGACTAATCTCATTTCTGTTCTGTCTTCTGAGAGTATCAAGGATCCTACCAGTGTTGAAATGAGAGTCAGACAGGAAGTTGAGAATCGACGACTTCAGCATGAAAAAGAGAATGAAGATAGAAAGTTGACCAAGGAGGAACGAGCTCAAAAGATTGCTGATAAGGCCGAGAGAGATAAACAGACCAAGGGAGTGTTTACTGCTGTGTTCAGGATTGAATCTTTGGAAGATGATCAACATCGGTACAAGATCAATGTGAATGCTAAACAGCTGCATTTGACCGGTATCACTTTACTGAATCCCGATTTCAATTTGGTAGTGGTGGAAGGAAGTCCACGTGATGTACTACGGTACAAAAAGCTCATGACGAGACGTATTCAGTGGACTGAAGCTGCTCCTATTCGAGAACAAGACGAGGGAGTCAAAGAGTTGCCTGATTTGTCAAAAAATAAATGCACTCTGGTTTGGGAAGGACAGTTACTGGAGCAACATTTCAAAAAGTGGACTACAGAGTCAGCTGAAGATCAGGTGTCTGCTGTGGACTTGTTGAAAAGAAACAAGGTGGAGAATTATTGGATTGCTGCAAAGGGTGCAGTATAAGCATATAATAAATGATATAAAACAATAGTAAAAGAAGTAGAAGAGGATGATTAAGTGGTTCATCCTACTTGAACCTCCCTACAGTACACCTCACTAATACTCATTTTAAGTCCTGGTAGATATATATTTTATTTTTTATATTTTTGACGTATTTTTTTAGTCGTCGCATTGCTCCAACTTATGCACTATCTAGACCTGGATCTAGACCTAGACGTATCTCTGTACCGTCCTTGTAACCTCCTTGGAGACTCACTTCTCTCTCTTCTCTTCCGAGGCCGATTAGCTCTCGGACTAATATTACTGCTAGCCGTATCTCCATAACTGCCAGAGCCATAACTTCCCTCTCCATAACTTCCCTCCTCGTACGAATGAGCAACAGAGTAATCACCTGATCCGTCTCTGCTATCTCTCCTGTACATCTCGTCTCTACTTCCACAAGAGTACGATCTTCCTCGACTGCTTTGGCTGTACGATCTGTCTCTAGAGAAGGAGCGACTGTATGACCTGTCTCTGACAGACCTGTTATCAGATCTGTTATCGTATTCATCTTCAGAACGACGTCTACCTCGAGTAATCCATCCACTATCGTAGCTGGTCTGCTTGGTAGTCTCAGACTTGCCCTTGGGGTACTGCTTGAAGTCTGCCTTCTTGGATTTATCATACAAAGACACTCCAATCACATGGTGATCAATCTGAGCCCCGTTCATTCTGTAGACTGCATCTTCGGCGTCGTCCGAGTTGAAGTATGTCACCAGAAAGTTGTTTTCGGCTCCTCTATCACTTCTCTCATACTGGTTAGCTCGATGTCTAAACCTGTAGCTGAGTTCCATAGAATCGACATCTTTGACGTCACCAACACGCGAGAAGATTTCCCGGACATGCGACAGCCCCGCTGAAGACGGGAGATTCGTTGCAACCACACTTTTACTCTTTTCCTCCTTTTCTTCTTCCACAGACTCGGAACCGTTTTCTCGAGTGATGATTTTTCGAGAAGTACTTCTGTCCCCATTAGAGTCTTCAGACCAAGAGGAAACGGTTGTAACACTTCGTGAATCATCCCTCTCCCTTGTTCTCTCTTTATCCTTACCCTTCCCATCTCCATTATTAATATCAACCGATCTCTCATATCCTCTGTTTCTCTCTCTCGATCTGTTTCTCACTCGATCTCGAGAACCCTGTCTGCTACGAGATCGGGATCTTGATGCTTCTCGTTCGTCGCACTTTTCGTAGCCGTACGACGACTCGTCGACCTTTCTACCCTTTTCAATTTCCTCCTGGCTCATTTCTGGGTCGTCACCAGAAACATGCACGTTGCCATTTTCATCCCTCTCGTACTCGGTCGATTTGTACTCTTCTCCGGAGTTTCTGTCGGGAGAAACAGACACTCGGACCCGCTCTCTCGAATGGGACTGCTCGTCTTTGCGTTGAGTGCCGTCTTTGGTCGTGGAAGTGTGTCCGTCTCTGTCGGTGGAGCTTTTCGTCTGTTCGTTGCTACTCATCGAGCGAGAATGGTAGCGGTCTCGCGAAATATGCTGGCGAACCTCCTTGCCGTCGACTATTCGGATCACCGTTCGTCGTTCGTGTTCCTCGCCCTTGTGCGATCTGGAACGGGATTTAGAATGTGAATGTTCTCTGGACTGAGGCCTTGCTGACGACGAGTTTCGGCTCCTTTTTCTGCCACGATCTTCCTCATCGGTCTCAGCACTCTCATCGACCTTGGAAACCTCCTCATCTCCCTCAGCTTCCGTGGTGGCCTCCAAAACTTCCTTGGTGTTGCTGGTGTCGTCGCTGCTGCTGTCCTCCTTGGGCAACATTCCCGCTCCATCTCGTTTCTGCTTCTTTAATGGACGCTGGTCGTCCTCACGAACAGTATCGGATGTGTTTGCGCTCATAGTACCGGTACGATAGTTGTAAACTTGTTGTCTCTGCCGTCTTCAATCGTCACTCTTTCAACGGTAAAGCCTGTTTGGCTGCGTACCGCCCTTCTGCAATCCCAAATGCTATTCCGTGATAAGCCAAGCCAAGGGTGGAAGGAGTAGCCGGGATTATGGGGCATTTTTTTTCCGGGCCGATCCAGGCCTAGAATGGTATATTACTTGTACTGGATATTGACGTCACGTCATCTCGCTTATGCACGACTAGTCGGATACTCCGCTTAATCTCGCTTATGCAAAAAAATCGATCTAAGCTATTATTAATAAAAGGAAAAAGCATCGTGTAGCTAACTAAGCATCCTCTCTCTCTTTTCTTTTGTTAGCAACTTTGTCCAATCGCATTTATCGATGGATACACACAAGGTTAGAAAAAAGAAAAAATATTTTTTTGGAGCACCCGGGGTGGGACTCGAACCCACAATCTTTGGATTAGAAGTCCAACGCGTTAACCATTGCGCTACTCGGGCGAAAGTTAAATTTCGGGTTTTTTAGGCCGCCGAAATTTCAGGTCTGACGTTTTAAGTTTAGGGTTAGTTGCCTATTTGGGACATTTTCAGGTCTCGCTAACTGCATCACGAGATTTCAGATTATCTTCAACAGCACCAAACATCACACAGAAAAGGCCTACAAGGTAACCAAGACATTCGTTCGAATACCAAGGACGCCATAAACACACTCACCACCCAAAATCATCATGAACACATCAACCAACCCCACGCCACAGCAGGTGAACCACACAGTCAACAATGCCGAGAGCTTTCTGCGACAGTTTTTCAAGGCGCTCGACGACCACAGACAGAATCTGCCGCAATTTCTGCGTCCCGATACCGCCATTGTGTGGAACGGCACTCCACTAGCCGGTCGAGACGCCTTTCTTGGCATTTACGCTCAGATGCCTGCATCCATCACACACGACATTCAGGCGTTTGATTGCCATGCAGTGACTGGAGGAACAATTGTGAACGCTGCTGGACGTGTGCGAATGACTGACGAGCGAGGTAAGGATCCTCATGGATTCAGCTTCACCGGTATGGTTCGTCCTGATGAGACTGCTCCTCCCAGTGCTAGTCAGTCGTCGGTGCCTCAGTATCTGGTTTCGTTTTCGTACAGATTTGTGCATAGACCTGAGGATTCTCAGATGGAGTTGCCTCAGTAAATGAAAGCAGGCACTAAGTATATAGTAAATGAGATATGATGGTATAATAAAAGATGGCTTGTAGTGTGGTAGGGAGAGGTTGAGGTTGAGATCGGTTGGAGTCAGTTTTAGCGAGTCATTCAAACGAAGGAGAAACTGTACACTGAGTTCTGTTGGTTTTAGCTTGAGAGGAGTGTCTAACTAAGGACATGAAAAAAAGTAGAAGGAACAATCCCTATAAAAGGACTCACTTTTTGGAAGAGGATAATATAACAATACCAGCAGGTTGTAAGATAACACCCGTAGTAATATACACCGTCACTTTGTACGTACGGTAGTCTACTGTTTGAATATGCATGTCGAAGGTAACGAGCCTAGAAGATCAAGTTTTCCACATCCACTAACGGATAAAAAGTCTAGACTGTTTACTTACACTTCCACTTATACCCATTTCGAAGTGTTCAAGTATTTACACCCAACAGGTCTCTACTGATTTTGTGGAAAGATACACTCAGACAATACGATTGTGTCCGCCAATGACGACAGTGCAATTAACTCACTCAAGATTCCATATAACCGGCTATCCTTATCTCTTTCAAGGCAAATTCAGATACGCTTAACCTGTTTCATCCAAAATAAAAGTGGCGACTACTTCGATACAAGCAGCTATACGGTCTCGTACTTGCACACCAAAACGTTGTGCGAAATGCGCGATTAGCTTACATAATCGTGTCTCACTTGCATCATGTCTTCTTTCAGTGTTGGAATGTATTTATCATGTTCATGTTTGGAACTTCAATTAACTCCCGGACTCCGTATGAATAAACTCCCTCAGACTGATGTTCCGAGACCTACACCTTAGGTTGAGGTACAGTTATTACTGTATACGGAAGAGCACATGCCTCAGGTGTAAAAAAAGACATCGCGCACACTACAATCTCTAAATACGGCCAAATACTGACCCCACGGTCGTGTGTCTTTCAGCTGCACTTGCTCAAGACAAGCCACCACGTAAAGCCAAATGAGACTTTTGTAGAGAAGGTTGGGACGACACTGCCACAGCGCATTTCTTATACGGTAGTTCTGGGGTCTTAGAGAAGAGTAGGGAAAAAACGGACAGCGGGAATGGATTCTAGACCCCTTTTTACACCCTGTGACGTGCTCAAATCACGTGTTTTCACCCCGTACACCCCAATTGTCATCATGTTGCGGCTCCCTTTAAACTCCACGGATTGACCTTTTTAAGTGGGGTTTATCATACTTAACGACAAGGAGGAGCGACGCGTTTAAAACCACGTCCAAAGTCGCCCAATGTAAGCGCTCTTGAGCCACAAACACCCCCTTAACTAGCACAAACTCCCCTCCACCCCAAACCACCCCTTCCGGAAACTAATATGTTCCCCACCTATACACACCATATCCGGACTAAGAGTTCCGTGGCCTAAGCTTTTTTGGCGGTGCATGGTTGCAGGTCCTTGCAAGGAAGCTTGTCCACCGAAGTTTACCAGGTGCACGCTCCAATAACACCACAACGATAAAAACGATAAAAGAGCACCGGAAAAAGCCCCCCGACACGCTCCGGCCAAACCTACATCTCCATTACACCTTCAAGCACACTTCTTTCTCTCCCCAGACTCGAAAAACACGAGGCTCCATGTCCCACCGTGATCTTTTGCCCGTGTTGGCAAGCCTGGGGGCCGAAGGACTGAATGTGCCTGGTGAGTAGCCTACAACAACTTGAAACAAAACACGCGACAATACTAATCCCAGCCGCCAACCTGAAAACTTCCCGAACATGTGCTTCTTTTTTTGGTGCGTATTCCCCGACAACCCCCTATTGACTCAACTAACACAGAATCTCGTCCGGAAACCGTGTCTATTCCGTACGCACACGTGCTCTTTGCCGAGCCCTCGGACAAGGACGAGCTGGCCGTCAAAATCAGCTATGCCGACGTGTCCAAGTCCAGCTGTGTGCCTAGAACGGTAACCACCGCATTTGACTCCAGATCAGGCCAGAGTGCCGCTGAGATGGCTGAAGAGATCATGTCCAAGGCCTATGGAGCGGCCAAAGCCAAAAAACGCTTTTTGGTGCTTGTCAACCCCAATGGAGGTACCGGAAACGCGGTCAAAATCTTCAAACACGCGTCTGAACCTCTACTCAGAGCGGCTCATTGCATTCTCGAGGTCGTGGAGACCACACACAGATACCACGCGCAGGAGATCGGCGCGGAGATCGAGATGGACACCTATGATGCTATCATGTGCTGTTCAGGAGACGGTATTCCTCATGAGGTGATTAACGGTATGGCATCTAGACCTGAGGATGGTGCTCAGTTGCTGCAGTCTGTGGCTATCTGTCAGCTTCCCTGTGGCTCTGGAAACTCGCTTTCGTGGTCTCTTAACGGTACTTCTTCTGCCTCTTTGGCTACTCTCAGTATGATCAAGGGACAAGCTACTCCCGTGGACTACATGGCCGTCACTCAGGGTAACCAGAGAGTCGTTTCGTTCCTGTCGCAGGCGTGGGGACTGGTGGCTGATTTGGATCTGGGTACGGAACATATGCGATGGATGGGAGGTGTGCGGTTTACAGTGGGCGCTATTCAGCGTGTTTTCAACCGAAAAGTGTACCCCTGTGAAATTGCCGTCAAGGTGCGCATCAAGGACCCCCAGGAGCTCAAGGAGCACTACAAAAAGTACACAGCCAGCCCGTGTGCCACTTTAAGCCCAGAAGAAATCTCCCAACTGGACCCTAACGTTTTCTCCAAGCTTAAATACGGCTCGGTGAATGACCCCATCCCTAGTGACTGGGAGGTGACTACTTCCAAGGGCATGAACAATTTCTACACCGGAAAAATGCCCTGGGTGTCTGCTGACTCTATGGCCTTTCCTGCAGCTATTCCGCATGATGGTCTCATGGATGTCATGACGTGGGACGATAAGGTGAGTAAAGCAAAGTGCATTCACATTCTCATTGCGTCCGAAACCGGAGGCCATGTGGATCTGCCTTGGTCCGGATACATGAAGATTGAGGCGTTCCGAGTGACGCCGATTGGACCGTCGGATTATATCAGTATCGACGGAGAGAGCTTCCCCATTGAGCCCTATCAGGTGGAGGTGTTGCCTAAAGCAGGCCTCTATTTGTCAGAGACTGGAGGGTATGTTAAGACTGGGTTCCCATATAAATAAGCCTTACACCCACTGCTACAACAGCTCCATTGATTCACTGACCCTCACCACAAAAGTACCATGATATAAAAGTAATGATTGATTGATAAAGTATAGACTAACTGAACCGTTTATGAAGCATCCAACTAAAGCATCAACTATAGTTGAGCTATAATGAAACTGGTAGTAGAGCACCACATTCAAATTACAGTACTTTAGAACAAGCACATTTTCAGACTCCCCATATTCTGTTTACTCAGTACCCCAAATTCCAACCTGTTTCACCTGTTTGTTTCACAACCCCACAACCCCATCTGCATCTCACATGCACCTCATATGCATGTCCATTACGCCAGATCATCTCTTATCACCACCATCACAACATGCCCAGCGGCCGCAAATTTGCCCTGAACGAGGCAGAAATTGCCAAATCGCGAACCCTCAATCATGTACCCCACAATGAACACTACGACAAGATGATTTCGTCCATGGGGTACCATGAGTATGAACCCCAGCTGGTCAAAGCAAGACACGATATTCATGTTGCTCAAAAGAAATACAACGACTATTTCCCGGAGGGTATTAGCCCAGAGCAGCTGAAGAAGGACCGCCATGAGATGCTCTCAAAAGTCCTCGGCAGAATCGGTGAAAATACATACATTGAGCCTCCTGTGTTTTTTGACTATGGATGCAACTTTTCAAGTGGTAAGGACTTTGCTGCAAACTACAACTGTGTGTTTTTGGACTGTGCTCTGATTACCATTGGAGATAGAGTGCTTATGGGCCCGGGTGTCAAACTCATCACTGCTACTCATGATGTGGAAGTTGATACAAGAAGAGACGGTGTTGAGTATGCTTCTCCTATCACTATTGGAGATGACTGTTGGCTTGGATCGGGCGTGCAAGTGATGCCAGGAGTGACTATTGGTAACGGATGCACCATTGGAGCTGGTTCGGTGGTCACTAAAGATATTCCGCCGTTTTCAGTGGCAATGGGTATTCCTGCAAAGGTGGTGAGAACTGTTGAGGATCCAGATAAGAAGTGATAACGCTGCATCGAATGCATTTTAAATAAATAAGAAATATATAAACACACGCAGTATACTGTACTTGACCTAACACACGGCATCTCTACTCATAGTATGTACAACTACACTCTCTTGTCGTACTATCATACATGCAATAACTTATACATCTACTTCGCCTCCGTGCCATTCACGCCATTTCCAGCCGACTCAATCTTCTCATCGAGTTTCTCGTATGCATCGTGCAACTGAGCAATTCTCTCCACATCCAGCTGGTTGGAGTCCAGTGCCCGCATCAGCATGGGCCGGTTATGATCCACCACCTTGTTGTAGATGGAGTCACCGCCCTTGCCGGCCAGGAACTCAAACACCTTGTCCTGCACGCTCTTCTCCACCACCAAAGACGTGTCTTCGGGGTACACGTTTTTGGTGATGCAGCGTCGTAGAGCTGAAGACGCCTGGTGCAGAAGAGCCTGCTCCAGCCGGGTGATGGTCAGGTCCATAAACTTGCTCTTTCGCTCCTCAATTTTCGTGAGGATGTCGAGCACGCTCTTGGATGGCACATCACCCTCCTCCGGGTTAACCACCTTCAGGCCACCCAGCTTGTCGAGTTCAAAAGGGAACCGACTAACCCGCATGTACAGACTGACAAATGAACGCACCAGAGCGTCCAAAAGTGTAGTGTACACGGTACCTTTAGGACTGTCCCACAGAGGAGGTCTGTGCTCCAGTACCAGTCGGTACAAATCCTCTACCGACAAAAAGCCCTCATGCTCAATGACGGCGCTCTGAAGAGCCCTGTCACGTGCATTGTCTTCGGTGAAAGTCGGGTAAACGACGTACTCACAGAGAGCACGTGACACGAACAGCAGGAAAGGAACAAGGTCAAGAGTGACAGGACACACGTTCCGGGACTCATCTAGAATACCAGACAAGTCTCCAATGGCCTTGATGGTTCGGCCAATCGGGTTCCATCCATACTTCTCCATGTACTTGTTACTGTTGCTGTAGTAACAGGTCATAAAGTTGATGGTAGCGATAGCCCCGGCCCAGTTGCAACTATCACCAACAAATGAAGGGAACCGCTGATCCAAAGTCAACTGTCCGTCAGGAGAGAAAGTTGCAATCATGTAGGACAGCATCAGAGGGATAATGCTGGCAAGGGAAGAGCTCTGCAGCGTCTTCCACTCCTCCTCGGAGAACTGTGAGGGAATCTGGACAGCATTGAACTTTTCACCAGCCTTGGCAAAAAGCATGTCCTCCAGCTCCGCGGCAATCGCACCAGCGTCGGCTGTTCCCGCAAGAGGTGGTGCTTTGGCTCCAGAGGCGACAGCAATGGCGTTCTTGACCTTCTCGGCCTTCTCAGCCTTCGCAGCATCTTCAGCCGCCTCCTCGTCCTCCGTATCATCTTCATCGCCGTCGTCGTCGGTGCATCCCTCTTCCCACTCCACCTCGTCCGTCCAGTTCTGCATGGACGTGTCGTCGTCGGACTGCACGTAGTCATGCAGCAACACCTCACTGAAGAGATGTCCTCGTCGGTCCGAGAACCGCGCCTGTCCGAAATCAGTACCCATATCATGCGTACACATGTTGTGGGCGTGATCGGCAGATCCTCCAAACACGCTCATGTATGAGTTGAGAGCGGGGCCTTGGGCAGAGAGCTTGCCCTTTCGAGAGTACCTGTCATGGTAACAGATACCAAACTTGGCACGGAGGAAGTACTCATCTTCTTCAGAAGAAACGTCTCCCTCATGAGCAACGTATCGCTTGTAGCCGAAATCGTCGTCATCTTCTCCGTCAGCCTCGTCGTGAGCTGCTTCACGTGACTTATCCTCGTCAGAGTGGACAGGAGAGTACACAGTGAGATGGGAGTCAGGGGCAGGTCCAAGAGCAGCAGCGTAGGCAGAGGGAGTTTCGGGAAGACTAGACGTGGGAACAGCTGTAGACAGAGACTCAGGAGGGACGTCAAGGGGTCGGCTGACCTCGTCTTCGTCCTCGTCGTCCTCCCCATCTTCCTCTTCCTCATCATCACCCTCGTCACGCTCATCTTCGTCTTCCTCCTCTTCACCCACACTCTCCTCCGCATCCTCTTCATCCGCAGCCACCGTAATCACCTCAGCTTCGGGATCATACGCCTCCTCTGCAGCCTCTGCCTCGACATCCGCACCCTCCACATCCTGCAACGTCGGGAGACCGTCGTCTTCGTATGTTCGTGCAGCCAACGCCTCGTTGACTCGAGCAGCTTGCACCGAAGAGTTCAACGCACGTCTCTCCCTCCTCTCACGAGCCTGCTTGAGGGCATTCTCCGTCGCAGCTATCACCTCCTGGCTCACCTGCTCCACAGTCTTGCCTTCCAGACGGCCCTTACGGAGCATCTCCTCAATCTCCGCGTCGGTAGGAGGCTTGGGATCGTCTGCCTCTCGCGGCACAAGACTCTCCGTCTTCTCCATGATGCCATCCAGGGTCTGCATCTGCATCTCGGGTAGTACAGCTGCAAACAAGGGTCTGCAGACATCAGCCCATACCCTCCATGCCTCGGACAGACCCTTGAACTTTTCAAGCGTCGCCTTCAGCTCGCCGTTATACGTGACAACATCTGTCATCATCACGTTCATGAGCTCCGTCTTGTTTTTCGACTGCTCTTGCTCGAGTTCCAGGTACTTGGAATCTCGTTTGGACGCCTCGTGCTCCTGAACCAGAGACTCGATCGTCACACCTGCCAACACCTTGTAGTCTGTGAAGTTTGACTCAAGGGCCTGGATACGCTCGTCCACCTTGGAAAGGCTTTCCAGCGCCTCCGACGCCATTCTCCATCCGGCACGTGAGAGTTCACGGTACTTTTTCACCTTCATGATTTGTACTGCGGTTTCGGAAGACCGGGCTTTAAGGAGTTTGGAAAAGTACTCCTCTCGGAGCTTGTATTGTGAAAGGAACGCCTTGAAGTGCT
Organism: Yarrowia sp. JCM 30694; assembly: GCA_001600515.1. Lineage (NCBI taxonomy): Eukaryota > Fungi > Ascomycota > Dipodascomycetes > Dipodascales > Yarrowia > Yarrowia sp. JCM 30694. The sequence goes on along the minus strand of BCKF01000004.1, from coordinate 712,930 downwards.
CTCTCATGCTGTGTTAGTAAGATCCCAATGAAAAATAGTGAACAGATTATCCAAATGAAAAGTTTGAGCATGAAACTTGAATAATCAAATAAAATGCACAGTCTGAGCAGCCTGCATAGCTTGCACAACTGCTAAAATAAGGAAAAATCGAAAAAATCGACACATCCCAAATAAAGACGAACGCCATACCTTCGGTATGTCGTCCCATCTTTTCTTCTACTCACAATTCCTTTGTCCCGCTCTCCATCGTCAACCTCGGGTCCATCTGATAGACACCCTCTCCTCCCCTCGATAACAACTCCTCGGGCTCCACCTTTTCCAATTCCTCAATCCTCCTTGAGAGTCCCTCCTGTTTTGTCTGGAGCACCACTAACTGCTGCTCTGCTTTCCTTCTCGCCTCAATCATCTGCGACATGTATGGCTTGAACATGAGGAACGCCTGGGCCACCTGTTTTGGATCCTTAGGCGACTGAGAAGTATTCTGAGTATCTTCCTTGGACACCTCCACTCCTGACGCCGACAGAGCTTCGATCATGCTATCCAGCGACGGTCCTATGGTCTCCTTCTCTTCCTTATCTTTCGTAGTGTAGCTCATAACCGACTGAGCCACTTTTGCGTAATCTCTGGAGGCGGTATCAACGACCTTTGCGGCATCTTCAATGGGATCGGTCTTACCGTCCACCAGAGCCCTTGTGTACTGAAACAACAAGCCCTGATTGGACGCCCACTTTGTGAACTTGTCACTCAATGCCGAAATGAATGTCGCGGGAGTATCATGGTCACAAAGATCTTCAAACACAGACGTCAACGTTGCCGCATGTTCCTCCACACGATCCTCGCATGCAGTGACCACAGCGAGGGTCACCTGGACGAGAGAGGAGGCCTGGATGCGTTGCTGAGGTGTCTTTTTGAGCTTGCGTTCCACTAAAGACAGAAACGATGTAACCGTCACTTGTAGTTCTTTGATGCATTCAGGCAGCTCGTCTTCGGGTTTGACGGTCTTGGTCTGTGTCGCTGGTTTGTTGTTTTTGCCCGCCTTCTTTTTCTTGCCTCCTGCGGCCTTACCTTTTTGTGCTGCCATAGTTGAGGTGTGTGGGCATAGGTGTTAGAAACTGGGGTGTGTGTGATCTGACTATAAGTAGTAGTAGATAGTTGATGGGTCAGATGAGGCACGTAACAGTGGCGATGTTGTGGGTTAAACGATTGTGGTTGGATAGAAACGACAACAATCTGTTTTGTGTCACTGGTGTCAGTTGTATTGACTGGTGTGAGTGTGATATCACTGGTGTTGGTTGTATAGTCTGAAAACGGCTTACTCTCGTCTATCTGTGCACAAAAAAAGTTTATTGGGTGTTAGTAAGCGTTACGAGCGAAGCATGACGAGCGTAGCGAGTTATGCTGCGAGTAAAATCACGTAAAATATTTGATAAATATTATTGTTTAATAACCAATTTACTCCGTATTTGGAGCATTTTCTCTTATTTCTCCGTAGCTCTGACTAACAATTAGAAAGGTGAAACTGATTCACCTCGACTGGTTTATGCTTGTTTTTAGTGTCGATGAGTGTTGTTTAGTCAGAGTGGAATGTAGTAAGTGTTAGGGGGTTTACAGGGGTCAGTTATTGTTTTTAGGTCGATTCCTAGTAGTTCGCCTCTCTATTATAGTCATAACCTGAACTTTGGTATTTCTTTTTGTTAGTAATAACCCTGTTCCCAAGTAACTTACTATAGCACACCTCCCTTTCTTCAGAGTTCCACTAAAACCTTCATTAAACAGTTGGAACCCAATCGAGACAGGATACAGTTTAACTCGAGACAGAAGTTGGTCGAAAAAAAGTGAAGAGGGCCTTGTTGGTGAGAGTAGAATTGGGTGGAAAATGGTCCAATTAAGCTGCAACGTTGAAAATCAAGAGATAGTACGATTATTAATACACTGCCAAACTTCTACCCAATTAAAAACAATACCCATCAAGCTGGCATGGTTATGGTTATTTCAGCCTCTGACAGAAATACTCTGATAGCCTCTAGCCTTCCAACTGTCAAACATATCTGACATTGTAATATATCAAAAGAAAGCCACGTTTCGGGGCTATCCAATGGCATTCCTTAGATACCCGTCAGATCACTACCCACGTGGTAAAACAGAAAACAGTGACCCCATCACCATAGAACATTCCAGAAAGACGCCATAAACTACACTCAGCAGAAATTCATAATCCCACTCTCAAACAAGTATCTCGCCACCTCCATCCGCTTACATAATCACCCGATATAACCCGACTTTGAATGTCTCAGATTGAACAAGATTGACGTCAATGTGCGTGGTGATTGGTGTCAGGGATATGAAACATTGATTGAGGGGTACAGAAGAAGGGGTACAAGAAGGGGATGTTAAAAAATAAATAAACAGATACCCCGCGGTGTACACAGACGGTACAAACGGTCCACAATGGTTGTTTGAATGTTTTTATGTGTTTCATTTGAATGCCCATCTCTGTTAGGTTAGACTCTGAGTCTAACTTTTCAGGAACGACGGAAGCGAGCGTTTATCTGATGTAAAAGTAGGGAATGGGGGGCTCTTAAATAGCTATAAATATTGATGTTTTGAGGAGTATTTTGTGATCACGAGATTCTCCTTGCTTTTCTGATCAATATAAAACTCCTCCCATATCGATATCTCAACTAACCGCCCACCAAGACCCTTCTAGATGCAACGACCAACACAGTTTAGATCATAAACGTGCAACGGTATTTTCATTGTATGGACTTGATGCAATGTAGAAAAAATTGCACATTGAAAATACACGTTAGAGTATGATAGAGGCACGATAAGAGCGTTTAAAATTCGCACTAGCACCCAGTCATTCAATGTCACGTGACTTTTTCATTCGTTTACAATTTGCATTTTTCTTTTTGATCTACACTCGCTAAACTTGATGGACGGCCAAACTCGGAGATGCGTGTTTGGACAGGGGGCTTGGCGGGTAAGTATTGTACAGCCCTGTTGCGGGGTAGCAAGACACTAAAGAGGTGGGTGTTTGTGTGAGATACGAGGTTGTGTTTGTGTAAATAGATGTTTCTGAGAATACAGAGGTTCGTACATACCGTTCAATTTGTTGATATCATTGTCTTTTTACACGGCACTAGTCCTTCCGTTCTCGCTACGGTGCACGTTTTATCTCCTCAGCTGAAGCTAAACTTTATATCTTTATGGAGTTAAGGAAGACAGAGGGGAGGATATGAGGGGGTTGTGGGGGAGAAAGTGGTGTTTTTAAGGCTGGAAATGACTTTAATGGGTCCTGAGAGTGTTGGAGAGCTTTTTCCGTGACTTTTTTACATACAAAAATGCCGTTTTTTAGCTGCTCTTTGGAACCACTTTTTCGGATGGAATCAACGCAAAACAAGGTTGGGTTCGTACATAAAGATACATAAGATGGGAGGCCCGCTGTTGAAGCTGTTGAAGTTGACGAGCTGAGAGAGATACAGCAGGACGACCGAAAAGCGGAAATTCAAGCAGGAAAAAGGAATAAAACGGGCGCTATCCGACACAAAACCCAAGTACGTTAAACACACAAAAGCTACACTCTACACCACTCTCCACCACTCTCCACCCCACCACCCCAACACTTTTCACTCTCAACATGGCTAAAGCTCCTCGAAGAAGAAGTGTGGCTCGACAGGAGTACCTGCTCGACACGCGTGTCGTCAAGGCCTCCGGCAACTCTCGACCCGAACATCAGGACATCAAAATCTCCACCGAAGAGTCTACTGCTCTGGAGGGTCTTTTCGACGAAACTCTTGAGACTTCTCTGTTACTCAAGTTCGACACGTTTCTGAAGGCTCTGGAGACCCGTCTGGACGTGCTGGAAGACTTTTCTGCCTCCAAGGCGTCCCAGATTGACGAAAGCATCCACTCTGCAGTGGCTGCTTTTGAACAGATCAAGGAAAAGGTGCTCACAAAGACGGAGGACCAGAAACAAAAAATGGAGTCGTTTGTGCACGTTGTGGAAAACCACTTCCACGACTTTGCCCATTGGGACACAGAGGGCTGGCCTGCAAAGTTTGGAGAGATCCAAAAGCACCTGGAACAGCGACTGGCTGATATCGAAGAGGCCGTCAAACAGGGAGCTGATGAACTGTACCACAAGGCCACTCAGGCTGCTCTGGAAGCCGCCAAAAAGGGTCTCATCACTATCAACGAGCTTCCCGAGGTTCATAGAGATAACCCATACATTATCAGAGGCTACAGATTCTACGGAAAGTACTCTGACTGTGCCAAATCCGTCGTCACTCTGCATAACGAGACGTGCAACATCTGGACCCATCTTGCTGGCTTCTTTGTCATGCTCTTTTTGGCCTTCTTCCACTACCCCAAGACTGTATCCTGGGAAAAGTCCTCTCTGATGGACAACATGTGCATGATTGTCTTCCTGGTGGCTGCCATGAAGTGTCTTGTCTGCTCCTCCATCTGGCACACATTCAACTCCATCTGCTGGATTGAACACCGAAAAAAGTTTGCCTGTGTGGACTACACTGGAATCACTGTTCTCATCTGTGCTTCTATTCTGACCACGGAATACACTGCCTTCTACTGTAACCCCACCATGCAGACTGTTTACATGACTCTGACTGCCTTCTTTGGTATCACTGGAGTGTTTCTGTCCTGGGACCCCAAATTCGACGACCCCAAAAACCGACACTGGCGAATTCTCTTTTTCGTGTCGTTTGCAGTGGCCGGAGCAACGTCGTTCATCCATAACACGCTGCTGCATGGCGTCAACAACACTCTGCAGTTTTACCTGCCTGTTGTCCCTTCTCTGGCTTCTTACGCCTCAGGAGTCATCTTCTACTCCTTCCTTATTCCCGAGCGATGGTGCCCAGGAGGAGTTTTCGACTACTTTGGCATGAGTCATAACCTGTGGCATATCTTTGTGTTTGGCGGTATCTTTTACCACTACACGGCCACAGTCAAGCTGCTGGAGACGGCGCATTCCTATGCCTGCGCGGCCTAGACTATTAACATATTTATACAATGAAAACGATGAACGATGTGTGTATTGTAGATGATCAGCTGGTTGTATAGACAGCAGTATTTGTAATGTTTGTAGTTTATGACCTCGGTCGTATAAGGAATGACTGGTCAAGTCCCAATAGGCCTTAGCTAACCTATGATCCTGACTATGGCATTCGATGGAGTGATACAAATAGTCCTGAGTATAGTCATTCACAAGGCTCTATTAGCTACTTGAGAACCATTTGAGATGTATCCTGAGATACACCAAACTAAACTGAGATCCTTTCAGGCTTTCGTATAGCTGTGGGTGGTGTTATGCCATACCGTACAACTACCTCGGCTCGGCATATGGAACATTCTAGAAGGAGAACAAAGAAATACTTTTGATTATTTTGAGAGCAAGTGTGTATTGTGTGTTTGGTCTTTGTTTGTCACTGGGCTGTGTAACGTGTGTGTGTATGGTATCTCAATGTGGTGATGGTATGAGGCAGGCTATGTTCAGTGAAGATCTGGAAGTGTGATTTTGGGTGAGTGAGAAAAAGAGTGCAAATTTGGAATCTCTAGAGCAAGGGGAGTCTGGTGGTGTAGTTCATTTTCCGGTGGCTATACTGTGGGTCTCAATATCTGGTGGTGTTGCTTACTGAGAATACTGTAAGTAAATGTGAACAAATAGAGGAACATAGAACAGAACACCACGCAATATTTTGTATTGGAGATGACAGAGATACTTATATTATTAGATTGATGAAAGCATTGCAATCAATCTTATACATTTTTATTTACAAATATCGGCTCAGAAATGCCCAACATGAAACATCAGTTGGCTTACTTCTCAACTAAAGTATCACCACATCGGATCAGAGAAAAGGATTGAAGAACTTCTGAAAGATGACCATCTGAGTATCGTAGATTGACAATGTTAGGATATACAGCATATAGTATGTTACTAATCACATAAACACGTCTAAAAATAGAATTTCAATGACTCAGTTACTGGTGAACTACGAAACACGGCCTTTGAAGCTTATGAGATGTGTCCCATAATATTGTAAAAGTACCTTACATCTCATAATACAGTGTCTACAGCATATACTAGGAACTCAGGCACACCTGACTACAGTCTCGCCTCAATTAAACGTCATTAATTACTCATCGTCCCAGTTGAGATGAAACTTGCGGACTAACAATTCCTTCTTCTGTGCTTCAGTCAGCACTGGTTTTTTCTCGCCCTTGTATTCCTCTCGGCAGTTGAAAAAATGGTCCACAAAGACGTGCGAGTAGATGAATTTCGCGCAGTATTTGCACAGCACCCTAGGTTGACGTTGCTGTGACATGGTTATGGAGAATGTGAATGTTGAAAGGTGATTTGGAGATCATGAGAGAGGGTGTGTCATGGGTCAGGTTATGGATTTGGGGCTGACGAGAGGATTTTTTGTATGGTCATAAGTAGCTCAAAAATGGAGTAATAGAGCTCAAAATGATATCACGTGATCCTGGAGATGAGGAAATTCTAATGGTACTACTTTTATTACAATCTGAGAACTATTCGCGAAATCTGTGTTTCGCTTTTACTCATATCGACTGGTCAACTGCCAATCAAGCAAGCGTCAACAAAGCACTCCACAATGGACAAAGAGAAGTCCTCCGTATAGATTAATATGGCATAATCTCATTTGGGACCTCAATTGGGCGTTTTCTTTGTCGTTTTGGCATCTCACTTTATGCGGCATCGCTTATACAGGCAAAATAGACCTTCCATATCGTACCTCTATTATGCGAGTTTGATGATATCAGTGTGAATTTTATGATGGACAAATGTGACCAAAAATGTCCAAAAGCAGAATCAAACCCGTCCAATCACCTCATCTAATCCCTATACACTATGCTAAGTTGAAACACAATACCACAAATTCATTTTTCAGCTACTCAGACGACCCAAAGTCCCCTACTCTATGCTATGCCAATTCCACAGTATATATACAAATCCTGCCCTGTTCTTTCCAAAGTTATCTTGCAACCACCTTTCGACACCATCGACATGTCCTCCATCAGCCCCATCTCCAACCTCTTTGCTGGAATGTGTTCCGACGAGTTTGATGATCTGAACCAAGATTGGGAACTCAATGACCGACTGGCTACCGTTCTGGTTACGCTTAAACATGAGCTACAGGGCGACAAAATCTTTGATGAGGAGTACGATGACGACGACCAGACAATTGACGCTGATCAGGAGTACCCTGTCTACTGTGACACTCAGGAGCCTCTTCAGTTCTGTCCTGAAATCACTGCTGAGCTGTGGAATGAAATTTGCCAGCGTCAGGAGGCTGCCACTGGTGTCTCTGTTGAGGTTTCCGGCATCAATTTCGACTATGGAGTCACTTCCACTTACTGTGTGCCTATTCACGGTCCTGAGATTGTGCTCAAGTACGATAACGTTGTCGAGCTGCTTCTGCTGTTGTTCCTCAACAATAGCTAAGCACTTAACGGTTTTAACGCTTTGAACGCTTCAATTACACTCGTTGCACGCGAGGGTAGTTGTATTTATTGAGATTTACATTCAACAGCACACTTTTATTAAATGAATTTTTAGAGAGACACAAGAAGCTGACTATAAAGAGGAGTTGAGCAATTGATCTGAAATGAGCTTTTAATAAGTATCCAACGTCATACTATACTTCAAATAGTCATTCAGGTTGTGCAGTTTTGGATCATGTCTACTACAGGTTACTTATCATCTAGGTCAACAGATGTTACTTCTTACATATAGAGAAAAGATGAAGGGTTAAGATCAGCTTTCGACTTCGCTTACAACCATCAATAAGCCCTTCAACTCCATAGACCCTGTTCTCTTAGCATCTTGTTACTCTCCATACAGTCCATAGCCAATATCACAACCTCAAACAAAAAAGTCAATACAGTAAAGCTCGTAGCACTCCTCACTTCGTTCGGAGCGCTACTGAAACACCTCAATCATCCATGAGCATCTATTTTCCGTCTCCTATGTTACATTTTCTCCGTTTAACGCTTTTAAACGGCAATCTTCTGCAGAGCAGCAATCAGAGCCTTGAGCTCCTCGTCAGAAGACTCCTCAGAGGGAGTGATGAATCGCTGTGTTAGTATGTAGAAGAAGGTATCCCAAATACCCAGAGTAATAAAAAGAGATCAGTAAATGTCATCATGTTCCTGCCCCACAAACAAGGTTTCATATTAAAACGCATGTGGTAAGCGAGAGTCGAGACAATAGATGACAATGAAGCCCCAAAATAAAGGCTTTGTCATGTTCTCGTATCTGCCAGCTCATATGACACATATCACCTGATCCACATAATCACATGTTCCTTGTTCCACCGTTAAGCCGTAGTTAGTTGATCAACAGTACCTGTAGTTGATACAAGTAACCGCTTATCATAGAACTCATCAAACCGCTAGTTGTTTAGGGACTCACCTTGCTCAGGAAAACATCAATCTCCACTCTAGACCACTCCTCGACAGGCTTCTTGGGATCCTCAGAAGTATCGATCTTAGCATCGGCCACCTTCTTTGTCGTCTTCTTGACCTTGGGGGTGGTCTTGTGGTCCAGGGTAGCTGTGGGCACAAAGAGCGCAGCAGCTCCTGCAATCACCACCGCAGCGGTGAACACGATGAACATGTTTCGGGCAATGTTGGATCGGGCCATTGTTGAATAGTGGTGAGTGTTAGTAACGGATATTAGACGACCGTTATTGGCTACAAAGTTTCAACATTCACAAGTTGGGACATGAGTGTGGCGCATAAGTGGCGTGCGATAATGTGACTTATTGAGAAGTGGGGTGGAGGTGGGAAATATTGTTGTCACGTGACTGCAACTATCGTACAGCTGTATCACTAGTCGCACCACACCTAAGCTACTCGTTCCACTCGTCTCAAACACTAACTTCAGGGGGGGCTTTATTTGGGGTTAATTTTTCCAACATCACATGATTCACCTTTTCCAAGCTTACAAGAGGTTACTCGGTTTAACCCTGTCTAACCCTGCCAACCCTGTCTAAAAACAGACTACTGAAGGCCGGTAGCGGAGAGGTGTAAATAATACCCTAGCTACACACATAATACAGTGTGTGGAGGGTTGCAAAAGGCCCATAATACGTCTCTGCTAAGCCCAGTTGCTCTCAAACACCCCTTAGATCTGGCTGCTTGAGCACTCGCATGCCGGAGTCGTATTTTCTAAAGGTTTTCTTTTTCTTTTTTTTCTTTTGTTCTTATTTGTGGTTCAATTCTTCATCTCCACGCATGAGCTAAAACCGTGGAGCTTCTGCCGACCTTCTCCACATGTAATACGTATGTTCTAAGAATAGCCTGACAGGTGTAGAAGCTGGTGGAAGGGGACAACAGATACACAAAAGGAGAAGAGAGGTTCAAAAAGAGCACACTCACTGTTGCCAACAGATACATACGCCCTAAATGGGACTCTCTATTCTCCTACTCGTATCTCCTCTCGCTGATCCGATATAGAGTTCTGGATTTTGCCTTGAAAGTGAACAGCACGGGATAACTGGATGAATAGTAGTCGGTAGTGAATAATTTTTGCACTGTACGAACCAGAATCGGCCGGAGATTCTCCCTACAACAAGACCGTTTTTGTGGGATTATTTTTTCAGCCCCGTTTTTAACTTTTCATTTTCAACTTTTACTTTCACCTTTCAACATCACCACCATCACCACAGATGCAACCGGTACGACAAGCGGCGGGCCACGACGGCGCGCTGGAGGACGAGTCACGTGACATCTTCGTCAAGCGCGCGCTGCCCAAGGAAATTGCATTTTACCAGCATGTTCAGGCCGGGGTATCTCGTATTCCCGAGGGTCTTGACGACGAGGCCTATGAGCAGCATCCTGACGCTCCTACTGCTGACCTGGCTGGTGTGATTCCCGTGTTTATGGGCACTCTGACCGAGCAGGCAAGTGGCGGGTTGAGCTATGAGGATATCAAGGCTCGATTGGACAAGAATGGTCAGGGCATTGAACTGGTCACTGAGGCTCAACATGGCTTGTTGGCGGGTTTGACGTCAGATGGCACTCAGGAGAGTCCGCTACATCCTTCGCATGCTTCTATTGTGCTTGAAAATCTCACCAAGGGGTTCGTTAAACCGTCAGTGGTGGATATCAAGCTGGGGGCTATCTTGTGGGACGATGAAGCGACTCCAGAGAAACAGGCAAGGATGCAGAAAGTCAGCGAGACGACAACAAGTGGATCGTTGCATATGCGGGTGGCGGGTATGCAGATTTACGGAGGGTCTGAAGACGATGTGGAGAGAGGTATTGTGCCGTCTCCAGAAGGTTATATCGAGTATGGAAAGAAGTACGGACGGTCACTGACAGACGAGGATATCTCCAAATGTCTGAATAAAAACATGTTCCCCGTGGGTCATTTGGGCTATGATCGAGCCTCAGCTCTCATTTCTGTGATTATCCAGGAACTACTCTACATCCGAAGAGTGTTTAGACGCATTGAGATGAGAATGCACTCTGCTTCAGTGTTGGTCATTTACGAGTCGGATTTGCAGGCTTTTGACGAGAAGCTGAATAATCAGGGAGAAGAGGGTGTTGGACCATTGTACCAGGCCAAGATTGTTGATTTCGCACATACTTCATTGACACCTGGGAATGGGCCGGATTTGGACTCGATTGAGGGATTGAGTAATTTTATCAAGATTATGAAGGGGTGGGAGGTCTGAAAAGTGCAAAGGCAGTGCGAAGCACTGGCTGCGCTTTTTACACGACTCACAAAAGTGCTAGCCAAGCTAACACGTTTTCTTTTTATACGATTCAGAGTCAATTTCTCTGAATCAGCAAAATCGCTTTATCTTTATTAACCGACTCACTATGAAAAGTGGTCTGTTGCTTTGTGGATGGATGAGGTGGAGGTTAGGAGGAGGTTAGGATACGATACATTAATGTCGTATGGGTATAACAAAAATGCATGTGTAGCATCTGATGTAGAGAGGGTGAGCGAAGCGAACCCGAACGGACCAATTGGTTACCTGTAGATGAGTTAGCTAGAGGAGACAGCTGAATGTAGGAGAGTCAAGTAATGCGGTTGTCGTGGTGTTTTAGTGCAATTGTACTTTACATCTATTCAACTGACTGTATAAATGAACCATAGATGTGCTTAGAGCTCAGCATACAACTCTTAACAAAACCCTCCACCCTACAGTTGGGAGAAGTTGGGAGGTGCTCTTCTGTTCCCATAAAACTCCTTCAATCCATTCAGAATGTACAGCAGAGGCAAATGAAGACATGCACAAGAGTCGCACAGCCCAGGAGATTCTTCCACTAAACACACTTTTCTCCTACATGTATATTCATCAAACCAGGGCAACTCTTCTAAAAAACCATGACTCTCACCCTCCAACACTCAATTGAGGTCAACCACCACCATAAACCACATATACACCTATTTCCATACATCAACGTCTCATTCTACACCTTTTAAACGCCCCTCCTCTCTCTCTCACCCCTCACACCTAGACCTCACCTTCTGTCCAGACTCGTTACCCTTCCTGCACTACACCAAACTCTGTCCTGCACACTTCTCACCACCACAGCAAAAATGGCCCAAACACTCACCAACATCAAGGAATTCCTGGCTACCGTGTCCCGAGAGGACGTCGAGAGCGTCACCGTCAAGTACTCGGCTAACGACACAAAGTTCAAGGTCCGGTGTCACCGAATGCTCTACACGCTGACTGTCGATGAGCGAGAGAAGGCGGATAAGATTGTCCAGTCTCTGCCTTCTTCCCTGAAGGTTATCAAGGTCGGAAAATAGGAAATGACATCGAATTGATTGTGACGGAGGTGTACGATTGAGGTGGATGTTTGTAGTTACTGTAGTTGCTGAGGGCTATTACAGCGCCCTTGCTGAAAAGTACTCTTGAACTAAGGTCATTGGGAGGTTACTTAAGATGATGTATAGGCTCTATTGTTGGAGAGTGCCCATCTTTAAACACTTCTGACATGAATAGATCTAGATTAATCCACTACTAACACCTATCATAGCAGATATTATATCACATGTATAACTGACTTCTATACTATCCATAGATGACTCTCATCTATGCTTTATTCTATGCTGCGACTCTTGGCGCACACCTGATTCAGTTGACGTGGAACTTTCAGACACGTCAAACCAATTAATGCAGTAATACCAAAGGGTCGTAGTGCACACAGCTCACCTGTTTCTATACAAAACACGAATATTCTAATGTTGCTCTACGTTACATTTTCGCTACGCTCAAATGTGATCTATACATCCATTCTCTAATCTCTATTTTAGACCTTGACAAACTCCTTCACCTCGGGTCGCGAACACACATACAGGGTCTCGCAGTCGCCGTTGAAACCGTTGAAAGTAGTCGAGGCAGCCACGGTGTAGGCTCCGAAAGAAGTAAAGTACATCCAGTCACCAACGTCCAGCAAAACGGGAAGCTGGCAAGACTTGGAGATGCAGTCAATACCGTCACAGGTGGGACCCCACACAGAGACATCTCGCGAAGTCTTCTGCTTCTGGAATCGCTCACCGTACATGAACTTGCCCTGGTAGGTGAGGACCTTGGGGACGGGCTCCTGGTGGTCAAACAGGATGCAGTTCATGTTGCCGTACACTCCGTCGTTGAGGTACAGCATGGCCTTGTTCTGGGTCTCGATGATTCGTCGGGCAATCACGTGAGAGGCGATAGTGAAGGCCTCCGAGACAAAGAATCGGCCGGGCTCAGCCATGAGCTTCACCCCGCTCTCTTCAGGGAAGAACTTGTCGAGAGCGTCACCGAGAACGGCGGCAGAGGCCTCAAACGAGTCGTCGGAGAAACCTCCACCCACGTCCAGGGTGGTCAGGGTCATGCCAATGGCCTTACCCTGGTCGAAAACACGCTTGGCGTTTCGAACCGCGTCCAGGAACGCGTTGGGGTCACCGGCTCCAGATCCAACATGGAAAGAGACTCCGGCAACGTTGAGACCCAGGTCCTTGGCCAGCTGCAGCAGCGACTGGGTGTTCTCCAGAGCGGCTCCGTACTTGACAGAGAACTGGCACATGGACTGAGAGTCGTCAGTGACGATTCGCAGAAAGAGCTGGGCCGAAGGGTGGTACTTGGCGCACTTGTACAGCTCCTCGGCGTTGTCAAACACCATCTTCTGCACACCCACCTGGTTGGCGTACCGGATGTACGACGCCACCTTGCAGGGGTGGGCGTAGATGATTCTGTCCTGGGGGACACCGAGGTCCAGAATGGTCTGGATCTCGTTTCGAGAGGCGCAATCAAAGCCGGTGCCGAGGGCAGCAAGCAGCTCGAGCACCTTGGCGTCGCCGTTGCACTTCATGGCGTAGAAGGGCATGACTCGAGGGAGACACTGCTTCCATCGCTGGTACTGAGAGTACACAACTCCGAGGTCAGCGACAAAGAAGGAGTCCTCCGAGCCGGGCAGGCAAGTCTCGGGGTCGATGGCCTCAATACGGGTCTTGAGGGCCGCGCCAATAAGCTGCTCAGACACAGAAAGGTCCGAGGCTTCTTCCACTGCAGCAGGAGCCGAAAAGCTCACAGTGGGACACAAAGCGGGTCGGTCGAAAAACGACGACGAGTCCTGAACGATGGGCTCAGGGCCAAGAACGTGGGGAGCCATGGTGTTTGTGTAAGGGGGGTTACTGAGAGTAAGTAACTAGATAGACCTGTCGAGAAGCCGACAAATCTGAAAGGGAAATCACCGCAAAATGACGGAAGTTGTGTGTATGCGTAGCGCAGTTGCCGTGTCTCTGTTTCGAGCGAAAAAACGAGAAACGGTACTCGTACTTATACTGTTGTAAGTGTGAGTGTGTTAGGAAGAAGAAGAGGGTCCTTATTTTTTTTGGGGTATGACTCGCACGCTGACACTTTTCCAAAAAACACAAACCTTAAGCTTAATCAGGGGGATTTTTTTTCGAACCTTGTGCGTATCTTGCTTTGCCAGATGTCCCTTCTTGCAACAGCCATATTAGTGGTTCTTGCTGTTACCCGGTTGGCTAGATGGAGAGTGCCTCGCCGAGTTTGCTAGCTACAGATGTGAGAGTAGTTGCGTTAGATTCCTGGAAGCTAGGGCTACACAACTATCTACTTTTTATGCAGCTTTTCCAGAATTCCCTCTACCATTTATCACTCAGTCGGCTCTCCAATAAAGACAATTATCGCGACTTGCACCTGCCAATAGTGTTTGGGAGCACCTTTTGATGTAACGAATTTGGGGGAGTTTTCATCCTACAGAGTCGTAACTAGTTTCATAAGAATCAGACGTGTGAGGCGAATCGATTTCTGTTTTCAGATCACCAACAGCTACCCTGTAGCCCTCAAAAAACCCTTCCCAACATGCACATCCCACCCTTCACCTCAGCCAAACTCTCGCTGTTTACATCCTGACCTCCCAGAGCGGAATGAACGAGGGTCCTCTGACACCCGCCACCACATCCCTTTTGAGTACACGACAGTCCGATCCAGCGCTGCAAATACCACGTTCAAACGCTCAACGCTCACTTATGTTCATGCCAGATCCAGCCGCATCACTCTACATGATTTAGGCAATATACGCTCAGAGCTCACACGAGTACCTGACTAATGCGGCCCTTCTCCGGAGCGGGTTTTTAGCGACCTGGGGCGCAGCAATAGTGCAGTAGCAAGGTGGTATGGAATAGGGGAGAATATTTTGCTTCATTTTTTTGGCTTCTTTTTTCAGGCTCCTTTTTTCTGAAACAAATTAAATCTCCCAACATACAGACGTGTCAGATAGATGGACAGGTGGGCACTCTTCGGCCCTACATTTGAGATGCACTGAGAATAAAAAGACGGGAAATTAGGAAAAATGAGGGATAAATGGGGCATAACTGCAGTACGAAATGTGTGACTTTGTGTGGGTATTGTAGACTCAATAGATGTAGATTTTGACGCTGATCATTTTGCAAAAATTCCCATCCCTCTACGTGCAATATCCACCGAGATACACTCAACTTGCCATCGTCCTCTCCTTCTCACATGTAATTCATGTAACCATTCTTGTATGTAACAAAAGCAAGTAAAGTTTGGAGGCTTGTTAGGTTGTCCCAAGTACGACATGACGTCAGGAGGCTATACCTAAGAACGCCACCAACTATCCCAAAACAGTCCGAAAGGGGTCAAAAATTTAATACTTCCATCCTCCTGCCTCACGCTGTTACCGTAGCAACCATACCAACAACGCAGATCAACCCCACTTCTCTCCACCACTCGTAACTCCAACCTAACGCACCTGTCCAACCTTCAACCCCCGAAGCTCCGTTGGGACTTGCTGGACTTGGAGATACTCTCGGTCTGGAGGGTACTGTTGTTTACCCTCGATTGGGACACTTTGGGACACAGCCCGGTGGATGAACATTGCGTGATTAGCAAGGAGCGTATGACCATCCAGTAGAAGCCGGCTGTAAGAGTTGTACTGTGTGAACTAGTTGATCGAGTGATTATCTACACTGTATTGAACAGTGAGGCGTATACTAGATGACTGTATTATAGCACCAGTAGGGTGGTCATTGTATACAACACTGTTGCT
Organism: Yarrowia sp. JCM 30694; assembly: GCA_001600515.1. Lineage (NCBI taxonomy): Eukaryota > Fungi > Ascomycota > Dipodascomycetes > Dipodascales > Yarrowia > Yarrowia sp. JCM 30694. The sequence goes on along the minus strand of BCKF01000004.1, from coordinate 697,339 downwards.
ACTCTGTAGAAGGAGTCTTCTATTGGTACAATGTTTACATCGATTGTTTTCACATTCATGTTCATCACTCACTCACTAACTCGTTCCCCACTCCCCCATCTCACATTCCATAATTCACTCTCAGCTCATCATCACAGCTGACCCTTCGGTCTTGGATGAGAGCCACATTCCAAAAATAGACAATAGTCATTTAATGAACGGTAAATGAAATCGCGTGAAGGCAAATACAGTCGTATTAACCTACCAGTACAATGGCCGATCCAAACCGAGCCAAAAAGCCGTACACGCTGAATCAGGAGACAGAGGGTAACTTGGGAGGTCCGGAGGGTGGAGGATGGGGTTGAGGCGGTCCCCCGAGATGTTTTCAGACAAAAGTGTAGAGGGAGATAATATCACGTTCTGATCTACGTGGAAAGTGATCTGAGGTTGAAGTAAACAAATAATGATGGTGGCTGTAATATGAGCAGTTTCCCAAGAGTTTACTAGCAGAATACCATACAGAATTGTCCAGAGTGCTTCGACACTATCAAATACTGCAAATTCCGACTTATTCGGGCTGTGGCTATGTGGTACAAAAAGACCTAACTCTTTGAGAGCATTTCCAGAGACTTCTCCTATAGTTGTGTCTTTGGTGTTGCTCAGACCAGTCTTCAAAGGCTGAAATTCTAAAATGGCCAAAATACTTCCTATCACAAATTTGAAAGCATTGTCACAATATTCTTATTCAGGGCTTCAAAATGAACTGCCCCCGACCTTTCAAAGAGCTATACTCACCGAGAAATGGCCGCACAAAGTTGCATAAAGTACCTGGTTTGGTCCCAGCATAAAGTATCGGGACGGCATAAACTACGGGTATGCAAGATAATCAGAGAAACCAGAAATTCGTTTTAATGGGTTTCTAGAGTATTGTAAGAGTTATATAGCTTCAGACTGGCCATATTTAAGACGGCGCTCATACAATGAGCTAATTATTAAGAGCATAAGCACAGACTCTTTAGAGAGAAGCTCAGAACACACCACCAACATCATAGAGATACAATAGAACATCATAAGATCGCACCATTAGTGCTTGACAAACTACTTGGGTACGACACACACTCATACAATATATACAATAATTTAATGACTACTTCAGCAAGATAACAGCCGTGCTTCGCACGACTGCTATCCAAAAATATTCGCATCCTTCTCCGGCATTCTTCTCGCACTCGACAATCTCCACGAGTCCTGATCCTGAGCATACCGATCGTACAACGGCACAATCTTCTTGGACTTCTTTTCCTTGGACAATTTCGACGTATCTGCAAAGTTGAAGAAGGTAGGAGCAGCCCAAGGCAGCCAACTAGCGTCAATAGAAGTGACACAATGCATGTACTCCTTGGACGTCAACAGAAGAGTATGGTAAATAACATACTGAGAAGGCTTTGAAAAGAGAGCCGACGAGGGATGCATAAACACAGGAGTTCTCTCGATAAGAGTCTTGTATCCCTGTTGAGGATCCTTCTCAGCTGAGTTCTTAAAGTAACCTGAACAAAGCACCTTTCTGACAATATCAGTAGAAGCTCCACAAGTAGAAATTCGGTGCTTGTACCTTCCCATGATGGATACCAACTGGTTTCTGACATCCTGAGCTCTTCGCATAGACCGATCTTGAATGAAGTTTTCGTTAGTCCACATTTTCGAGCAATTGTTTCTCTTCCAGGCGTTGTACACATTGAGCATAGTCAGATGGTCACCAGTAGGATCCATGAACTTCTTCCTCTTAGCATCAGCTTTTTCAGCCATGTTCTTTGGTCTGAAGAAGACTGACTGGACTGAAAGCATAGCTACGATAGTGAGAATCTCCTCTGCACAGTTGTGGTCCACAGAGTTGAGCAACACCTTAGCCATGGCAGGTTCCATAGGGAAATCGGCCATATTTCGACCCAGTTTAGTCAACAGACCTTCTCCATCAATAGCTGAGAGATGATGGAGATCATTCAGAGCACTCAGCAAAGTGTTATGAGGAGGAGGGTCCATAAAGTCGAAATTGAGCAAATCATTAATACCCATAGCCTTGAGCATAAGAATGGTATGAGACAAGTTCTGACGCTGAATCTCAGGCACTGTATTCGTCAACATCTCATTATGGAACGAGTTCTCAGTGTACAGTCTGTAGCACTTTCCAGGACCAGTTCTTCCAGCTCGACCTGCTCTCTGAGTAGCTTGAGCTTGAGAGATGGGTGCGATTTGAAGTGAGTCCATACCGAGTTTCGAATCGTAAGCGTTGATTTTGACAAAACCAGGATCAACCACATAGTACACTCCATCGATAGTGATAGAGGTTTCTGCGATATTAGTAGCAAGGACCACCTTTCTTGCACCAGGAGGAGCAGGGTCGAAAATTCTACTCTGCATTTCTGAGGGAAGAGAAGAGTATACTGGAAGAATAATGAGAGGTCCAGCTACCGACTCAATCTTTTTAGAACGCTCATACAAGATTTCACAAGCACTATCAATCTCTTCTTGACCAGTGAGGAAGACAAGGATATCTCCAGGGTCCTGAGTCACGTGAATATCCATCACAGTATCAATAGCAGCCTCCAGGTAGTCAGCTTCAGGTTCCTTGGCAAAGTGTTCTTCAACAGGGAACGTTCGTCCTGGAATAGTGATGATAGGAGCTCCATCAAAGTAAGTGGAGAACTTTTCAGCGTTAAGAGTGGCTGAAGTGATGACCAGACGCAAATCAGGACGTCTCTTAGCTGCCTTTTTCAACAAGGCAAAAAGAATATCTGTAGCGATAGTTCTCTCGTGAGCCTCATCCAACATGAGAACAGAGTACTGGTCCATATCAGGATCAACCAGAGCTTCTCTCTGCAACATACCATCTGTCATGTACTTGATTTTTGTCTGAGGACAAGTCCAGTCTTCAAAACGAATCAAGTATCCCACTTCTTTACCAACCTTGCATCCCACCTCTTCAGCTACTCGTTTAGCAACTGAAACAGCAGCCACTCTTCGAGGCTGAGTACATCCAATACGTTTAGTCTTTGCAAAACCAGCTTCATAAAGGTACTGAGTGATCTGAGTGGTCTTTCCTGAACCTGTTTCTCCCACAACAATAATGATCTGGTTGTCTCTGATAGCGTTGATGAGATCTTGTCTGAATTCAAACACTGGTAGAGACTTTCGCACCTCGGCTATAGTCATATTGTCGCGTTGACGATTACCATAGGCTGTGTTTTTAGTACCAATAGTAGCAGTTTTCCAAGCAGGATCAGAAGCTCCAAATTTGTGGTTCGCGAAAGGATCAGCATTAGTCTCCAGAGAGTCACGTGAATCCTGACTAAGCAGATCCTCCGCCTTCTCCTTCTGTTTCTTCTCCCTTCTCTCCTTAGCAGACACTGCTGAGTTGATAGCAGCTCTGTTGAGAGATCCGTCTGGAGCTTTGACGACTCGAACAGGCGACAGTTCGAGACTCTGAAACGTCTGACCAGCAAGAAACGGCGGTTCGATTTCCTTGACTTCAATCTCAACATCCTCCTCCACTCCAACAGTAGCTTCTTGCTGTAGAGACTCGATATCTTCATCGAGGTCAGGGTAATCAGCAGCGTTGACGACTCCTGAAGCAATCAACTGTCTGATTTCCCATCTCTCAGGAGACGTTAATCTGGTTCTCTTTTTAGGAGCTTCAGGAGTATGAACCTCCTTCTGTCTACCTCTGTTTTCTCGTTGTCTGGGTTCCCTTTGAACAACCTCTCCTGTATCCTGATCCACATCGTTTAACGATAATCCCACCTTTCTTCCGTCAATCTTGCACACCTTGACATACACAATGTCTCCTACAGACAGTACATCACTGGGATGATCCACACGGTTATGAGCCATAACAGAGACGTGTACGAGACCGTCAGTCTTTGTTTTCAGTCCGTACAATGTCACAAACGCTCCAAAAGACGTCAGATTCTTCACCTTGCCCTTGTACACCTTGTTGAGGACCGGATCGAGGTCTAGTTCTCCTTGATGTTCAGGACTAGCACTTCTTCGTGGTCGTTTCCGCTCAGATTTCTCTGATCTGTCCCTATACTCGTTTCGAGTGTCCTTTGATTTCGGTTCATCCTCCATATTGCTCTTGATAGGAGCTGTATCTTTCATGGTGAGAACGCTCAACTTGGGCTCCTCCTTCTTGACCTCCTGTTTGACTGGTTCAGGAACAAATTCCGCACGGTATTTTGGATGCAAATCTCTGATCAAAACACGCATTCGTTCCACAAACGAGTCAGGAAACTCGCCTCCCACAGCGCTCAGTTTTTCAGAAAACTGCTTCTTGTCGCCCTTGCTTTCGTCGTACATGCCGAGCACAAACTCGGCTAGCGTCTTGTCATTGATGCCCGTGAAATTGTTGATTTCCTGCGTCAGCGTGGACACCAGCGCGATGATCTCCAGCTGCTCCAGCTCGTCCATGTTGGTGGTGGTGATACGGAATTATTTATTTCAGCTTCACTGCATGTAGAAAGTCTATTAGAGTTTGGAAGTTGGGTTAAGTAGGGAGCCAACAAAGTTGGTTGGGGTGTTTGTTGAAGAGAGGGGGTTAAGAGAGAAGTACGCTGAGGCTCAAGCTGGACATATTTCACAATCAAGAGTGTCTGAATCGCTTTACACTGCCCTCAGAACAACCCCAAAACATTTAGTTGTTCATTTAGACCCTTCTAGAACATTCCAGTCGCACACTTCTACATCTCCTTGTCAGATCATACACTACACTGCCCACAATATCAGAGCAGCACACGCATGACCGATCTGACTCGTCAAGTCATACCCTCTCAAATCCCTTGTTGTCATACATATTCTACGCACCCTCAACACACACTGACATCACCTGGGCTACAAACTGCCCCATTCTCCCACACACCCCACCAGTCAGTCACTTGGCCTCATCAGATGTCACCAAGCCCACCTAATATAAAAATAAATAGTCGAACCACAACCAGGGGTACGACCAGATACGAAACGAAAGATACGGAAACAGAAGCGAAATACAGCCACACCACGACCACTACAGCCCCTCATTAAATCAAACACAAACACCACTTCTTCGTTACACACACAACAGTCTCGTTAGGATGATCATAGCAGACCCCTACTACTGCAAACGACACGACCGATATTTCACCCGCCATGAACTGGAACACCACCAAACACACTGTGCAGGGCCCTTCTTCCTTGCCAGTGGGTTCAGACGGCCGCCAGAGGTCGGTGGACCGTAGCTACAAATACAGATCTACAATCATATCATAATTTAATATATCTAGCTAACCATTGGAGCTGTGAGATGCGTAATGAGACGAACAGGATGTTGTAGGACCCATGTTTGACAGCAGGTATTGCTGCTACTCACAGCTCACAGATACTCACAGCTACGCTGTTCGTATGCTGTTCGCTGCTCACGCAGCAATCTCCCCCTGCTGAACCTCCATCTCCTCAGTCACCTCTGCCTGGGGATACTCATCAGGGTAAACCAGTGCAGAAACATCCCGAATACCATCCTTGTCAACCACCTTGACATACACGCCCTTGAAGTCCACAGGCAGTCTCGTCTGCAGCTCCTTGATGCACATTCGCATCAGCTCCACGCCCTCCTCTTGGGTCATGTCCTGCTTCCAGTGTCGGTCCAGCAACGACATTGTGTAGTACGCAGCGTATCCGTGAGCGGCGTAGGGAAGCTCGACGTTTGAAGCCAGGTAGTCGATCAGGTTCAAAGTCGGCTTTTCCGTCTTGGGGTCGAATCCCGCAATCAGCACGTTCACCTGGTAGGGCTTTCTGGATCGAAGAGCCTTGGCAAGCTGGTTTCGGGTGAAAGAAGCCACCGCAGAGGGAGACAGCTCAATGTCGTGTCGAATGCCGTACAATCGGGTGTTGGCCATGATGTACTCGGCAAACTGAACGGTATCTCCAGCCTCTCCAGTGTACGCCATCAGAGTGTTGGGATTGAGCTCTCTGGTCTTGTCATCGCCGACCTTGATGACGGAAATACCTCGAGTGGCGGCCTTGGAGGTGGCCACCAGAACGCCGCCCTTGATTCGCAGTCCGAGAACGATATCCATGTTGTGTTGTGTTGTGGTGAGAGTGGTGATGGGTGATGCAAGGTGGCAAGGTTAGTGGCACGTCACGTGGTGGCGAATGTCGAAATAGAGCGATGGGATAAGGGGAGAGTGAGGGGGGAGGAAAGGAGAGATTGATTGATTGATGGATTGATGGCAGAGGGGGATATTGATTGAGGTGTTTTTTTAATAGGTGGCTGTGATTAGTCAGCAAACCCGTAGGGGGTCAATTGAGGGTAGTATGAAGATGGGATTAAGGGGTTGAGTTATTTGAGACATTTAGAGAGGGGCTGGCCATTTATTTGGGCTTGATGGGGTCTATTTCGACTGTGGAGTGTGGTGTTGTGAGATCATAGTGTTGATAGTCCCGGAAAATGGAGCCTTTTGGAGAGCCCATTTTGCTGCTAATATATAGGCTGAATCAGACTGAAAAAATTACCTTAACATTTTGGCTGCCCTAGGAAACCCCCTGCACTTTGTATTTTGTCAGTTACTCCTTTGCTCATCGTTTTAGAAAATCGATATTTCAGGGAATTGAACCCACGAGTATTCATATTTTCTAGATCGGAAATTAAAGTTCAAAAACCAGATGGCTACCAGTAGGCCACGGAAAAAAACCTTTTTTGCGATTTCACCGGGCTCGAACGCGCGACCCAAGTGAATGGCACCTTTGTGTTCGTCGGAAAACGGGGATCATTTCTATACCAATGACTTCGTGTTTCATTTTCCCACATCTTCAACTCATCCCCACATACCCAGGTGGAATGGTATCGCTCTGGGGTTTTAAGGTATTGTTTATTTAAGCTATGGGAGCATTGGTTCAAAATCGGGTCAAGATTGGATGTATTTTGAGTGCAAGGGAGGCTAAATTGTTAAACCAATGTCGTTTCATACAGTGAGCAAATAAGTAAGAGCCGAATTATCGTATAAAACATACCATAATAATCGCCTCATTCTGCTCTACAAAACGCACTCTTCACATTTCCTCAGAGCATTTCAAATATCTGTTTAGAGCGCATCAAGGTATCACATCCTACATCTCACCTCACCCTTAAACTCTGTTTGACGCGTCCGAGTTAAATTGATGTTTAAAAAAAAGGAGACGCGTCTACGACTGCACCTTCTTTTCCTGACGGCCCAGCTGACACATCGACTCAACGAAACCACGAAAATGACAGTTTCGGAACCCTCTTCCCCCGTGTCTACCGCAGAGCCCCACACAGACATCACTGTACCCCCCTCCTCTTCTCCTCGACTTCCCCAGCAAGAGCTGTATGATGCCATTATGGAGGACGTGATGGAACACATTGACGAGACTCCCGAGGTCCCTGTGGCTCGACAGGACGTGGCAACAGTCTCATCAGGCACTACGGTCGATTTCACTGCTCTGAAACTCTTCTACTCGCGTTTTTTCCCCTTCAAAACGCTGCATCGATGGCTGAATCACTCTCCTCGAAACGGCAGAGATTTCGCCTACAGAGAGTTTGCCTTCACTCTACGAAACGGCGCTTACCTGCGATACAACTCGTTCCCTGAGGAGCGAGAATTCAAGGCTCGAGTGGACGATCTGGTGCCTGAACGATTTGAGATCGGAGCCGTGTACTCTCACAGCCCCAAGGACCGAAAGAAGCTGCGAAAGGACGTGTTCAAGCCGGTCTCCAAGGAGCTCGTGTTTGATATCGATATGGACGATTACGACAAGTTCCGAACATGCTGTTCAGGAGCTTCCGTGTGCGACAAGTGCTGGAGATACGTCCAGGTGGCAGTGAAGATGGTCAACCTGGCTCTCAAGGAGGATTTCGGATACCAGCATATTCTGTGGGTCTTTTCTGGACGACGAGGAGCTCACGCTTGGGTCAGCGACAAAAAGGCACGTGACCTCAACGACAGAGAGCGATCTACTGTTATTTCATACGTTGCTGCTTTTGGCGATGCTACTGATAAAAGCGCGTCTACAAACTCGTCTCTTCGACGACCTCTGCATCCTCATCTTCAGCGATGTCTCGATATCGCCACTGGTGTCTTTTCTGAGGTGGTTCTGCAGATCCAGGACCCCTGGGCTGATGAGGAGGGCTCCAAGTTCTTGATCTCATTCCTTCCTGATGAGAAGCTGAGAAGAGCACTTGCTGAGAAGTGGAAGAAGGGAGGAGATAAGGCCAGTTCAGCTGAAAAGTGGGCTGATATCGACAAGGTGGCTGCTTCAGGAGTGTCTCCTAACCTCGATACTAGAAAGCTTGTTGAGGCAAAGCAGAATGTCATTCTTACAGTGTTCATGCCCAAACTTGATGGAGCTGTGTCTCGAGGAACAGGCCATTTGCTGAAATCTCCTTTCTGTGTCCATCCCAAGACATCCAATATTTGTGTGCCTATGGCTGTGGACGAGAATGATGAGCTGCTGTTTACTCCAGACAAGTGTCCTAAGCTGCAGGACGTTATTGACGATTATGATGACTCTGCTGAGAACAAGAATGCCAAGGTGGCTGCTGACACAACGAGACTCAAGGAGTACATTGCCCTTTTTGACAACTTTGTCGAGCCTCTTATGAAGGAGGAGATTGAGCGAGTCAAGGCGGCTAATGTGGGTTCTATGGAGTTTTAGACAAGAGAAAAAAGGAGGGTATATATTTAATTGAGTATTTTATTAGTTCAAGTACAGTAGACAACCACGCGTAAATTACTCTTACAATACGGAAATCTGATTTGTTGATTAACTCAGCCATACTCGCTCCGCTCGTACGTCTACACTTCTCGCAAGTACTCGCTACGCTCGTACCCGCTCGCACTCCTATAAATACCTTTTTACATAACCACACAACACGGTTCCGCCAGATTCGAGTAAAACGTATCCAGGAACCCTCCAAACTCGGGCTGATGATCCAGCACCGTAATCTCAATCTTCTGAGGTCCAGCCGAATTATGAGTCCAGAAAAGCTGATCTCTGGCAGTCTTCCACGATCCAGTAGACACTGTCACCGACAAAAAGTTCACAGGGAAGACAAACTGAGGGATAGCAATCACCGTCTCCTGGTTACTTCCAGCAGCCTCAATCTCCAGCACGTAATGTCTCTTGATGAGCTCGTAGTTGGTTGCCGTCAACGTACCGCCAATAGCAATAGGGTACGGACGGGCAAACGCCTCAACGGCTCGCACTCCCTTCTGACTCACAGGAGGTAGCTCATCCTCCTCATGAGGGTCCTTGCCTCGATTCAGGAAATGAAGAGGGTTGTGAGGGTGAGGCAGATGGAACTTGCCATCAGCCTTGGACTCGTCCTCCTTGGGAGTAGGAGTCTGCTGAGAGGGAGAAGAGTCTCCATCAGACTTGTCTCCCACAAAATCACACAAACTGGGAGCAGGAGAGACAAAGGGGGTACAGTCAGCGTGATCATGTTCGACCGGAGGCTGAATGATCGACAAACGATCCTTCTTCTCGGGAGAATCGTCACTCAGAGGAGACTTACTCCAGAAAGAGAAATCCTCTCCGTTCCACTCATCTCCCCACTTGTGGTTGTTGTGCACAGTGTAACACCACATGGTCACGTTAATGTCTGCCTGATCAATGGCGTTCATGTTAGCGTCCAGAGCCTTGAGCTGGGACGAGTAGTCACCGTTGGAGTACGCAGACTTCTCATCCATATCAAAAGGCATACCCGTTTCGGTCATCAACATGGGAATAGGGCCCATGTTGTCCAAACCCTCCTTTTTCATCTCCTTGAGCTGCTGAGCAAGACACTTTCGCACAGCCGAAGGTCCAATTTTCAAGGCAAAAGCAGGATGCGAGTATCGACCTCGAAGAATTCCAAGAACGTCCACATTCCACGTGCACCATCTCTTCAACATCAGGGTCAAACCATCATAGAAATGAGGCGCGTAAACGACCCGTCGGTCCATGCACGTCTTATCGTCCTTGATAAGAGGGGGGATACGCATAACGGGGGGCTGACAGCACAAAAGAACCGTCTCACACACCTCCTTACGCATTCGCTGGAAATACAGCGCCCAGTGATCCTTAAAGTAAAGATTCACAAATCCGTCCTCTCCATCATTCTTTGTGCCCTTGATGTTAACAACATCTCCATGAGTGTTGACTGTGAAGTAGTCCGATCGAAGCAGTTTCTTCTCCTTGGGGTCCCACACTCCATGCTGTGCCCAAACACACTCTCCAAGGACCCATCCGGGGTCTCGCTTCCATCCATATCGTGTATCATCATAATCGTCCAGCTTGGGATCAATCCAAGCTCTAACTCCCTCCGGGTCAAGCACCTTTGTGCCCTTCTTTTTGGGACCAAAGTTGCTGAACTCAAACTCGTCCACCTCGACTTGCATACCCATACCAAGCTGGAAGCTCTGGAAAGGAGTGGGATGAGGACCCAGCTTGAGAGGCTGCTCATCGGGAAGAATAGCCAGGTCAGGGTGACCAATGAGACCCACAGAGGGCTCGTTCAGCGACTCAAGACCGATAATGCAGGTGTTCCACAGCTCAGGAGCACGTGTCTTGATGCGTTTGTAAAAGAAGACCATGGCGTTCATGAAGTGGTTGGTCAGAAAGTCCTGGATGTTGATGCCGTTGATGATGCATTTGGGGGCGTAGTCTCGGCCTCCGTAGAACAGCGTGAACATGACAAAGCACGCCAGCCGGGTGTAGTTTGTAGCCCAGATCATTTTCGGGAACTCCGACGGCTTGGGTTGCCATGTGTTGTGCACCAGTGCGGCCCATGTGTGACTCATGGTACGGGGGTTGAGACCTGCAGCATACAGAGTCCACATTGGGGCACCACTTCCTCCGGTGTGTCGTGACCACACATCCTGATGAGGGTCCATGATGACATAGAAGCCATACTGGTCACAGAGACGCAGGACTTCGATCGTGAAGTCGATAAAGTCCTCATCGTACTTTCCAGGTCCCTCATGCTCAATAGCCTCCCATGTGTACACGTATCTGATTGTGTTGAAGCCCCATGACTTGATACGCTGCAGATGTTCATGCGCGTCTTTAAGGTGGAAAGGTCGGCCCACAAATCGGGCGTTGTCTCCGTCCCAAAAGTCCTCGGACGACTTTTGGTGTGTGGGAAGATAAGGGTCCGATGGCATTTTTGCGTCCGAAGCCATGTTGATACCTCTTAGGTTGATTTGACGGTGTCGTTCGTCACGGAGGATACCCTCCGAGTCGATGACGAGTTGTTTCGCTCTGGTCATGGTGAGCTAGTGTGTTTGCAGCGGTTGAGCAAGATGAAGGACTAGACACAAACGGTTTGTTGAGTGTCTGGGTGGGGTTTGACTGGTCGAGTGCAGGTCAGTCGTAAGGTGAGGCTTTCAGTGAGGCTGAAGAGCAAGTTCAAAAAGAAGCAAACGAGAAGGCTGAGGATCGTGTTTGTGTCGTTACTGTCGTTCTCGTGTCGTCACCGTCGTTCACAGCAATATCACACCGGTACTCTCAGAGTGTTGCGTTGTGGAAGAGAAAGGGGCGATACGGTGTAGCATGAACCATGTAGGGCTGAAGACAGTTTAACTGCAGGGTAAAGTCAGCAGCAGCACTTTGGTAGCAACGAGGTGGTGTGGACAAGCCGGCTGTGCGTTTCTCCTCTCTAGATCTAATCTCCTATGTAATCTCTTTATCTCTACGGGTTATAGTGGTTGTAAATACCATACTTGTACCTTCCACCACTATAGCACCATCATGCACCCAAAACTATGATTAAAATATTGACCATTCGAAACGAGTGATCGGCAGAGTACAAAATAAGCAACTGGAGGGCTAAAAGACGTTGAAATGACGGCCAAACGGCACTCAAACGCGGTTCTTTAGGCACACAAAAGACGTCAGCTCTCGTTATTGACTCTCATCTCCACACATGAGCTCATCTGACCTCCCCGCAACATTTAATTATCATGCCTTGCTTCAACTTTAACGCAATCAAAAAATCCTGGAGTCCAGCCAGCGATATTATTTATGAGTTAATAGGGAAAAACGAGATCGGCATAGTGCACGATCTAGTCACGTGGGTTATGAGACAAATCGCCGATAAATAGCGCTTACTTTCAGTGTCGCAACCAGCTACAGAGGTGCTTTTTTTGCATGGCCTGATTGAGTGATATCTGCATGAGCAACGTGACTATTGCACTAAACTAACCGTAGCTCAATAAACCGTAAGGCTTATTGAGACAGTGAAAATCACTCGGAGGAAGAGCCCTCCGCAGTCCGAGACAAAAAGCAACCACTTAAAAACCAAGTAAAAAAGAAACGCCCAAAAACGTATTCAAAATCTTCTAGAATACAGCTCTGAGGCTTTGTGGCACAACTCGTATCGCATACATGCACATGACGAACAAAGAACCCCACAAACCAATCAGCCGTGGTCTATTAAATGATGAAACGACCTAACGAATACAATACAAATACAAAATACCCGTCATCGCTTATCTATCTTAGACTAAACGACATGTCTAATCTCTGCCAAGAAATGGCACAAGGCTAATATTCCGCCATCTTTACCTCGGCTGAAAAGAAATCTCGACATACAGCTGCAAAGCACGGACACGTCCCTTACGCGAGTTGCTGCTGATGTGCAGAAAAAATGCTTGCAAAACACGCGTCGGTGAAGAGCAGAGAAGCCGATATCTCAACAATATTTTTTACTTAACCTAGGTTAGAAATTAGTAGGGTGGAACTTTATTGAGAAGAATAGGACGCTGTAACTGGATGGAAATGAATTGATGAGAGACGAAAACTTGAGGATACATTCATATAGCCCTTATAATTCATCTCGAGTTTCCCTGGGTTAAGTAGGACACTTGTAAGCCATCTTTTCAAGCCATCTTCAGCCACACCAAAGTGTATATTTGTTGAGAACGCACTCATGCAGAAACGGAACATCTCAGCCGAAGATACCGAGATTTTTGGTGTGGTGGAATTTTATAGATATTGCTGGGATTCTGTAGAGGAGAAGATATAGCTTCAAATAGGCTACTTCCAAAAACAGAAGCTTCTAGCATAAATATTGCGGCCTGTGGGTCGGTTTTAACTTGACGTCTATTCTGAAGAGAGACTCAACCTGAGCTTATGAAGAGAACATTATGAGATACTCTCTAGCACTTGAAGAAAAACCTTCGATGGAGAGTGAAAATCAACAATTCGAATTTACCCCACCGGGAATAGGAGGAGAGATGGATGAAGGAGCGGGAAGCAACCGCGACGGCGCCGAGCAGGTGCGAGAGACTGAAATTTTTGAAATTGACCCCATGTTAATGGAAATCGACGCCGCCGTGGCTTCGCCCACGAAGCGTGTACGAGAAGACAACAACGGAGAATACCAACGAAGACGAGCCCAGGAGAGCGCCAACAGCACTCACGCCTTGATCAAGAAACTAGAGCAGCGCATCTACCTTATGGAGGTCGCCGAAAAACGAACGACTGAGGAGCTAAAATCCCTCAGAGACGACAACGCGAAACTACGTGAGCAGGTGGAAGCCTCGACGACCGCCAGCATGAAAGCCAGCACCTACGCCAAGGCCGCCCAGAGCGACGCTAGCGTAGCCAAGAACGCAGCCAAGGGGCCCTCGGCCCAGAAGGCAAAGCCCAAGCCCAAGCCCAAGGCCAAGAAGACCGCCGCCAACGCGAAGCGCCAGATCCCGTCGTTCTGCATCGTGGCTCCCGAGGGAGCTTCGGCACAGACGATCGAGGAGAGCTTCAAGGACAACGGCCACTTCGAAATTCGAGGTGTCGCTCCCACCATGAACGGAAACTTCCGAGTTTTCCACAAGGGTGAGGAGACAACGACCCCCGAAAAGATTGCAAGCTGCATCAGCACCCTAGGTGAGGGATTCAGTGAGCTGGACACTAGCGTGTGGTTCAAGCGCGTTTTCTACATGTCCAAAAAGACGACCCCGAACGACCCCGAGCAAATCCGCCTGAGACTCCAGTCGGCCAACTCGATGACACTCACCCACAGCCCGGTAATTCTCCGGCCCAAGGGAGATGATCACACTGAACGTCCACTAGCGGTGGTTGTACGGTTTGACACCAAAGAAGACGAAGAGAAGGCGAGCAGTGCCAAGATCATGGGCTTCCATGAGGTGCTTCCGGCGAGCCGACCCTACAGACTCAAACCCAGAAACCCCCCTCGTAATGAGTAAGGTCGGTTTCAGGGTTTTACAATTGAACTGTCAGAAGAATCGAAACACGGTAATCACTCTTCTGACAACGGAGTACAAGAGGTACGACGTCCTTCTACTACAGGAGGTCATCAAACCGGGTATTCAGGATCAGACACTCCAGCTGCCGTCACACCAAGGCTGGGATTGTTACCACGCCGCTAGCGGTAACAAGTCAGGACAAGAGGCGCGTGCGGTAACGTACGTGCAGAGGGCACTCAGGGAGAGGACTACGGTCACGCCTGAGCCGGCTCTGAGCTCGAGGGATATGGTTTCTGTCGTCATCGGGGGAGTACGCATCCTGAATGTGTACCACCAACCCACGAAGGACTGTGAAGGAGCGTTGGTGGAGATGAGGAAACTACTGGACGAAAACCAGAGGAGACATGTGGTTATCGCAGGTGATTACAACCTGAGGCATCATGCATGGGAGGAAATGAGAGGTATCTACCCAACCAGGGCTGCGCAGGAGGCGGTAGCTTGGTTTGGAGAGAAGGGGTACGTGCCAGTCTCTCCCAGAGACGAGGCCACAAGAGTGGCAGGCGGCTCTGCCTCGGTCATTGACATTGTCATGGCCAAGGCGGAAACGGCGCACTTGATCACGTTTAAGAAACATAGAGTCGGGTTGTCCGACCATCTACAGCTGGACTGGACATGCCAGGCAGCGGTGGAAGAGAGAGCAACCATCACGGACTACGAACGTTTGAACTACAAAAAGACCAACTGGGACGAGTTCCATAACACACTGTGGGACAAGGGAACAGCTATGAGATCAAGATGCCCGAAGACAGACTGTCAGATAGACAGCCTGGCCGAGGAAATCACAGAGGCTATTCAAGAAGCCCTCCAACTCCACACCCCTTTTCTGAAGATATCTATTCAGAGCAAGCGGTGGTGGACAGAGGAGCTTAGCGTTGCACTGACAAGTGCCAAGAGGGCTAGACAGGAGGCGAAGGACTATGGGGGAGAAGCCAACGTTGAGAGAGCAAAGCAGTTTACGAACGACTACCACAAACTGCTCAAAGACACCAAACAAGAACACTGGCAACAGTTCCTGTTGGACCTCGCTCCACAGGAAATTTGGCAAGCCGCCAAATTCTGCAAGCCCAGCGAGCCCAGCGGCTCCTTACCAGCTCTGAAAAACGCAGCTGGCAAGTGGACCACAAGTCTCGCGGGTAAAGCGGACGCACTGGAAGGTGGACTATTCCCGCCACCCCCAATTTCAACATCAACAATCCATGACTTCAAGGCTAATCCCGAGGAGGAATGGGGAGCACTGACTGTAGAAGAGTTGGACCTGATCCTAGGAAAGATCAACGGAAACAAGGCCCCGGGCCCCGACACGCTGAAGGCTACAGCGCTGAAGGAGGCTTGGAAATGCGAATCCTTCAAACCACACATGCTTAGACTCTTTGAGGCGTGTGTGTCCCTGGGCTACCAGCCACTCGCGTGGAGGAGTAGTAACACAGTGGTACTGAAGAAAGGTGGTAAAAGAGACTGGTCGGTGCCAAAGTCGTACAGGCCAATCAGTCTCCTAAACACCATGGGCAAAGTTCTAGAGACCATCTATCAAGTCAGGCTGACGTACATCACCAGACACACCCTCCCCAAGGAGCAATATGGAGGGAGAGCAGGGTATTCAGCACCAGATGCGGTACTCAAGCTTATCCAGGACGCTCAACTGGCTAACAGCAAGCAGGGGACCCGAACAACGGCCATGATGGTTGATGTGAAGGGTGCCTTCGACAAAGTACACAGAGACACGCTACTCAAGACCCTGGCCAAGCTCCAGGTGCCCGAGGTGGCTATCAGGTGGGTTTGCTCCTTCCTGTCAGAGAGAAGCACTTCGCTCGTCATTGACGGGAGAGTGCTGGCCCCTCGGCCAGTGCAGGTCGGCATCCCCCAGGGTTCGCCGATCTCCCCACTTCTCTTCCTGCTACATACCACTCCCATCTATGGACTGATCCGGTCCTACGGAGCGAAAGTGATCGGTTACATCGACGATATCACGGTATACACTCACGGCACGGCGGCAGATAACACTGCCAAACTGACAAGAGTACTAGAAGCTATCCACAGTTGGTCGGATGTACACCACATGGAAATGGACTACGGAGACAAATTGGGCTTCATGCACCTCGGAAGAGGTGGAGTCCACACGAGCACGGGCCTGACGCTACCCACGGGTGACGTCCGCCCAGCTCAAAGCCAAGTGAAACTTCTTGGCATTATTCTGGACACGGAGATGAGATTTGGTCCCCACCTGAAGGCGATGAAGGCGAAGGCGCAGGGAGCGTTGGCACTGACGCAGAGGCTGGGTGGCCACATTTTCGGAGTAAAAGGAGACGCTGTCAGAAGCGTGTACAAGGCGTGCGTCATGTCCATCATGGAGTACGGCATCGAGATTTGGTACCACAGGCTAGGCAAGAGCCGGCTGAAGGGACTACAGAAGATCCAGAACCAAGCACTCAGACTGATACTCGGAGCTGCTTACACGACCCCCCTGAACGTGCTACATGTGGAAGGTGCTCTGGCGCCCCTCCACATCAGATGGCCAACGACGATTCAGAAAAAGACACTCAGACAACAGTACAAGCTCAACTTGGACAACGTGGTACCAGACCTCGAGGCCAAGAAGGAGACGTGCATAGGGTCAAACAAACGCCTGCTCCCTCCCGGTATCCCGTGGAAGGTGAGAAGAGCCACTGAGACAGCTTACGCGCCATGGTCAACGAAGGAGGAGAGGTCGGCGGACCCAGAGGCGATCGTTGGCAATGCAGAGCTACTAAGGGAAATGCGTCGGAGTCTAGAGATCATCGAAGCTCAGCACGCTACATCGTTCCAAAACTGGTACGACAACTACAAGACCCAGAACCGGGAGGACCCGACAGGGGAGGCGAGACTTTCTTGCCCCCACTACCGAGCCCTACATCCAGGTATCCAGGTATCGACAAAGGTTCCAGACACACTCATGTGTCACGCCATGCGTGAAGCACCAAGACCTGTCTTGTCGCCTTTGGTCCAACTACGAACTAACCATCTCGGTAGATTCGGTATCCCCCCACCTTGCAAGTGTGGCTCGGAAATTACCGTATCCCACGTCCTCAGGGAGTGTCGAATGAGAATCGAAGCTCGGGCTGCACTGGCAGCCGAAGCTGGCGACCTCACCGATGCTACTCTCTTGGGCACAGAGAAGGGTTTACTTGCACTTACCGCTTTCTTGGGCACTCCGCTAGTTATCTAGAGGAGCCCGGAGAGCACCAACAACTTCGAGACAAGCTGGAGGAGGATTGAAGACTGGGGTAAAACCACCGCCAATGAGGCGAGCTGTTTGTTTGGGGTTATTTGCGAGCGTCAAGCTCTCTACCCTCATCCACTTACGTATATTCGGGACAGCGGCTCTTTTCTTTCCAGCGACTAAATAGTAGTATTTCTTATGTAAGCTCACAGGCGCACAGCACCTGGTGAGTTTATTTGTGACCTACAGTCACTGCCGTGGAGGTTAAATAGACTGATTAATAAATGATTTACAACAACAACAACAACACAACTAGCACTTGAAAATACTCCTCGGACAAGCCAGTAAGTGCATTATATTCAGAAAAGCCGGTTTACCAAGAATATCAAATAATATCGGCCATGGTTCATACAAAATGCTCAGTAAATATCTCTTTCATATTGACAGCATAGACATGAATTACAACGCCCCTATTCTCCATAAGTATACACATGACTACTTTTCACCCAGTTAAATATAAATAAATGCATTAATTAGTTGTACCTGTAGTACAGTGCAGTCAGATGCTACGCATCTGCCTACACCAAAATACCATGATACTCTGCTCTAGGATACTTATCAGCCAACTGAGGCCACTGAACAAGAAACCTATCGCAGAAAGGCAACAGGATCAATCCACTGAGACTAAGCCGATTCACTCGAGCCAACGACTCCACATAAATAATGCGAGTATCAATGAGTGCCAAAAACCTCAGCAGGAAAGCAGCATAGCACAGCATAACACAAGTGGCTGGTCCATTGCACACAATCACATGTGGTTTGTGTTTGTGGACAATCTTGATTGCAACCACAAACGACTGTGCCGAAGTGAACACACTTGAAACATACGATTGTCCGACCTTTCTAGCTCGTGGAATGTTTTCAAGCAGCATATTTTTGTCGGTTTTCGTTGAAATTTCCATAGCTTTCACTTTTTCCAATGAATCAACATCCCCTGAAGAAGACACGTAGACTCGTTTCTCGTAACTAGTCAACTTGAGTGTGCTGAGCATTCGCATCATTTCTCCAGTGTGTCCTCCAGAACCCAACATCACCATAAGACGCGGGTTTTTGTGCTTGGGGCGGTACAAAAAGCCATATCTGTTGGACGCCGGGAGCACAAACAGAAGACGTATGAGTAGGAGGACCAGAGTTGATGTGGTCAGAATGAGCGCTGCTGTTAACATTTGTGAGGACATGCTGAATGCTGAATGATGAGTAAGAGATGGGTGGTGATTTGTAATCAGTAACAGACGTGTTAATTGATCAGGTGGTGTATTTGTGTTTGTTTGTAGACGAATTTGTTGGTTAGATCAAGGTCGTCAGGGTCGTCGAGTGAGGTGCATGGAATGATGTGGAGGCATGTCCCAAGCGAAACTTTGAGTTAGTGGAGGGTGCCGGAGTTTAGTTGGGAATGGGGGGTGTTTTGTTGATGAAGAAGGAGTAGGAAATATTGTCAAATAATTAATAGGGGTAATAGGGGGTATCCGTTGGAGATGATGAAAAAGTCTTTTGGAATCCTGTGGTGCTTAAGAGCATCTATATATGTATACAACTCATGGTATTGGTATCCTTGAAATGTCTCATGATCTAACTTGAGACATTGATCTCAAAATAATGATGCAACCAAACCAGAATTATCCGGATTAATTGAAGATTTGAAAATAACTGAAGAAATCAACTTTGATGCTTTGAAGTACTTCTGTTGCCATGATGGTAGAACTCGGAAGATAAGCAACATTATTCTAAACCACCTTGAATGGGGAAACATAATGTATGATGCACATTCCATACAGTTCAATGCCCAAGTAGCATCACGAGACCAGGTTTTCGTAACTAAATCGTTCACTAGATGTCCAAATACACTTCAACGAGAAGTTCCAACCGGGGCTATCTAAGGTTAGTAAGGATTATTAGTGCAGCTGAGAACCAACCAAAGAGAATTCCCCCTGGATATTGTAAATAATCGTACTAACGAAGCGTCCAAGTGGCCTAGACTTGATATTTCGCGTCTATCAAGAGTGCTATCTAAGTAACTCTTCGATGTGCTGCAGATCTAACTAAACCTCAAGTAAAGATCTTACAAGAACCTCACTCAGCATTTGCTTAAAACCACTTTAATCAAACTAAACCAGTCTTAAACATACCCACCATCCACCACACTTCGTCAAGTCCAAGTAACATATCAAACTGTCTCCCACCTTTTCTTTCCCTTTTGGGCCTGTTCTGTTTAGACCTTCCTCATGAGGTTGACGCGTTTACCTTTGTAGGCAAGCCTGACTGCACCAACTCAACACCCCAATAGTAACGCCATAAAGAAAATAATTAGTTCACTATAACCGCCTCCTCTCCACGAATCCAACGCAACTAACCTCACCCTCACACCTCCACTCCTTCATCTTCAACCTCCAACCCATTTTAACTTCATCTACTCCCAACTATTTCCTTAATATACCCATCTTCTCCAACGCGAAAATGCCCACCGTGGCTGATCCAGGCTACCCAGACAAGCGGCTGAAAGTGTCGTCGCGTTTATACGCGGGGCACACCTTCTTTGTCACCCAGAAAGTGTCCCAGCGCTCTCTTGTCATTGATCTGATTCGAGCTGGAGGAGGAAGACATATCGACTTTATCACCAACCAGTCCAAGATCGACTACTACTTGGTTCCAGACTTTCCGACTGGAAATACGCGTCAAGGAGCCCTACGAGCGACAATTGTGGCAGATGCAGCAAGATCCAACGTGTTTCCGCCTTTAGGAAACGATTTACGCAAGTACTTGCCGTTCACACAACAACGACAAACACGGAATGATTACACCAGTGCGGAGATTATGGTGTTGGAATCTATTCGACGGTTGCATTTTGGAAACCCTCCAATGGACGCTGACGCGATACGCAATATCACTCAACTCATTGGAGACAGACATTCTGCTCAGAGTATCAAGTCGAAACTGAAGGAGATGGCCAAGACTCCTTTGCAGTTGGAACCGACTCCTTGGGGGACTTATACGGGAGTTACACAGGAAGATGATCCTCCAGCATTGAATGTGCCGAGAAACGTTCCTACGTCAACGATAGCTACTCCTGCTAATACTCGTTTTCCTGATCTTGATTCTCGTATTCAAGTACCTGATACTCCAGTCAAAGCACCCACTCTGAACACTGTCTTGTCTCAAAGTGGAGTTGCAGATACGCCTAGACCTTCTCAAGCCACCCAATCTTCTTCTGGATCGTCTCAAAGTCATGTCACTGATTCTCCATCAGCTACTTATAAAAACCCAGCCATTACAGAGATTCCAGCTACACCTACAGCTCCAGAGATTCAAGTGCCAGATAGTGCAGGCAAGAAACCTGTGCGAAAAACAGGCAGAGCAGCTAGAGAGGCCAAACAAAAGTTTGAAAAGGAGGCTGCTAAATCTCAAAGTACTGTCATGATGCCTTCTCCAAAGAAACAAAGAGATAGACTAGACAAAGCTGTGGAGATGCGTGAACTGTCTTCTCCAAAGAAACTTTTCACACAAGTCGAACAATCGTCATCTCCTTCTTCCACACGGTTCACATCTACTCAGATACCAAAGTCGTCTTCAAGTACGGGATTTTACAATGGACCGGTTTTTGGAACGGATTCTGATGAGATTACAGAAAGTCAGGTTTTGACGCCGCTGGTAGCACCTGAGTCACGTGATATGTGGAAATCACCTGATCTAAGCCAGTCACGTGATAAGGGTAAACAGAGGGCGGACGACGCAGATTCCACTATGGGTCATGATGGCTCGGGGGAGTCTGATTCTGACTCACGTGCATCTCCCGAGTCACATGACCACTTGCAGGAGAGAATGGCACGAATGGAACGTATCAGGGAGCAGGCGGAAAAGTCACGTGATAAGTCACGTGATTCCAACTCCACGGACTCGACTGACTCGGCCATTACTCCATCACGACGAAGAACGCGATCTTCGTCTGCACGACAATCTCTCCACTCACGTGATCAGACACGCAACGTTGGACTCTTTCCACGAGTTTTCCAGACACGTACGTATCACGTGACTGTTCCTGGAGTGATTTACGGTCTAGAACGGCTTAGTTCTCGCAGTGAGGTTACGAGTTCTCAGAGTTTTGTCGAAGATAGTCAGGTGGTGGTACGTGAGTCACGTGAGTCACGTGAGACTATGCATATCCATGATCTACGTCCCTCTATGATCATTCCTGATACTCAAGAAAACCCTCTTGAGAGAGATGCTCAGGGTTCTTACTTTGATGATACTAACGATATCACTTCAGTGTCTGATACTCAACATCCTAAGCGTCCTAGTCACTTTCCGAACCATCCCCTTTCTAATCAAAGACGATTTGGCGACTCTTCACTTGGTTTGGATGTTTCTGTCCGGTCTCTTCCGTCAGTGGAGAGTATCAAGGCCAGGTATGACTCGTTGAGTAGAGAAGGTGCAGGTGATATTCTGGGGTCATTGGCTGAAACGAGAATTCGAGGTCAGTGGGGTCGTCTGACTCACGTGACTGATCACGTGAGAGTTGAGAAGGAGGTAGAGGTCAAGGTGGAAGTGAAGAAGGAGGAGGAGGAGGTGGCTGTGAGTGATCAGGTGAGTTCTGAGAGTTATACCACCTCAGAGAGTCACGTGAGTGCCGAGAGTCACGTGACACACCACGTGAAAGATGAGCCAGAGTTATCAGACTCTTCCTCCTCTGACTCTCCTGTTCGTGTTCCTCGAGACTGGTTGACTACTCCAGATATTGATAGTGGTGATGATGACTCAGCAGATGACGCTCACGTTTCCATTGCAACTCCTCCTCCTGAATCTCGCCAGGTCGTTGTTCCAGTGCGAAAACCCGCTGTTCCAGACTCAGTCTTCCGTTTCGAAGATGTGACTTATGAAGATGTGGTTGATGATAGAGACTATGATCCTAGAACTGGATGGCGTCCTCCCATGAGTGATTCTCAAGAACAGGGAGACTTCTTGGACAGTTGGTTATCAATTTTACAACCTGGAGTAGCTCATTTTCTAGGTAGTCTTCAAGGACATGATCCAGAAGTAGCTCGCAACTTTGCTATAGCTGTGGTTATTTCTGGTCAGGTGGACGGAGATACTACGTATGAAGAGGTGCAAGAGATGGAGATCAGGTACCCCAGACATGCCAAGTTTTTCTCTCCCCTTGATGATGAAGTTTTGCTGGACTTTTTGATGACTGGAGAGGTGGATGAGAGGATGGATGTGTTGCAGCAGCGGCATGAAAAGGGGGATATTGTGATGCGAAGTGAGTTTTTGGGGCGTATGTTGGAGACAGTTGACGAGGCAGTTGAGGAGGCGCCAGCAGAGTCAACTGATTCTAGTGCTGATATCTCTGAGCCAATTGCTTCTGAGTCAAGTGGTAGTGCTGTTGAGTCAAATGATGTTTCCTCCAGTGGTGAACCTGATTCGGCTACTGCCTCACCAGATGTACTTGAACCTGCACAGCTTCCTCTTCGAATGGCTGTGGCCAGACAAATACTGAAAGAGCAAAGACAACTATCTAGGAAGAGTGAAAGTGAGACTGAGGAAAAGCCCAAGAAGAGAACGAGGAAGAGTGAGGGTGGGAAGGAGAAGAAGAAAAAGAAGAAGACCAAGGAGGAGTGATTATTTATTAAATGCATTAATTCATTATTCGAGATAGTTGTAGGGGAGTATAGTAGTTTTCACTGTCATCTTGCAGTCTTTACCTCTACAGACAGCGTTCTGTTCAGTTACTGCCACTACAGCATTTTCCATATATGAAGTATTCATAGGGACATTGTTATTTTATCCTTCAATGTCAACTCTTCCTATATCTCGACAACACAAACACTCCTAGTTTATAGAGTCTCCAGAATCTGGACCAGAATTCAGGCGGTGGCTGTACTATTAGGAGCCAAATATTAGTCATCCCCAATAGAGGCTCCATCATTTGATATCGTCACATAACACTTACTTCCTTTTCAACGCTGCCACATCACAAGACTACTTCTATGCCCACACTGACACCGCGGATGGTAAGAAGAAGTTGAGGGAGAGCGTTCAGAGCAAAATAAAACGTGTTAAATTGTAGAGGGGAACGAGAGGAATAAAATTGCGAAAGTGGCTTTTTTCTAGGAAGCTTGTAGAGAGAAATATATAGGGTTAAGTATTAGAGGTATTGGGAACTTCTAGCACTTGTTATAAAAGTAATTGTTGACCAAATACAATATAATTGGTACCATCTGAAGCATCTGAAGCGTATGATTCTCATGAGAAACTCTAGAACCTCATAGCACCTATATCCAACGAGATATTCTAAAAACAGGTTCAAACGACGGTGGCAACAGCAATACTCACGAGAAAGCTTATTAAATACCATATTCGGTATCACACGATCTCAGCGAACATTCCCATACCAATATCTCAACATGTCCAAAAATTCCTAGTTTGGATCCCCGAAACCTTAAAAAAATCGTGCAGATACACCGTTAAACACAAAATAAATGATACCACTGTGTTCGTCGGGAAACGGGGATCACTTCTATACCAATTTCTTTTTGGTTCATTTTTTGCGCATCTTTGACCCTTCCTGACATACCCAGGATTAATCGTAGGACCTCAGGATTTTAAGGTGATGTTCATTTAAACTATGGGAGCATTGGGTATTTTTTTGGTTAAGATTGGGTGTATTTCAAGTAATATTGAAAATGGTTTGTCGTTTAAAATACAGCCAATTTTAACTAACAAAAATCAGAGTGCTCCCATAGCTTAAATAAACAATACCTTAAAATCCCGAGGTCCTATGATTAATCCTGGGTATGTTAGGAAGGGTCAAAGATTTGCAAAAAATGAACCAAAAAGAAATTGGTATAGGAGTGATCCCCATTTCCCGAAGAACACAATGGTGCCAATTATTTTGCGTTTACTTGCGTTTCTGCACGATTTTATTAAGGTTTCGGAGGACCCAAACTAGGAATTTTGGACATGTTGAGATATTGGCATCGGTGTGTTCGTTGAGGTCGTGTGATGCCAAATATGGTGCTTGTTCTGCTTCCTCGTGAGTATTGCTGTTGCTGTCGTCGTTTGAACTTGTATGTGTCATATCTCGACGGATAGACGTGTTACGGGCTTCTAGTGTTCACCATTGGATTCGTCTGCCTTAGGCGGTTCAGATGGTACTAATGTTTATGTATTTGGGAGTCTTCTGCATTCTGAAAAGTGTTGTTAGCTATCGTTTCTCTCTTGTACTAAAGCCAGCGTAGCTCACTCTAAATGCATCCTACAAAAAACCTACAACTACAATTTCAATCCTCCGGTATCAATAAATAATATGTGAAAGTCTTAGACTGTTTGTATGCTTCCTGGGCATTTGGAAATGGTTTGAAGTTTAGTAAAGTGTTATCACAAGTCGTTGGTTGACAAACACAGTGGTACCTGCTCTATGAGTACATACTGAGTTGTATCTTTATTGGTCGCTTTAGACCAACTCTCCTTCATAGACTTCACTTTGAATTCGAGCAGTGGGCTATTCCTGTGAAGATATTTTTGAGCTGGGGCCTTGCGGGACAGGAACTAGCTGTCCAATTAGACTTCCAAAATCGATTTAAACGGCATGGAAAGTCTGGAAATAACTAATTCTATGTTGACTCTTGACGTGAGAAGACACTTCCAATTGATACAGAGGTTCAATGGACAAATTACCTCCGACTGCGACGCCTGCGATCACTCATTACATCATTGATGTTTAAAAGAGCGAGGGGGATATTCTGAACAAAATAAAACATCTGAGATTGTAGAGGGAGAATAGGGGAACAACCCTGTATAAGTGGCTTACCTATAGGGTTCCTGTAGAGTAAGCTATATGAGGTTTAGTATCGGATAATTCTGGTTTGGAAAGAGCCATACTCATCAGATATCCACTGAATCAACAAAAAAATTGTGGTATGTGAGTCTCACCTGTCCATAAATGTCTAATCTTTTTGATTTTTGTCGCTCCGAATTATTTGTATTTAATTTGATTTTTCTGATTTTTCTGAAAAATCAAAATAAATACGAATTAATTAAAATAAATTATAACTAGCCTATACGGTATCCTACTAAGCTGTAGATGATTTCACAAGTCTGGCCAAATGTAATACACCTATGAAAGGCATAATTACGCATATAGCTGTTATGTCCATGAAGTCCCACCAAGTTTCGTTGATTTCCAATTCGTCAACTCTCAGTATACATGATCTAGTATATGTCATAAACTTGCCAAAACCTTTAGTAGCCGGTATTATTGGACTCATCTAATTGAGGGGAGCATTGTGGTACCAGTTGTGGGTGTGTCAAGGTCGAATACCATGTGGTTTCAAGGAAGTACAGTTTCAGGTTATAATTGAGTGACGCGTATTGATGTTTTGAAGTATTCAAGTCCAGAAAAGCCTCGGGTATATCAGTGCCGACTTTATGGTTGAGTTATCGCAACAATATCGGTACCGTATCATAGTCATACAGTGCTTGTAGAGGTTTGCATTATCGGTCTTATCAACCATGTTTTTATTATCAACATGAAGCATGACAGCTGGGAGCACACTACAAGGCTGTAATATCAAGAGGACTTTTGTATGATGATGTCCCATTGTCATTATAGAAACCGAGGTGTTTATCCATTCCTAGGGATAATGAAGGGAACGGTAGTGTGATTTTCAAAAATCGTCAACTAAACCTTCAACAAAGGTCTATCAAGAACGAAGCATATTTGTTCACCACAACACTACCCTATGCAGCCCCAACCCAACATAATATATGTCAATCTCAATTATCGACTCAATCCTACTCTATGCCGCACTTCATTTCCGCTCCATCTCCCTCTCCCGATTAATAATTCTTACCTCATCTCGCTCACCAAACCTTGTCATAACCTATCTCGTACTTCTGTCGTGCATGCAGAAAAATCCCCCACACAACACGTCAGTATCAAAATCATTCCACATGAATTCCGACGACGTTGCCAAAAGCAGCGAAACCACACCCAAGGAGACGCCTGATGTGGCCAAGGAGACGCCAACGGATGCCCCCAATGCCGCTGATGCAGCCACTGAAGCCCCCAAAGAGCCTGCTCCAGCTGCAGCAACCGAATCAGAACCCGAGAAGCGAGCTGCTTCATCGGAGGCATTAGAGGCGTCTGCTGTTACTGCTACTGCTGAGGCTGCTGCAGAGAAACCCTCGCCGCCGAAAACCGCTCGAATGTCGCTTTCTTTCATCCAGGGCGACGATGATGCCCCCAAAACGAGTCCTGAAGTCCCCAAAACGAGTCCCAAGGCGCCTGAAGCCTCCGAAGAAGCCGCAAAACCTGTTTCTGATGCTCCTGATGCCGCAAAACCTGCTGCTGAAGAGCCCAAACCTGCTGCAGACACCACTATTGACCCCGATAGAACTACTGACCCCGATAAGACTACAGATGAGGCTGAAAAGACAATGGAGGCTCCAGCTGCCCCTGTTGATACAGTAGATGCTGCAGCCGTTGCAGCTGACGACGCTGATCCTGTTCCTCCTCCTCACAAAGTGCCAAAACATCATCATCACCACCACCATCGATCTTTCCGAAACCTCAAATCGAAACAGGATGTCAACAACAAGGACGTGTACTCGTTTGTCAAGTCTACGCCATTTCCGAAAACCGACCTCGGAGTCTTGGAATACACTACAAACATGGATACTTGTCTGCAGGGTGTTTTACTACCCAACCTGCAACTCCATGTAGACTGTACTATTCAGGTTCTGATTCCCCGAAAGCATCTCCGAAAGGAATCAAACGTCATGGTGCAGAGACGAGAAATCTGGGGAACTGATATTTACACTGATGATAGTGATGTTGTGTCTGTTCTTTACCATACTGGTATTCTTCCTACTAAAGCTCAGGTGGAGGCTTTTTACAAAACTCTTCGAACTGAAGATGAGGAGGATGATGGACACCTGGAAGATGAGAACCCGGTGACTGTGGGTCCTAATTCACACCTCGTTGTGTCAAACTCAGATACTGAACAGGTCTATGGAGACTGTTTGGTGACTCTGAGAGCTCTACCTAAACTGATGGATTACACAGGATGCTACAGAAACGGAGTCAACTCCCGAACTTGGACTCATCATGATGGAGGCTCGTATGCTATTCAAAAGGTGGAGTTTTTGAAACATACCCAAGCAGAGTATGTTTTGCGAAGGAGTAAGAGATCTCGACTCAACACTTGGAGTGATCAGCAGAAGTGGGCCGAGTGGAGTTCTCATAAGGAGGTTGTGTTGGATTTCAAGGATAACGCCAAGGAGAAAAAGGCGGTGGCTGAGGAGCTGTTTACGTGAAGAAGCAAAATCGCTTACATAATCCTGTATTGTCGCTTACATAATCGCTGCGCGATTAGTAGGCCCTATGTATTTTATCAATTATAGACTATACTTGGCACCGTAGTAGCGTGATCCGATTTATTCCGGTATCTTGCCGGGCGGATATTATGGCAGTGTTTTTTGGCTGAATATTTTTTTATTATTTTAAATTTAAATTTGGGAAATTTTTTTAAGCGCAAAGCGGCTTTGGTGGAGTGACTCAGTGTTCGTTTGGCGATCGGCTTTTGCCACACAGGGCCACTCTGCAAAAGCCGATCGATTAAAAAATGGTAATTTTTTTATATTCAAATTTACGAAAGCAGCCCCTATTGCGCCCACTAATCTCGGTTCGGATAAAAAGCAGTCTAAAAGGTCGGCTGGAGACTTAGTCACTATTAGTCTTGTGGTCGAGCGTTTTAGGCCGCACTGGGTCTCGTCTAATATTCCATGGTCAGATATCACTATGAATGGGTGCATAGACGGGCATCTGACGGCTGGTAAAACGCATCTGCTTTGTCTGCGTGTCCCATGTAAGCAGACAACGAGATTAATCGCAGCCGTATTCCTTAATTTACGCAGTTAATGGCGCAAGGGGTTTTGACAGGTAGTGTGCCAAGTAGTCACGTGACGCAAAAATGCCGTGAGTAATACTGACGCATAACTGGCTTAGCTCCGATATGTATCATTCAGCCACAGCTTTTCTTCCTTGCAGCCGTTTCCATCCATCTCTTGGCTTACGTCCGTGTGGGGAAGCAGGGCATCCCAAACTAGAAATGTTAAACATGGTGCTGTAATGCGCGGCTTGTTACCTTTCAGGCGCAGTGTAGCACCAGACTAGGAGCGGAGAAGATAAATATAACTGAGCTAGTGTTGAGGTGTATGGCGGTGTAGGGGCGTGTCAAAAAACAGGTGACGGTAATATATTCACCCCTGGTCATCGGTTTATACCTCAGTCTGCCTAAATCCCTATCTTAACATGAACCATGCGGACGGATGCCTTTGTAAAAAGCCTGCAGGGGACCTATACAGGCAATACGACTAAGCAGCTAGTGTTCCCCTCCGAGAGATGTGATAGGCTGAGGTGAGATAGGAAAACGGGATATGTTTGAGTGTGAAAAAAACTACACCATACTAAACATCTCATCTCACTGATCACCTCGCGTGTATCATCTTGTGCTTTTCCTGTGGTGTGTTTTACCTTTGATTTAAACTTCCACTCTTAACCTTGCTACACTCACCTCCAGGTTACAAGAGACAACACTCTTCTTCACTAGCTGGCGGCACACGAGAACCAGTGTCTTCAGGAGAAGACATACCCTACGCTTACCCTACCGCTACCGCGTCCGCTACATCTCCACACCTGCTATTCCACGACCTCTGAGTGATTTTTGAAAACGTCAATATCAGCCCCATCACACACACCCCTCATCACCACACCCCTCAACATGGCCTCATTTCTCGGCCCATATTACTACGCAGACCCGCGACATCAGGGGCCCCCCGGGTTCGCCACACGGGGCTACACTCGAAACTACATGTCCATGGGCCGTCAGACGCTGCCACGGTTCACTCCGTACACGTCTTCCGACGACGACTCGGACCATGTCGTTGTACGAAAGAAGGCTCCTAAGAGACCTCAGCCCCAAAAGGTTGTGCCCCAAACCGACAAGCCGCCTGCCACCGTGGTCGAAACAGAGGTGCACAACCGACCCAGCCGTCTCAAGCGGTACCTGTCTCGCCACTTTGACAAGCGAGACAGACTCACGGCGTCCATGTCCTCCACCACCCTGGACAATGTGGACGAGCTGAGGACAGTCCAGTCGACGATTACGACTCCCGCGGCCCCCGCGCCCATGCGACACTCCAAATCTGTGGGAGATTTGCATCTGCACCTGCCGAGTACAGAGCAAGGTTTGGTGTCGCCAGCAGGTGAAAAGGGCGGGCAAACCTTGTTGCGTGCTCCCTCAAAAGCGCAACCCACGGCCCCAAACCTCCCGCCCATGATCCAGATGGGCGACAAGGGCCCGTCGGCCGCCCGCGACATGGCCGTGTTGGGGTTCAAGCCGGACGCCCGGCCCCAGAACCCCACGCCAAGCCCAAAAACCCAAGACGCTAAAAGTCCCAAGTCGACCATGCAAAGACTCGAGGAAAAATTTGCATCGTGGTTTGCCAGCAAGAAGGCCGCTAAGACCCGAAAGACGTCGTCCGCCCCCACGCCCGACAAGAAGAAGATCATCCCCACCAAGTCGTCGTCGTCGTCCGTGTCCTCTACGCTGCTGCTGGACTCGTCGTCGTCCAACGAGAACCCCAAGAAACCCAAGAAAAAACGGGTCGACTTTGTGCTAGTGCACAAACAGGTGGAGTCGCTGTTCCACGACAAGAAGCCCGCTGCATCCAAGAGCGCGCCCTGGTCGTTTGCCCGGCTCAGAGAAAACATGAGCACGTCGGAAATCACCCCTGAGGCTCCACAGCTGCCACCCCTCAACCTCGCATCACCCTCGCCACACAACTCCACTAACAACATCAACTTGCATAAGGCCACGACCTCGATCACGTCGGATCCCGCCACTCTGTTTCCCGAGTCGGATATGACGTCGGAAGATGAAGAGGCCCACTGGAACGACGGATACAGACTCTGGAAGGAACGTCGAAACGCGTGGCTCACGCCGCACCCAGAGTACCTCCAGGAGATGAAGGAGAAGGAGGAGGCGGGAGAGGACGGCGTTCAGGAGCCGGAGAGCAGTGAGACGGCCAAGTTTGAGGATATCCCTGAGGAGGGCTATCCTATGGTTTACGAGAGACTGGTGGATAAGACAAAGACGTTGAAGAAGCCGTTGAATTTGGCGTTTGTGCTGAAGGTCATGAAGGCGGGATGGGTGGCTACGGGGCAATGGCCTAGTGGTTAGTTATCGTGCGAAGCACGATAACGTTGTGTCTTATTAGTTCACATGTCCTGTGGGCTTTGCTATACATCCCTCATGAGTCTACTAATTTAGAGGACCATGAGCATTTGTCTTTGTCTATAGGTGGTGTCTTTCATCACTGATCCTACGTCATCTCCCACTCTTTACTTCACAACATGAGCATGGTAAGCATGGATATGGAATTGCATACATTCATACATACACTATATAATAATTTATTGAGAAATCGAGAAACGAGCGAGCGAGAGCCCACGAGAGCGAAGCTCGAGTGTGTGAATATTGTACATGTACAGTAGTTACTGTAGTGCTAGTAGATGATGAGAACGGTTGGTGGAGCTTGACAAGTTAGCTAAGATTAGGCCTCCATAGAGAGCTTACTGTGATGAGCATTTCTGTAGTTTTTTTTATTTAGTTTTTTTGACACTTTCAACGACCTGACAGTTTCAATACAGCAACAATGACTCGCTGAGTGATATTCTTGGTTGTTATTTCTTTTTCTAGATCTCAGGTGAGCTGATTTACTGTTGATCTCACACCACGACTCCTGAAGATCATGTCTGTATATGGATGGCTGTTCGAATATTGAGACAAAGACTTAAACAGAATATTGCTGGTGTCAGCCGCATCTGAGATGACGAATACGGGAAATAAATGAGTCTATTTTTGGACTCTACTGGAGTTGCCATTCTGCTTTTCTCAAAGACGGGTTTTCATGTGCCAGTTCCTGGTGCTTCTAGTTAGGGAGATGACAGATGAGGTCGTGTGACCAGACTATAAACTCTCAGGGTTGCTGAAATGTGGACAAAGAAATGTGAGTGTGTTGATTTGAATAGACATGAGCATGTTACGAATCAGTCTAGCCCAGGAGCTGGAGACAAGGAGGTGAAGAAGTGGAGACAGGTGTGTACAAGAATGTCATTGTTGCAATAGCCTGATAAGGGAAATATTATACGCAGGAGAGATACAAGTAAGATCGTTGTTGTTGGTGTGGGATACAGCATACTGCGATTTCTACCTACATTTCTTTTTTTAGTGTGGGGAATTGGATAAATAAGTTAACGTATGTTATGACAAACATGGATAGTCTAACAGCAGGCTATCCAAGATGGAAATGACACTATGAGAGTGCCCTTTTTATCAAGTGACATGTTGAGAGCGATCATCATTGCCGTGTCTCTGGTTGTATACCCACTGTCCAACAGCCATGTCACTGAGCACAATTTCTGTAAGTGCATAGACATCTGAAAGCAGTACGACATCATAAGCTGGTGCAGGGACAAATCTGGGGCTCTATCAGGTCTGCCATCTTTATGAACAGCCTAGTCGATGGTAGAATTGTTGTCCTATAGTGTTGGGTTTTCATTATGGTGCTCGTATCAGAGACCTGTCAAGGTGCATGAGCTTGGTTATATGTATCCAAACTTCACCCATCCAGAGTTGTCGAACTGACAAGCTGTTGGTCTGATGTTATTCAGCTTCCCTGACTGGTCCAGTGCTTAGACGAAGACGCAAATAGCACCATAAGAATGGCCCGAACGAGGAGATTCCAACGGTATAAGTCTCATATCTCCCAGATCAGCTGTGAGCATTCAAAGTTGTGAACCACGGGAAACCATGGTTAAAAGGAGAAGCAGCTTGTTGCTGAGCTCACTGAAGCTTCGTTCAAACTCGTGAACCCGTCTCTACGGGAGCTCATTATCCCTCCTGATCTTAATCGTCTTCTCCATTCTCCTGATACTAGCATCGATCAATTCCGCCCAGTTTTGCACATCTCCGGTCTCTCTCAACTTTCCATCGCCTCCATTGGCCACTGTCTGCAGCTGCTTATTCAACTTCGCCAGCTGCTCTGTTTTCTCCTCCAACTGATGAGCCTGGTTGGTGATATTCTTTTGATTCGTGTGGATCAAAGACACAGCTTCAATGAGCGGTTTTTCCAGTGCTTCAGGCGCGTTTTTGAGGGTGTTGACGAGATTCGCCGAGGCGTCATTGATCGTTTCGAGCTTTTGCTGTTTGGTTTTTTTGTTCATGGTGGTGT
Organism: Yarrowia sp. JCM 30694; assembly: GCA_001600515.1. NCBI lineage: Eukaryota > Fungi > Ascomycota > Dipodascomycetes > Dipodascales > Yarrowia > Yarrowia sp. JCM 30694. The sequence continues at coordinate 664,525 of BCKF01000004.1, read as the reverse complement.
TGGACAGTGTAGTGCTACCCCTTAGATCCTCCACAGTCTCGATGCATGTTGAAACTTTAATCTTCACCAGCATAGAGGTGCGTCCCATATAACGACATACCGAACGAAAGAACTGAACATCATCAATACTACTCACACTCCAGCAACATCACACATCTTAACACTCCCTCAACGTCTCATATTACACAAACACAACAGTGCCACGTCATCATTAACACCCCACTCATTTACATCCCCCTGTCGTCATGACATCAGCATTCAACCCAGTTCATGTCCTCAATCTCGGGGAAGAGTCGTCTGATTCGGTGCACAAACACATCCGGGAGCTCGCACGCGGCGCCAAAATCACATGCATCAACTCGTTTGGCGACCGGCTGTTTGTGGGCCTCAATTCGGGGCTTTTACTGTCGTGTCAAGTGACGGACCCCCATTCTCAGAGCGGTTTCAGTGTCACAAAGTCGGATTCCGCCACTCTGCAGGGCGCAGTGACACAAATCGACGTGATCCGCGACACACGCAGCTTAATTGTGCTTGCTGGAGCACTGATACATGTGATTTCGATCGAGACACTGGAGATTGAAGAGACCCTACAGAAATCGAAAGGAGCGTCTCGGTTTGCAGCAATCTCGGAGGTGGACGCAACTCACGACATTACCAGTGTTGTGGACGAGGACCATGTGGAGGATCCCCCAAGTGTTATTTCCAGACTGGCTATTCCCATCAAAAGAAGACTACTGGTGTACACTTGGATTGACACGGAGTTCTCGTCGTTCAGAGAACACACACTGCCGGATAAAGCCAGAGCGGTGACCTTCCTCAATACCCACTCACTCGTCTGTATGCTGCCTTCTGAGACTCTTGTTGCTGAGCTGTCTAGATACGCAGATACAATCAACTTCGTGGAAGCTGCTCCTCCAGCTAACTTACAGGCGTACCATGGAACTCACGAGGCAGCAGGTTACATGTCGTACATTGGTTTGTCTCGTTCTCCCCGTCCAAAAGCTGTGAGATTGAGTGATGATCTGGCTCTACTAGTGAGAGAAACTACATCAGCTTATTTGGACGATAGTGGCAGACTAGTCCCTTCGTATGGAGGTATCTCTGACGATATGGTACTTGCCGAACATCCTCCTCATGCTGGACGAAAACACCGTCATGATCATTCTCATCAGCTGTGTTTCAACTACACCAACAAGTTGAACTGGAAGGTGTCTCCCTCGGCAGTGGGTATTGTTCATCCGTATCTGCTTGTTGCACTCCCTACGTGTGTGGAAGTCCGAAACCCATACACCACTACTCTCATTCAACAAATCACTATTCCTGATGTTGTTCATATCAGTCACAACAGGAAGATTTGTTACATTGCCACCGCATCGAGAGTCGTGAGGTTGTTTTCCACCGACTACATTTCGGTCATTGACAACATTATCGCCATGGGATTCCTGGATGAAGGTATTTCTCTCATGTCCAAGATTGACCAGGTGTTACTAGAGAGTAATACTGAAGGAGAAGGAAAGTCCTTGAAAGAGAGGAAGTTGAGGGAGTTGATCATTCTGAAGGCGACTTCGCTCTACGAAAAAGGCAACGTCGAAGACTCCATGTCGTTGTTTTCAGAAGTCAGTGCTCCTCCAAAGTTGGTACTAGAACTGAGCAAGGGCTTGTTGGATGATGAGGAGGTGGAGGAGGTAGGAGAAGAGGAGGAGGAAGCAGGGGAGGCTGTGGAAGATGTCGCTAAGCCTGTGGAGGGTGAAGGTGTCGTTGAAAATGTTCATGAGGACAAAAACGGCACAAAGTCGCCTTCCATCAAGGACAACGCATCTATCACTACATCCACCAACCGCCCCTCTTCAGAACTAACCTCTCTGCTTGTCTTTCTGACCGATACTCGTCGAAAACTGACCCGAATCACAACGTCTCAGGATAAAATCTACTACCGAGGTGTGGAGCTGTCTAACGACATTTACGGCAATGCTGAGGAGGCCATGGCTCTTGTAGACACATCTCTTCTTCAATGTTACATCCGAGTCTCTCCTGGACTCATTGGACCTCTTTTGCGAGTGAAAAACTACTGTGATCCTGCAGTAGTCAAAATGGAGCTCTCCAAGCTGTCCAAATGGAAGGAGCTCATCGACTTTTACTATGGTAAAGGTCTTCATCGTGAAGCTCTGGAGTTGTTGGTTGATTTGAAGGGTAAGGATGAAGAGTTTACATCTGAGAGTATCATTTCGTACCTTCAAAAGCTCGATTCCACTCACATTGAGCTCATTTTCGAGTTTGCAAAGACCCCCATTCAGGAGGATATCGAAAATGGACGAGAGTTGTTTTTGGCAGATACTGATCAGTCGGCTAGTTTGCCTAGAAACAAGGTGGTTGCTTTCTTGAAGGACGTTTCTCCTCTACTTGCCATTGAGTATTTGGAAGACCTGACTCTCAAAAAGCACGATGATACCGTTCGTTTCCACAACGATCTGGCTCTGTTGTACATTTCCGAGATTGAAAAAGGCGATGAGGGTGATTCTGAAAAGTTTTCTCGCAAACTGCTCAAATTTCTCGGCAGATCTGCTCATTACAGACCTCAAACGGTGTACTCTGCAGTGCCCAAAAAGATGTACGAACAGAGAGCTGTTCTCCTATCTAAAATGGACCAGGAGCATGACTGTCTTGTGATTTACGTCTACGACATGGACAGTCCCATGAAAGCTCAAAACCACGCCTCTGAACTGTATGGTAAAGACCCTACCAAGGGTCTTGAGTCTCTGCATATGCTACTTGACATTCTTCTGACTCCTCCCAGAAAAGGAGCAAAGCCCAATGTTGAAGCTGCTCTCAAACTATTGGCGTCTCAGGGGTCTCGAATGGACCCTGCAAAGGTGCTCAATCTGCTTTCGGACGATGTCAAGATTTCGGAAATCTACCCGTTTCTGTGTTCCCAAATCAGAAATACTACAGCCACCGCTAACCAGTTGAGACTCAGAACGTCTCTGGAAAAGGTGTATGCTGTGAGTGTGGAGGAGGACTACCTTGAGACTCGTGCTCAGAGTGTCAAGGTGACGGATTCACGAATGTGTCAGATTTGTCTCAAGAGACTGGGTCACTCTGTGGTGTCTGTGTTTCCTGATCTCACTGTGGTGCATTATGGATGTGCAGGAGCGTACCAGAAGGTGTTGGATAAGAGGGTGGAGAAGAAGATGACGGTGGAGACACTCGAGAGTGCGGCTTGAAAGTGTCCACTTGTATGTATGATACTGAGGAGGATATTGTATAGCTAATTAATGTAACAAATCAAGCATGTATTTCAGTCGGACAACACCGATGACTTTGTATATTCATAAATTACCCTTACAATACGGAAATCTGATGTTCTGATTATCTTGCAGACCCGTACTTGTAGTTTATGCCGTTCCCGTGGTGAAAAAAGTCTGTCTCGTAGTTTATGCCGTCCCGATACTTTATGCTGGGACCAAACCAGGTACTTTATGCTACTTTAGGCCGATTTTACTCGGCGGATATAGCTCGTAGAAAGGCGATAGGTGGTTCATTTTGAAGGGCTGGTTCAGGAGATTATGGCAGTGCTTTCAGATTTCGAATCGGGGGTGTTTTGGCCACTTTAGAATTTCAGCTTTTGAAGACTGGAATCACGTTGTCACGGCAACCGCGTCCCGAAAATGTGTCCTGAAGGAGAAAAGAACTGACGGAATCTGTATATTCTGAATACTACGATTCCAATGCTATAGTTATTATTACGCTACCACCTCTGTAGCGATAGCTATACCGTTGCAAAACTACCCCTCTCAAGTAAACTCCCAACTGACACTCCTGCATATTTCAACTATCGCCCCTCTTTGGTAACTACAGGGGAGTACGCCAAACTGACCCAAATGTCCTCTCACATCCTTGGTATTTGAACTATATGATATCTCAGCCTTCATTTGATCTAGTAGTTTTAGTTTGGTTTATATTCCTCTGGTCATACTCCTTTCACATCACATCCCAACTACCCCCACTCCCCCTCTCTGATTAAGTTTCCGTCATCATAAAAATCATATTCCTGCATCAACCGAGCAGCTTTCTTCACACCACACTTTCACTACCCTCACAACATCACAAAATGGCTATGCACCGAGTAGCCCCCGATATCCCCCTGTGGGTGGGCTCTATCTATTCTCTTTCCGCGCACATTTCCTTTGAAAAGTACAACATCAACCACATCATTTCCATGGTTCGAGGAGAGCTGCCTGCCAACCAGATTGCAGGATACACCCATCTTCACGTGGAGATGGACGACGACGAGGAGGAAAACATCATGCAGTACTTCCCCTCCACCAACAAGTTCATTGAGGACGCCTGTGGAGAGTGGATGACCAAGCTTGCTGAAAGTGGCAAGTACAAGAACTACCCTGAGATTGACGAGTCAGTGACTCTCGAGTACCCTCACAACCCCGATCCTCCGGGAGTGCTGGTGCACTGCATGGCCGGTATCTCGCGATCTTCCACTATTGTCATTGCTTATCTGATGAAGAAGCTGGGTCTTACTGCTGAACAGGGTCTTGCTCTGGTGAAAAAGGGCCGAAAAATCGCAAACCCCAACCCTTCGTTTGTCGAGCAGCTCAAGATCTACGAGCAGTGCGGGTATGAAATTGACGACTCCAAACCTCTGTACCGACAGTGGGTGCTCAAGAAGGACTCGGAGGGTATTCCTAATATTGGCTCCACGCCTAAATTCAAGTACAGATCCGAGACTGAGGGACTGACTTCCAGAGGTCAGGGGTTCTCAGCGGACTTTAGAAGACAGATTAGACCCAAGATGAACAACACGGGTGCGGAGGAGGAGACTGAGCAGGTTGAGGAGAAAACACCTGCTCAAAAGACGTCGCTGTTGAGATGCAGAATGTGTCGGTGAGTATATGGGAGAGGTGCCTGCGAAGGCAGGGTATCTAGGAGGTGCCAGTGTCTAGAAGGGCTTTTTTTTTTTTTTTTTTTTTTGTTGAAGACATTGGGGTGTCCAGAGGGCTAACTTTGGAAGATCTTCTCTTAAGGTGCCTTCCAGCTTGGTCCTTAAGTTCACTAGATAAGTCTGATTTACCTTAACTTCATGGTGATGTGTTTGACTCACTGCACATTGGTTACATTGTTTCTGATTGATTTTTCGATGTAACAATGATTGCATGGTGTATTCAAACACACCAGTGTGTTGTTTTCCTTTGCTTTGTTTTTTTTTTTTTTTTTTTTTTTTTTTGTTCCCTCTACTTCTTCACCCGCTAACCACAGTTTGTAGACAAATTCTTGCTTCTTCGAACGCGTTTATTGTCCACGAGCCGAAATCGGCCATGCCCAAACAGCAGTCGTCTCGTAACGGCATTGGAGCCAACGCATCCATCGCCCCTCAGTGCATGCAGTACTATGTGGAGCCCATCGAATGGATGCGCGACGAGCTGGAAAAGGGCGCTCTAGACGGCAAACTCAACTGCCCCAAATGTAAGGCCAAGCTGGGCTCGTATAAATGGCAGGGCTCCAAATGCTCCTGTGGCAAGTGGTGTACTCCTGCTATTGAGCTTACCAGATCCAAGGTCGATGAGATGGCCAGTTGAGTAGAGACCGGACTTATAGAGTGTAATATAGCTTGTGTACCATACGATAGAGGGAAAATGAATTCAATATCAATAGATGACGTTATCTTGATCATGTCCGCGGCATTTGTGGGGCTCTCAATGTTGAGTAGGAAGGAGAGGTGACAGAGTGACTTTAATATCCAGCCCCTCTGTCTTTGAACAAGTGAACAGATATCAAACGATATAGTACACTGTTGTTGTAGTATTAGTGTAGTAATTATAGCTATCAGTAATATCTGGCTATATTAGTATTCATCTCTTCAGCTTCATAAGAGCGATGTTCTCTACACCATCCACATGCACTGATACACGTGTATCTTTACAGGAAAAAATCTGACAGGAAAAAATAAATACTCTAATTAATCCATGTGTCAAAGGCAATCTGTTTACAGACGGGTATATCTCGCTTAATATACAAACATGTTCGGTTAGTACGCTGTAGTCCTAAAGAGGCATCTCCAGATTTTATAAAGACAAGATAGAACAAGCACTATGCATGCTGATCACAAACCACTCGTACTGCAACAACCGCGTACCTCAATTTTTTTATCTTGACAGCTACTTTCTTTTTCCAGGACAGTTCTCTCCTACATAATCCCCCTTTGATGACGTAACTTGACAGAAGGGTACATTTCAAACCCCGGATAGGCAGGTTGATGATAAAATGACAGATTTTTCACCTCCATCTTTCTCATACTGATCTCTTCATCTGAAATGCGACTTTTGATTCTGGTGTTTCTGTTCTCACTAGTGTGTGCTCTTCCTCTCTACGATTCTGAAAAGCTGGCCTATTCGGAGTTGGTAGAGTTGGTTGGAGCGAGAACTGTTAAAAGGGACTTATCACAACCTTCTTCCAACCTCACTATTGTCATGTTTGAGGAAACCAGTACGATTTCAGCAAAACTCGATCATGTGAAATCGCTCCTTTCCACAAACTCATCAATCCAGCAACTCTACGACATTGGCAAGTTCGAAACCGGCTCTGGAGTGGTCGGTTACGTCGGAAACTTTTGTCCAGAAGCTTTGGAGATGATCCAAAAGTGTCCTACCATTAATGTTGTGCAGGATGATGAAATAGTGAGAGGTGGTGGTAGTGCTCAACACGAGTCACACACACGAGAACTTCAAAAACGTGATCATTGGAGGTCTGATAATCGCTGGTATTTATCTCGAATCTCTCATCGCGAAAATACGCTCAATTCTGACTATATAGTCTCTCATGAGCCTATGCGACCCACAAACATCTACATTATCGACAGTGGAGTGAGAGTTACACATGAGGTTTTTAATGGACGTGCAAAATGGGGAGCCAACTTTTACAATGAGCTAAACAGTGATGAAAACGGTCATGGAACGGGTGTAGCTGGTGTGGCTGCTTCAGTATCTCCTCATGCTACTCTGATTGGAGTTAAAGTGCTTGGATCAGATAATACTGGTTCTTTGGCAGGTGTTATAGCTGGTCTGGAATGGGCTCTTAACCAGGCTGGCACTTCTAACATCAAATCTATCATCAACATGTCCTTTGGTTCTTCTTCTTCAGCCATCTATGAGCCTCTCATTAAACGAGCTGTGGACATGGGTGTACCTCTAGTCTTTTCAGCAGGCAATCTGAATGAAGACGCGTGTTCAATTTCACCTGCTGAGTCTTCTTCTCGTTACCCAGGTGTTTTTACAGTCGGTTCTTCTAACGAAAAAGATGTCCAATCAACCTTTTCAGGCTGGGGTAAATGTGTCTCACTCCTAGCTCCTGGAGAAAATATTTACGCACCTACAGCTAAAACCGACTCCTCGTACACGTTTTGGGAGGGAACCAGCATGTCTTCACCTCAAGTTACTGGTCTGGCATCTTACTGGCTATCTGTTCTTCCTCTAGACTTGCCTTCTTTAGATTGGCTACTGACTCAGAACAGAGGAAGAGTGCTGGTGAAGAATAATACTCCCAGTATCCTAGCATGGAATATGTACATTTAGAGAACTGTGGGGGGTTACTACTTAAAATATTTAGATCAATACAAAATTACTACTCATCACATTCCTGTTCTAGACTGTACAGTAGACATAACACTAGCGGATGGTGAAACGACTACCAGTAGTTCAAACTAGCAATTATTTTCAGCTCTAATATGGCAAATACGTTGATGTCACTTTTAGGCTGTTCTAGTGAGCTAGAGACCACTATCTCTAGCCGTATCTATATCAATTCTTACCTTATGTTTATGCTACACTAAAATAGAAACCTCCATCGTAATCTCCACAGTTGAATCATTACACCACCAAAATTTCACGCCTCTCACGGCACAACTCATTTTCGACCTCTATTTTGTTGACGTTTGTTACACCTCCCACCTCCAGTTGGAAGTTTTCTTAAGCGTGCGTCTCCATGGCAACGCATTTCCGAGCCGCACGCTTAGGGGTGGTCTTTTGGCATGTCTCAGAATTGACAAACTGCCAAGCTGTGGGATATTTAGCAGTACTGTCGTAATCTCCAATATCAGGGGAGTATAATGGCATAGGTCTTACTCCTCTTAGATGACTATTCGCTGTTTTCATGATACCAACTAATTGGCTAAGCCTTCTGTTAGCCATTACTTACCCCAAAGTTGCTCCCAACTGTACCTTTTTTTTCAACCCTGTAAATTTGGCTGCATGAAGTAAGCCAGCAAAACATACACAGGTCATCCTATACGTATCCTAGAGCTTAGCCAGTAAGACAATTTTGTTTGGATTGATCAGGGGATCATTCTTGGGCACAAATCTCACTTCTGTACCACACAAAATTTTCTCCCAGCCTCACCATACCCTTCTTCCAAACTTTGATCTAAACAGGTTTCGTATGATTACTTTAAGTAGCCGTAGAGTCTAGAACGACGATATTGGAGCCATATTGGAACACACAAAACCACGTATCACTCTCTAATAAGTCACGTGACCCACACACCCTGTTTACCCTGCTTACCCTGCCTCCCAGCATACATCTACCGACATCCAGACTGCAATCACTTTAGTTAAGGTTGGCGCCGTTCGGTTTATTCAGTAGCCGGCCTTGCATGAACACCCCAAACTCTTCTTCCTACCACACAACACCATACACAATGGCTCGAGATACTCTCCCCTCCAGCCTGAAACCCACCAACTACAACCTCAGTGTCTACGACATTGACATTGACCAGTTTCTGTTCAAGGGCCGAGTGGTGATCAAGTTTGACGTCAACTCCGCCACTAAGACCATCGACCTCAATGCCAAGGACCTCAAGTTGGACCATGTGGAGGTCAAGGCTGACGTCACAAAGACCGAGGTCGCCATCGACGTGGACTCCATCGACTACAACGAGAAGAACGACACCGTGGCCATTGCTCTCAAGTCCGAGATCCCCACCAATGCTACCTCTGTGACCGCCACCATTCTGTACTCGGGTGTCATCCAGCAGAACATGTCCGGCTTCTACAAGTCGTCGTACAAGGACAACGAGGGCAACGACAAGATCCAGCTGTCGACCCAGTTTGAGGCCACTGATGCCCGAACCGCTTTTCCTTGTATGGATGAGCCCAACCTCAAGGCCACCTTTGACGTGTCCATCACAGTCCCCGAGGCGTGGGAGGTTATTTCCAACATGCCCGTTGTGGCCTCCAAGGCTCCCACTGATGGTAAGAAGGGTGCCTCCAAGGGACCTACCAAGGGTCCCACCAAGGGTCCCTCCAAGGGCCCTGCTGATGTCGAGGCCACCAAGACCGTCACCTTCGACACCACCCCCAAGATGTCCACCTACCTGCTGGCATGGGCCTGTGGCGAGTTTGAGTACGTCGAGGACTTCACCGAGCGATCCTACAACGGCCGAAAGCTCCCTGTCCGAGTCTACACCACCAAGGGTCTCAAGGAGCAGGGTCTGTTTGCCCTGGACGTGACCAAGAAGGTCATTGATCTCTTCTCCGACGTCTTTGAGATCGACTACATGCTGCCCAAGATGGACCTTCTTGCGTGCCATGAGTTCTCCCATGGTGCTATGGAGAACTGGGGTCTGATCACCTACCGAACCACTGCCGTTCTGTTTGACGAAAAGACCTCTGCTGCTGCCTACAAGCAGCGAGTCGCCTACGTGGTGGCCCACGAGGTTGCCCACCAGTGGTTCGGTGATCTCGTCACCATGGACTGGTGGGACGAGCTGTGGCTCAACGAGGGCTTTGCCACCTGGGTCGGATGGTACGCCGTGGACCGTCTGTTCCCCGACTGGCACGTGTTCACCGCCTTTGTGGCCGAGAACATGGAGGAGGCTCTGCAGCTGGACTCTGTGCGAGCTTCTCACCCCATTGAGGTCCCCGTGACCTCTGCCAAGGACATTGACCAGATCTTCGACGCCATCTCTTACCTCAAGGGAGCTTCCACCATTCGAATGCTGGGCAACACTCTTGGCGTGGACGTGTTCCTCAAGGGAGTCGCTGCTTACCTCAAGAAGCACTCCTATGGCAACGCCCACACTGCCGATCTGTGGTCTTCCATCTCCGAGGTGTCTGGTCGAGACGTCAACACTCTGATGGAGTCTTGGATCAAGAAGATTGGTTACCCTGTCGTCACTGTCACCGAGAACGAGGGTTCCACTGCTACTCTCAAGCAGTCTCGTTTCCTGACCACTGGAGATGCCAAGCCCGATGAGGATGAGACTCTCTGGTGGGTCCCCCTCGAGGTGTCTTCTGCCGGTCCCGGTGAGGAGGCCACTGGCAACTCTGACTCTTTTGATGTCCGAGAGACCTCCATCTCTGGTGTTGCCCACAACGGTTTCTTCAAGCTGAACCGAAACCGAACCGGCTTCTACCGATGCAACTACTCTGTTGCCCGACTGGAGTCTTTCGGCCACCATCTCGACAAGCTGTCTTCCGAGGACCGAGTTGGCATCATTTCCGATGCTCTTGCCACCTCCATTGCTGGCTACGCTTCCACCGTCGGCCTGCTGTCCTTCATCTCGCAGCTGTCTGGTGAGGAGGACCCTATTGTGTGGACCTCCATTCTGGACGCTCTGGCTACCATCCGGTCTGCCTGGTTTGAGCAGTCCGAGGCCACTCAGACCGCCATTGACGCCTTCACTGCCAAGCTGATTGAGCCCATCGTGTCCAAGATTGGTCTGGAGTTCACCGACAAGGACAACTTCCTGGACTCTCAGCTGCGAACCCGACTTCTCGGCACTGCCGCCGGTCTGGGTGTCGATGCCGTCTCTACCCATCTTGTTGGTCTGTTTGACAAGTGGGCTGCTGGAGACAAGACCGCCATCCACCCCTCCATTCGAATCCCCGTGTTCCGAGCCGCCGTCGCTCAGTCCGACGAGACCAAGGCCTCTGCTGCCTTTGACGCTCTTCTCAAGGAGCTGGAGAACCCCTCTTCCGTTGACTCCACCGAGATTGTGCTGTCTTCCCTTGGATCCGTGCAGTCTCCCGCTCTCATCACCAAGGCCGTTGATATGCTGCTGACCATTGCCCCCATGAACCTGCACTTCCTGGGCGGTTCTCTTGTCAACAACAAGAAGGCCCGATGGGTCCAGTGGGAGTTCATTAAGACCAACTGGGACAACGGTGTGGTTTCCAAGCTGGGCGCCAACATGGTTGTGCTGGAGCGATACCTCAAGCTGTCTCTGCGACAGTTTGCTTCCCAGAAGGCTCTTGACGACGTGGAGGCTTTCTTTGTCGGCAAGGACCTGGATGGTTTCGACCGATCTCTCGGCCAGGCCAAGGACTTCATCAAGTCCCGAGCCGCCTGGGTTGAGCGAGACGGTAAGGTTGTTGGAGAGTGGCTCCAGAAGGAGTAAGCTATGGGAGGTGGTTAATGATTGTATGATGAATAAATGAAGAAAATATTTTATTTCAAAGTGTTGTAGTCGTGTGTATATGGAGTCTGTGATTGAAATTTGACTGACAATTTTGAAAAAAAACAGAGTTGTGGTTGTGAAGATTAAGCGACTTGAATTGCATGTGTATAGACTGCGTTTATTGAGGGGTTGGGGTGTTTCTCAGAAATGAGAATTTTTGGAGTGGATTTAAAAAGAAGGCAGATCATTCGAATCTCCAGACGATTCTGAGTCGAACGCTGTGTTTTATATCTCAGCTGCTTTTCTCTAATGGCGGTTATTGTGGATGTTCTGTGAACCTTACTGCTTACTGTAAGATCATGAAACTCCAAGCTAGCCTCCAACTAATGTGATACAGAGCAGTGCAATCAGGGTACAGTACCAGAACAGACAAGACACTCAGTACATCGCAAACTACTTTACGGTACAGAAGTACAAGTACAACAAACACCTCAAAGTGTCAGCGGCTTTCAGCCACTTCGACACTATGACGCTACAATACGGAACTACAACACGTCAAAGTGTCAGCGGCTTTCAGCCACTTCGACACTATGACGCTACAATACAGATTTTTGTCTACACGCGTGTTCGTGTCAGTGCCTCCGGCACTTCGACACTCTCACACTACACTCTCACGCTACTCAGAAGGATAAATAATTAATGCTATAAATACACGGCGGGTCAGACTACAAATAAGTCTGTTCCTTGACCTCGCCTCGGTTAATGTCTTGTTCCCACGAAAACTCGTCCTCATTCTTTTCATCCAGAAACGAAAAGTCGTCTGTGGGCTGCGGCACCGGAACAGGTGGTGGAGCGGTAATGGTCGTATCGGCATGGTCAAAGTCCAGCACGTCCGACATGTCTCCGGAAATGGGTCTTCCAAACACGGCAGGGTCGTCTAGCAGTCGTGAATGGTGAGATCCTGCGTTGGAGCCAAGATCAGAGGGGTAGTCGGAAGATCGTCCAGAGTTTCTGTAGTCAGAAGTGGTTCCAGAGAATCGCAGATCCGAGTACCGCTTGTTGGCAGGCAGGGGGTAGTCGTTGAAGTCGTCTGCAGTGTCGAAAAACTTGTCAGACAGAGACGACTTGCCTCTAGTGTGGTGGCCCACAGGAGTACCGTCTACACGAGAGACTCCCGAGAAACCAGAGAGAGAAGAGAGATGGGAATTAGGTCTGGGAGCCTTGGGGGTGGTTTCGTTGTCAGTGTGAACAAACTGCGAGGTGGTGGTCTGAGGAGCAACATAACCATCAGAGTCAGAGTCTTGAAGAGCCTCAGTGAAACGAGAAACGTGCTGAGAACCAGAAGAAGAGAATGACGTCTGGGAGTTGGAGTATCGGGGATCAGAAAACATGGGACCTCGATGTTGGTTGTACGAGTCGGCAATATGATCTCCTCCAAACACATGACCAATAGCGTCCACAGCGTTACTCACAACTGTACCAGCTGCAAACACACCTGCTGCAGTACCCACATGAGCAGTTTGTTCCTGCATCTCATGGTCCAGAGCGTTGGAAGGAGTGGTACTTCTGTCCTTGTAGAACTCAGACATGTGAGACAGACGAGAAAGTCGAGACAGAGTGGTGGAGTTTCTATCAACATCAGCCTTGGAAGGAGGTCTAACCTCTTCAAAGTTGGCTCCATCGTATGACGACTCGATATCTCGGTGGTAGAGTCTCTCGTCTTCGTTTGAAACAGAAGTGTCGTAAGCATCGTAAGCATGCTTCTCGTCCCGTCTTCCTCCAGACAAAGAATCGGTTCCTGAACCATGCAGAGAGTGGTCCAAACCCAGGTTGATTTCGTTGGCTCCTCGTTCTCGCTCCAGAGCAGCAGCCATCTCCAGCTTCTTCTTCTTTTTGAGTTTTCGGGTGATGATGAAGCCGTAAACAAAGTTGGCAAAAATGAGGAAGGTGAGAGAACAGAAGAGAACAGCCTGAACGACAATCAAGGCCAAACCAGTACCTGTAGTGGAGATTTTCGTGAGGTTGAGCTCGACAGTGAACGTCAGAATCAACACCATGGAAACAATTCGAATCACAGCAATGGCAATATTGATCCAGTTACCCATCTTGGTGTTGAACGGTTTGCACCAGCAAATGAAAATGAACACCAGACAGTCGATAACGAGTTGACCAACAACCTGCACCATTCCATGACCGTATCCAAGCGCCAAAAAGGCGTTTCGACCGAAAGAAGCGGCAATAAACACCACAAAACACCACCAGTACTTGACCTGAAACTGGTCGTAGAAAAGACCGTACTTTCGAATCCAGGGCTTGTGAGAAAAGAGATACTCTAGACCTCCCTTCTCACGAGATGCGTAGAGAGCCAGAAAGAAGATACGACCTGTTAGTGCTAACAAAGTGATAGTCATAAGAGCCAAAGTGATAGCTGCAAGCACTGTAGCAGCCCAGGAATCGCTCTGTTTGAACTGGAAACAGCAATACAAAACGCCCAGACCGTACAGCACCAGCACAACTCGCACTATCGTACTTCCAAGATGAATCCAGTATCGTCTTCGGAAGTTTTCCAGATTTTTGCCCAGAGGCTTGTACCATCTGCAGTAGACCTCCAGGGCGAGTTTGACGGCCATAATGAGGGTGATGCAGGCCGCCATGATGATACAGAACCAGACCAGGACTGTCATGAAGGTGTTTGTTGAAGGAATAGAGAGCTCCTCAACGTAAGCCTTGAGACCCTGAACCAAAGAAACACCGGTTTTCTGAGGCTCTCCGTGACTCGTGGGAGTTCCTCCTCCTCCTCCCATACCCATGGAAAACGTTGCTGTTCCGTTATCCGTCGAGTTGTTGTTGATATCGGCTTGTCTGATGAACAGGTTGGCCATTTTCTGCTGAATCGTTTCGTTGCTCATTAACGAACCATCGTACATGGCTCCATTAGTCTGATTTTGACGAATCAGAGTCGCTTGTTTGAGTTGTGTGAGTGACGACTTTTTCAGGTTACCTCCAGTACTATTTCGAAACTCGTCAATCTGATGCTGCAATCCGTCCCATGAAATGATGCCTACACTCCAACCGACGTTTTGTGAGAACGACGAGTACACCGATGGATAGTTGACAGACATCATGCCTGCCGTAGCTATACCCTGTACCGAGTTGAAGAGCTCCACGAATCCCGGCGCATGAAATCCTCCCGCAGGGCCCTGAGCTGCAGCTGGTGCGGCGGCATGTGCACCTCCAGCTCCTCCAGCTGCACCACCTCCAGCTCCACCTCCTGCACTTCCTCCTCCTCCAGCTCCTCCTCCTCCTCCTGCTGACGATGCTGCAGCTGCCGCTAATGCTGCCGCAATGATGCCCATCGTCACGTACTTGACTGAATCCGTCTGGGTACTGTTTCCGTTGGAGATTTCCGTCCGGAAACACCCCAGGTTCTCTCCCGTATCAGCATTGTACAGCTGGATCGTAATCAGTCCCTCCAGATCCGGAATCTTGTATGCAATCGTCGCAATGCCACGTGTGTACTTTTCCGGCACCGCGTACATGGCACTAGCCACCACTGGTCCTGGTCTGATAGGACACAGTTCCGTCACTCCCTCCTCACATAAATTGACGCTCTGGTCCAGAACCTGCTGGCCATACGCCACCACTGTAATATGTGCCTCCAGCGACACCTCGATGTTGGAGTGACCGGACACGTTGTAGGTGACATTGCCGCTGTTTCGGTCAAAGACAAAGGAGAAGTTGGAGACGGACAGCGGGCTGGACTGGTCTGAGCAGGGATAAGCGCCTGTGGAATGGAGATTGTCGTCGGCGGCCACGAGCAGCAGACACGCGAGGAGCGTGAGCAGCGTCCAAAGCCGGGTCATGTTTGTTTTTGTGTTTGTCGTGATGTGTGTGGGTTGTTGGGTGGCAGGGCTCTTGGTATAAGAGGCCTGTCAGCTACTTTTTCACCAAATACACTTTCCAAACGCATGTGTGGAAGGTAGGTTTAGCAGGCCGACAAAGCCTAAGCCTAAAGCGGTTACGGTTTTCAACGTTCCTGAGATGGAATAACAGGACGAGATACGGGAGATCAAGGGTAGGTACTGAAGTGCTTGTTACTGCGATCTCACCGGGTAAGTGATGCGGTTCGAATGCACCTACTCCCATGTCTGTAGCACGCTTCCTCGTGATTTGAGCTGCAACCAGCCCAAACCATATGTTGTAGTTGCCATTAAAGGCTGGCTGCAGAGCGAGAAAAGTGCGGTTAGCCGGTGGTGAGCCCGAGACCGAAAATATGGCCCCAACGAGTGTTTCACGGGGTTCACTGGACCTGTTTGCGCGTAACGACGGCTGATTTTTGCCGGCGGGATATTTGTGCAGTCTACATTCCTGTGCCCCAGCATGTTTTGATTCAGGGGTTAAAAATAATAGGGGCTAAGTCGGGAGAGCCAAGCCAATATTCCTTCTTGCCCACACAGCCGACAAGTAAACAGTGGGCAATTATGGAGAAATAATAACCCAACGCCTACGGAAGAAATACGATATTGCCATTGATAATACCGTTTCCATTTTCGTCGGTTTCGCCTTCTGAGCTCAGGTTTTCCCTTTTTTTCCAACGCAGATCCCCAGCCTGATCTACACCTTTTCCAGTCGGACTGTCTCTCACTGTCTCTGTTATTCTGTTTGGACATGTGACTTGCACATTAGCGAGCGTGTTGGGCTGCTGGTCCGCACACGCTGATTGGCTACTCCCAGACCCTTGCTTGCTTTTTGCGGTTTCACCACTGCGCCGTTAGTCGTGCTCGCTAATTTTTCACGCTCGCGGCAAACCCAATCCAGGCGGAGCAGAAAAACGAAAATTTGAGTTGGAGTTTAACGGTGAGAGGGTGATGAGGCAGATGCGAAGTGTTCCAAGAGGAGAAGGTCTGAGTGGTGTACAGTACTCGTTTTGTACTTGGGTACAGTATGTGTAGTGTGATCTCACCTCATCGCTGTGCAGGTCGTACTTTATCGTACGATCGATCGATCTGCTAGTTTAGTGCGAGTACAGCAGTGCACAGCATTCTCAACGATGCACGGTTACACCCACACGGATGTGAGATCAGTGAGTTACAGCCGTAAGCAGTAGCATAAGTGAGCGTCAAGATACGAGATGAGATGGCAGCTAGCTACTCGAAGAGTAGCTGTGCTGTGCTGTATAGTGCACGTACCCAAATATACAGCCGTACCATTTATGACCCATTTATCACCATTTATTTATCATCCAACAAATCACTACTCGTTAGCGCGGGCCCCATTTTCCATCCACTTTGGGCTTGGGGCCAATGGGCAATGGGGCTTGGGCACTTTAACTTTGTCCTGCACACTGACATGTGCACCCACTGACAGAGACCACACGGCATAGGTAAAACTGGGCTAGCTCGGATTGATGGTTGAGTAGATGACACAAAAAATATGGCCATTGTAGGGTGTTCTAAGAACCAGAAACGAGCCTCCAACTGTCACACCCGCTTGACCCCCACCTTCTAGACCAACTCTATACTCTTCTATTGGTCTCAGATAGCTTGCTGGAGGGTATAAAAGGATAAAAGGTTGATCTGTGGAATGACGTGTCGCCGGGATTTCACAGAAGGCTTCATTGTCAAGCATGTCCCAGGAACAGCAACTATTGTGTGCAACACTACGTATGCTGACGACTATTGCTGATCCCGAACTTTGCCCTAAAAAAAAAAACGACCCTACAACCACGACCCGTATGCATGTCTTGTATAATATTATTCTGGCTGGTATATTATCCACGGCTATAAAATTATACACGGCACTACCCCCACTTGTACGATACAAGTATGTACTCGTACTGGTTTAACAGAGTTCCTTGGAGACACTTTGCCACTGTAAAAAGTGCTTTTTCTTTTTTAGGGTCGCTTCTCGTAACCCCAACCTCTGGATCAGCAAGGCTGCTACAAGCGATTTACACCGACACGTAACCGTAGATCCCGAACATGCACGTAAATGAGTGGGGCGACGTGTCACTAAGCATACGGTGGTGGTATTTTTTGGCACTATTTTCCATGTGTTTGACGTTATCTGACGGAAACAGCAGGTGCAGTGAAGGCTGTGTTTCTGAAGTGCAGCGTACCTGCTGCGGATCTGGCAGAGGAGATGAGCACGTGATGTGACGTAACGTACCGGTACTATACGGATCTGATTACTGATATTGCAGTGATTTTTTCACCTTCAGTCTTCACTCAGCAGAAGGGTGTGTTTTTCACCTTCACCTTCAGTCTCACTATTAGCACGATTTCATAGTGAGACTTTGTGAGACGTGAGACTGCTAATTACTGCACTGACTCAGACAGTAAGGCATTCTGTAAGGCCTGCAGTAATTAAGACCAATAACACAGAGATGGGTTCTTTAGTTGTTGCTTTTTCCTTCTGCTTGCTGGTCTTACAAGTACGAGTATGTACTGTAGGTCTTCCTTGGACACCTGGTGTATGACTTTTCGTTCTCTTCATCTTAGTCAGCGTATAGATACATTCCTAACCCTGCTGGAGTGACACTATCTCGTATTAACTCCCTGTCAATAGCTACAGACTTTGATGGCAAGGAGACTCTGAGACTGGACAGACTTTCATTAAAGGCAGAAAGCAACTTTGTCAGCAACAAGAAATTTCCAACAACAACGAAAAGAACGCTTAGCCAAGGGCTAAGACAGTAGTGCCATCTCCGGGATACTATACGAGAAAACGCGATCTACGAACTGTACCAGTACGATTGTGTATGGTGCTGGTACATGAAGTGTTATGTAATCATAGTGCTACCAGTATAGCTCAGCAACATAGGGCATTTGTAGCTTGGTATTTTTAGAACACTACTCGTTGGTTAGATTTAATCACTCTTATCAGGTCGAACAAGAAACGACTGGTTGTCAGCACGGTGGAGAACACTGTGCATTGATTAGGTACGTTATCGACACTACTATACGATGTGGGTACTGTCACTTGCTATACGGCCGTACCGTATATACTGTCAACCAGTTGAAAGCACACTTCTCGTTTCGTGGATCTGTATTTGCACGTCTACAAGTAGTTGTCTTCGTTTTGCGATTCAGCTCTGTTCGCTTTTGCATTCTGCTTTTGATTCTGTTTGCTCGAATATCTAATAATATGCAATCCAGTAAACCCCACTCGCAAAAGTCTCTTTATATGCTGGCTCCTGCCCCGCTATTTAGGGCTTCGCCAGAGAACGTGTTTCTTTTTCCAGAGGTCTAATTATTCGCGATTCGGGATCGGAGTTCCGATTAGTGAGCCGCACGAGAAGGGAATGGATTGAGGTCTTCTATGAAAGAAGAAATGTTCTCTGAGTTCTGTAAGAATAGTTGAATGTCACGTGATGTGTATTTGAGAAGAAATGCTGTTGTATTGGCTGTACAAGTGTGCCTATAGTCACAGATAGTTCACACCAAACGAGAATAGTGATATTTATATAAAGCAAGTTGATCTAGGATTGTTCTATCTGTCTCATAGATTCTAAATATCAAGTAGAAATTGCAATTGAAGCATTTTTCGTCAACTTGTGTACTATTGTATGTTTGATTGTAATACTAGTATCAGTACAGTAGCTCAGGGATACTTTAACACACTCCTTCTGCAATATAGAATCATTCACAAGGCCTGATACGTTCAGTTTATTTGTAGACAAACATAATATCAGCTAGTTTTTTGATGATTCCACAGTATAAACATGAATTTCGAAATAAAATCATGCAGAAAACGCAGAAAAACTTGGAAAAATGTGAAAGAAAATATATGGTATAAACTGGAGATGCTAAATATCTCTATGAGAAACTATATGGTTTGAATAGACGTGTTTTTTCCGTACTTTTGAGCTTCTCAAAAATGACACACTTGAACCAGTCATACTCAGCAGAAATGAGCTGTATCAAAGTTCTAACTGTTGTTTGAGAGTCTTACCAGCCCATTAATACCAAATCCTTTCGATTTTTGCCGCTCCGAATTATTTTTATTTAAATTGATTTTTCTGATTTTTGAAATTAAATCAAAATAAATCACAAACAATTCAAAAAAATCATAACTCCCTTCCTAGTAATCCTACACTATTGTGATTAAACTATTATATTTAAATACATACAACGCACATGGTGAAGTCATAATTACCTACTTTCCGGTCAAATCCAGCAGATCCCATTGATTTTCATTAATTTCCATCCCACAAACACGCACAAAACACGCAAGTTCAACTACAGACTTTTGTAACCTCTCTGTAAAGCGAGAATCTGTTCATGTTACTAATTAGAATATCTATCAATGTTGTTATGAAGTCACCAGCTCACTCTTTGTATAGTTACTCACTTCAGTTCTGATGAGAATTGCATTTGAATCATCTTACAGTACCCAAATCCATATGTAGAGTATATACTCAGTCTTACACGAGGAATCCCCTGGCATTGTATAAATTTTCCTACACTCAATCCACCAAAGTGATCAATGTGTACTAATAACAGACAGTTGGAGACGTGGAAGTTAGTGGTATTTGATGAGTTTGAGTAGTATCAGTGTAAATGTGACTCTATTATGTTTATTAGACCTGTGCAATAACGCGACTTGTTTGGAAATTTGTGTCGAACCAAAGGGGAGTGAGTTATAATTTATTTTAATTGTTTCGTATTTGTTTCCGATTTATTTTGAAAAATCAAAAAAATCAGATTAAATAAAAATAATTCGGAGGGACAAAATTTAAAAAGATATGACATTTATGGAGCGGTACGACTCTCATACAACTGCTTTTATCTTGAATCAGTTCATATCTGATGAGTAGGAGTCGTTCAAATGTCTGATTTTGTACTCAATTGAATTGCTCTAAAAGTACAGATATCTTCTAGCTACCACCTCCAAATTCTCCCTACAGGTCCCCAGAGTGATATATTTTGTTCCTACTTCATTTTAGTACCTATTTTCTCATTATTCCTGCATTATTTCTCAGTTTAATATTTCTCAACTTGCTAACATGCACCTCTCGTCACTCAATCAATGATACTCTCTGAAGAACACTTCAGTAGAATGATATGAACTCTAGGCAAATAAAACAGTCTTTAGAAAACACATTGAAGCTGTTTAATTAAGACCAACGATACTTCTGTAACATTATCACCTTTATATGATTCAATTATATAGCCATGCTGCGTGGAAGACACACACTGTACCAACTCCCTCTACACAACAGTTCAGTATGATAAACACAGTGATACCTACGCCTCCCAGTAAACAGTTCCGTTGTATGATACGATCTCTTCATTACAGTACTTTCAGGCATCCGGATGTTCATAGCACTACACAACAACACAGTTGATATACACCACTACAGATGTCTCATTGATATACACACAGCTCACAGCTCCACTCCCCCCTCTGATTGATAATCATCCTCTTTCATTATATACTTTTATGTATAGCCTCCATACATACATGATCCAGTCAGTTGAGGTATACACAACGAGCGTCATATGCACACTGCTATGTAGCTAGCTTGCGTATACATACCTCACTGCTACGCAGCTCGCTATGTGGCTCGTTGCGGTGGCGTTAACATGGCTCACTGCTTCGCAGCTCGCCAAGTTAACTGGCAGCCACCTTCTGCCCCTCCTCCACCGGTTCATCCACAAACTGCGGCACCGACTCTTCCAAATAACTCGGCACTGCATCTCCCTCTGCCGCCTCAAACTCCAGTTCCTCACCGAGCGCCTCCAATTCCGCATCCAGTTCACTTTCCGACACATCATCAGGAACATTATAATTTCTGGACATTGTTTCCTGAATCTCGGCCGAAATGTCCAACAAGTCTGCCATTTCGTCCTGCAGATCCTCAATCTTGTCGATATTGATCTTGCCGTACTGCTTCTTGAGATCCTTGTTGGTCTGTTTCATGACATCAACCGTAACCATAACGTTCTTCAGGTTCTCAGTCGTCATTTGAGCTTGCTGCATGTTCCAGCTCTGCGACTGCAGCTGGTCTTTCTGGGCCTCAATCTGTTTGCGCTGTTTGAGCACTTTGAGCGCCTTTTGCTTCATGGCGTTTTTGCCAGGTCCGTCTCTCATTTTCGACATTTTCTGCTGATAAGCCGACAGTTCAGAGTTGAGTTTCGACAGAGAAACGTCCAGAGAAGCCATCCGGCCGTCGATCGAGTCGACCGCATCGTTGAGAGTGGGTTTGGGGGCCTTGTTGCCTCCTCCAAAGAGTCTGTTCATGGTGTTGAAGTGGTGGTGCTGAAATCAACAGAGATGCTGGCTCATGCATAATCAGCGTGAAGGTTAAAGTGGCAAAGGTTATGAGGAGAGGTGGGGTGGGAGGACAAGTGGTGGGAGACATGAGAACCCATGTTTGATCCGCAATATATTCGGATGGTGATAATTGCATGGTTCGATTATTACATCCGAGATACAAGCGGAAGGGTTTGAGAGCAGCTGGTCTTTGTTTGAGTGGGGTTTGTAGTTAGCTTGGCTATAGGCTTAACTAAGAATAGGGGTTGGAAGAGAATTTCAGGTTATGAGGGTAGGTTGATGAGGAAGAGAGCTAGAGAGGTGTAGTGAGTAGGAATTGATTAATGTGGGGTGGTATAACCCATTCCAGCCTTGATCTGCTCAATTCAGGCTTCAATGAGCTCAAAACACTGTGCTGTTCAGCTTCTTCTGGTACCTTCTCTTAACCTTCCTTAAGTAACCTTCCCAAGTAAAGTCCTAACAGCTAAGTAACAGAATTCCTCCCCAAAAACAGCCCTGTCACTTCCAAATCCTCTCTTACCAACTCGATTCCTGTCTATTTATGGCTTACTAATCAACACGACGTTACTAAGCCCACATTCATACACCCGACTTATACCTCCGTTAGTAATAGCGCATCTAACTTTCGGTTACTTAGTCACTGCTTACAGTATCTCCACCGCCCAGAGCCGTGTTATGCACGGAACCGTGTGGAACAATCTCGTGTACTAGTGAGAAGGAGTGGAAGGAAAAAATCCCATTCAAGCAATATTTCGTTCACTATACTAACCAACACTCACTAACAAGATCTAGACCGGTAACCGATCAGTCACCGTTCGAGTCAATTTAGAACCAGAGTCAATTTGCAAGAGAATTTCAGGGTCAATTTATCCGCCATGGAGAAGGTGAAATACAGCCCTATAACGCACACAAACAGGTTAAAAGCAACCCTATAACCTACACAAACACTTGGAGCTTGTATATATTGCTTAAAATCACTCATTTACTATTGTTCTTCCTACACACCCACATCCGCGCTGTCAACGGATTATAAACTAGGTTTATGGTGTGGTCGTCAGTCGCACATACGTCTTACTGTACGTCGTTTTAGGCACATGGACTCATGTCACGTTTCTAAGCAGTATATAAAGAGGGCGAAGGATGCGCCAAACAGAAAAATAAAAAGTGGTAACCACATCTACACTCCGCCAGCATTTCAAAAACAGCACCCATTCACCCCCTACTCTACTAAAACACCCCCAACTACTCTACACCCGAACCGTTACGCCGAAACCTAATTCTGAAAAGTGCCCCCGGTATATCACAAGCTGCAGCTCTCCACTCATCTCTCCAACCCCACATGAGCCAGTTTACCGCGATTCCCGAAGCCCTCGAGGCGTTCAGTGAGTACAGAGAGGTCACGTGAGGAGGAACGTGACCGAGGGAAATGATGTGACGAAGAGGATGTGAGACAGTGAAAAATGGTGAAAAATGAGACTCAGATCACCCCCACCAAAGGTCAGTGAAGGTCCGAGATGTTGCCATTTCAGACACAGATGTGATTGTGGTGATGTGGGTGACGTGGCAGCTGTGTCTGTGTCAGTTTATCTTTGCTGTGTGTTCTCGTGTGTTGTGTGAATCACTTGCCCCAGATCATGTGGGGTGAATGTTTTACCTTACAGTGGTCATGTGTGATTCATAAGGATGTGTCGTTGGGAGAGTGGTGGGTTGTGTTGTTGGGTTGTTGGGTGGGCTAAGAGGGGGTGTTCTTCTTTACCGTCACTCTAAACGCATCAGCACACAACCATAGCCATACCTCAATGAACAGCTGAACAACTGGAATAGAGCTACACATCCTACTCTTGAGTGACAGACACAGCTTTGGTTTGCTCAAAGCTATTGATTCACCTACAGCTATTGAGCCACGACATCTAGCATGTGTCACTCAGATCCACAGCTCTAGGGATCACAGCTAATGTGTTATTCACAGCTAATGGCTATCGGGTATCACACAGCTGTGATCTGCTTACAGCCACGATGTCACACATGATCTCCAGCTGCTTGATTGTAGCTGTTAGATCAACACCAGTTGGGTATGGCTTGAGGACCCACAGTTATGATCTCTAGTGGCACGCAGCTCTTGGCTAAGTGACACCTACAGTTTCGGTCTTATGGCACACATCTATTGGGTCCGTTCGTGACCTTCGGCCACTCACTACCGTCCAGTGGCACACATCTATTGGGTCCGTTCGTGACCTTCGGCCACTCACTACCGCTACCGGGCTAACACAGAAAACGGCGAGTTCCTTGTCGTCATGGACGATGAGTCCCGAGAAAACGAAGGTGATCTCATCATCTCCGCTGCCCACACCACCACCGAGAAGATGGCCTTCCTGATCAGACACTCCTCCGGTTTCGTCTGTGTCCCTCTCTCCAACGAGCTGGCTGACAAATACGAGCTGCCCTACATGGTTGAGAACCGAACCGACCGACACGGAACCGCTTACACTGTCACTTGTGATGCCATCGAGGGTACCACCACCGGTATCAGTGCACATGACCGAGCTCTGACAGCTCGATTCCTGGCCGACAAGGACACTACAGCTGCGTCGTTCATGCGACCTGGTCACGTGGTTCCTCTTAGAGCTGTTGACGGCGGTGTTCTTGCTCGACGAGGACACACCGAGGCTGCTGTTGATCTGTGCAAGCTGACAGGTCAGCCCGCTGCCGGAGTGATCTGTGAGATTGTGCGGGACGAGGATGGACTGATGGCTCGAACTGATGACTGTTTGAGCTTTGCCAAGACTCATGGCATCAAGGCTATCACTATTGATGCGCTGGTCAAGCACATTGAGGAGACGAAGTAGGAGAAGACAGTTGAAAATGTACAGTTAGATAATGCATGAATATTTTATGAACGAGCGGCCGTAGGTCGCGAGTGGACAAGCTGGTTGTTCCAAAAAAAAGAAAAAAAAGTATGTTGGAAGATGGTTAGTTGGGTCATTGTCAATGCTTAAGATAGAGTCAGAGGGGCTATAGAAGAAGCTACTCTACTTTCTAACTACACCACGGTTACTCTTGTAAGGGAGAAATTTCAATGATATGGCTAATTATGTCATTATGTGTTCTAGTGTACTTTCACAGCAGTGTACTGCTGGTGGCTATCATTCTGTAGAAGTATAGTTACTCCTGTGGACTTGCAGTATTTCTCCTTAACATCTCACTCTTAAAATTAGGGCCATAGCACAGCCTTCTTCCTCATACTTACAAGAATGATAACCCCAGTTGTTTAATAGTTTCATCTATAGTCAACATCTATAGTCAACATCAATAATAGTCAACATCAAAACACTTGTGTCTGTTTACTTTTTTTTTTTTTTTTTTTTTTTTTTTTTTTTTTTACAATACCCCCTAAACTAGTCAATTACATCATGCTATTACCGTACATCTACTTCTTCTCCTTCTGCTCCTTGACCACCTCCTTGATGGGCACCTTTCGCTCCGTCTGGCCCCACTTGAACTCTCGGTTGGGGTTCATGAACTCCTTGACAACCTCGTCAGTGGCCTTCTTTCGGTTGGCCTGGAACTCGCCCACAAACTCCTGCAGCACCTCGATGCACCGTTTCTTGAGATCTCCAGTCATGAGAGCTCCGCTCTTGTAGTCAGCGTACAGCTTCTCCAGCTCAACATCGTCCTCAAGGAAGAAAGTAAGGTACTGGTAAGACACGTCAACATCAGGGTCTCCTCCAAACTCCTGCTGCTCAGCCAGAGTGGTTCGTCCTCCAGAGAAAGCGTACTTGTTGATCTTCTTCTTGATCTGGTTGGCAGTATCAGTCATGAAGATGGCAGAGGTATCGTCTGAAGCAGACATTTTAGTAGTAGATCCCTGAAGAGCGGGGAAGAACTTTGCGTGGATGAGAGAAGGCTTGGGGTACTTGAGCTTGGAAGCCACATCTCGACAAACTCGGAAGTAAGGGTCCTGATCAATGGCACAAGGAATCAGACAAGGAATGTCCTTTTTGTCACCAAAGATGGTAGGGAAAGAGTTGCAGAAAGCGGTGGCGATCTGAATGGAGGCGAAATGCACCTTTCCAATGCAATCAGAGTCCTGGAAGCCGAAAACAGCCTTGGCAGTGGAGGTGGTGATCTGACGAGACACTCGCACAACGTTCTCGTAGAAGGGGCCTCCCATGTACTGCAGATCGGAGAAGATGAAGGTCTTGTTCATGTCGAATCCACAGGCGATAATGTCCTTGGCGTTCTCCACGGCAAACTTCTTGACATCCTCAATCTTGAGCTTGGGCTTGAACAGGAACTTTTCGTCGTCAGTCAGCTCAATAACCAGAGGCACGTCAAACACGTCCTGCAGCCACTTGGTGAAGACAAACGGCGTCATGTGACCCAGGTGCATGGAGTCAGAAGAAGGTCCTCGTCCAGTGTACAGGAAAAAGGGCTTGCCCTGCTCGTACCGGTTGAGGATGTTGGTGAGATCTCGCTCGGAGAAAAAGACTCCTCGCTTGAGGAAAATATGGGGCTGGTGTCCGGTGACCTCGGTGAACCGAGCAAGGGTCTCGTCGGTGATCTTTCTGGTTCCAAACTGCTGAATCAGCTTGTCGTAGTCAATGGCCTGCTGCTTTCCAGACTCATCCACGGCTCCCTCGACATCCCAGGGAGTGATATTCTGCTCCACGGCCTTGGAGGCGGGAGCAGGGGCAATGGTAGCGTCCTGGAGGTCCTTGGTGACGTTTTCAACTTGATCGGTCATGGTGTGGTGTTGAGATGGAGGTGAGTTTTTCAGATACCAACTTTATGCGGCAAAACCTTAAGTGGTGACTGATCAGATTCAGGATGGAATAAGGGAGGGGGTCGATAAACTGACTTTATAGCTGTTGGGAGAAGTGTGTTTAGAGTGAGTCATGTTAGTTTTGAGGGGGAGGTGAGATTATCACGGGTTAAGGAGGGTTGAAGGAGGTTGCAGACACTGTACATGCTTGGTGTATGAATGAGTTAGACAAACAAATAATGAAATTTAATATTAATGAAGTACAGAAATACCAATTGAGAGTGATTGTGGGGTGTTTTATAGGTGGTTGCTTCTCTAGTTCTATGGTTAGTGTGGTATCCTGATCTACACTATAGAGATCTCCTTGATATAAGGATCACAGTGTAACATTGGAAAGTAACTGGATGGTAACAGAACGAATCAGCAAATGATACAAGTGGAGCTGTTATTAAAATGAGTATACTCTGATTTTGAACAACAGCTGTTTTCCATATATACAGATCCCGACTAGTGGCCGAGACTAAAGAGTGGGGCAGGAACAGCCTAATGAGTTGAGTCATATTGTGGGGAACAGGGATCAGAGTCAGTCGTTAGATTGAACGAGTTGACTTGCTGCAATATGAGCCGCCTTTGGTTGATCTTGTCGTTAGTCATGAAAGAATAGTCATCTTGACCCTTGAATGTTATACTCAATGTTTGACTAATACTTCTATAGCTTCAGCTTGTTAAAATGGCTGTAGTTCTTTCAAAAGGCGTTAAAATATGAAGTACAGAACAATACTTGTCAATACTCGCACCCCTTCTAGTTTGTAGTTTAGTTAAACATGTGCTGTTTTTCCTACAAGCCACTATAGACTCACTCTACAGACAGTACTGGCCGTAATTTACGCCACAACGGGTACCTGGCCCGTAGTATATGCCTTCCTTCCCGTACTTTTTACCATATTCTGACTCTCTTTGCTAAAACGGGTACTTGTCCCTCCAAGACCATCATCAAGAAAAGTGGTGCATAATCTGCGATACAAAACAGTGTCCAGAAAGGTCAAATGCGTGCCAAAAGAGGGTGCAAGTTAATTTACAGTCTATTCTGATGTCAATGAACAATATGAGCTATTGATATCGCAATTTATAAAGACTTGGTTTTTTTTTTTCTGTTTTTTTATTTCAATTTTTTTCAGTGTCAGGGAAAACGAGTATTAGTGCGAAACAGCACATCCCGAAGGAGTAATTACAAAGGTGAAGATGGATATAGAACCAATTGATCGTTGTAATTCAGATGATATCTTGAAAAATATAAAATCTCTTGCTTTTACTCCAGTTTCATGAGTATAGAGTTTTCAGAAATTTTGATTTTTGGCAGTTTTTTGGCAAAATCGCATGTGGTCCCCCCCACAAGCCGAAAACCTGACTTTTTTTGGAAAAAAGCAACATATTTATTTTGTCTCTAATTCAATTTCCCATGGTGTAACATGTCTCTAGAAGTACAATGCTCTTTGTTTCACCTTCCTAGGGTCTCTCCTTGTGATGATACGATCGTATCAAGAAAGAGTGCATAATCTCTGCAATACAAAACACTCCAAAAAGGTGAAAGACATGGCACAAGAGCGTGGAAATTGCTAAGGGGTATATTGAGATGCTATAGAACAATCTCAGCTATTGATATTTCAATTTAGAAGAACTTTGTAATTTTTTTTCAATTCTTTTTTCTCAGTTTTTTTTCAGTGTCAAAATTAACAAGGATTATGCAAAACAACACATCCCGGAGTGGTATGGACAAATTTGAAGAGGGGGATAGAATCAATTGGTCATTTTTATCCAGGTGTTCCTTTAAAAATTGGAAAACCCGCTGTTTTTATCCCCTTTTTAAGGGACCAAAGTTTTGTGAAATGTTGATTTTTGGCTGTTTTTTGACAAAATCGCAGGTGGTCCCCCCCACGAGGCAAAAATCGGACTTTTTTGAGAAAAAAACAACTTTTTTTTTGGCCTCAAGTGCAGTTTCCCATGTTGAAGCACGCTTCTGGAAGTACAATACACGTTGTTTCGCCTTGCTGCGATCTCTCCTCGTGGTGATACTCAAGTAAGATCATAGTGCATAATCTCTGCAATACAGAACAGTGTCGAAAAAGGTCCGATACGTGTCTCGAGAACGTGGAAATTGACCTACAGTATATTGTGATGTCGAAGAACAACCTCAGCTATTAGTATTGCCATTTATTAAAACTTTGTATTTTTTTTCCAGATCTTTTTTTTCACTTTTTTTTTCGGTGTCAGAAAAACGAGGATTTGTGCAAATCAACACATTCCGGAGTGGTATGGAGAAATTTGAAGAGGGACATAGAATCAATTGGTCGTTTTGACCCGGTTAATCTTTTGAAAATGGGAAAATTCGCTGTTTTTATCCCATTTTCAAGAGACCAAAGTTTTGTAAAACTTCGATTTTTCACTGTTTTTCGACAAAATCTCATGTGGCCCCACGAGGCAAAAATCGGACTTTTTTGAGAAAAATCAACAAAATATTTTTGGTCTTTATTTCAGTTCCACACGTTGTAGTATGACTCTGGAAGTACAATGCACTTTGTTTCTCCTTGTTGCGGGCTCTCCTTGTGGTGTTACCGGTAGTGGTTTGGTAAGCATTATGTCTACACTACCTGGTACACAAGGCTACAAAGCTTCGACTACAGCAGCTACGAAGCTTCACCTACAGCAGCTACAAAGAATCGACACAGAAGCTATAAAGCTTCGACTACAGCACTACTTGGGCCATCCCCTCAGCGCAAGCGCTTCGAAGCTGGCCACTGGTTTTACTAACTCTCTATTCATATATAAATACAAGGACCCGCCTCTAAAACAACTCCTTGAAGTGCTCGATCATAAACAACGTCGAATCGCTCTTGTGGTGCATATCTGCAATCTCCCTCTCTCCACTCATTGCTCTTGCCAGTGTGGGTGCAAAAACCATGGCCAGGTTCTTGTTACTCATCAGGTTAGTCTCGGCATGCTGAGTAACCCTGTTCAAATGAGTGCACAGTCTGGCCAAACACAGTGAGTGAGCTGTAGGAAGCCGATGCAACACCTCTCTCATCTTATCCACCTTGGCCTTCGTATCAGAAGGCACTGAAGACACCTGAATGAAAGAATCATAACAAGACGCAGAAATCAGCGGATCAGGCAAGTATCGCAGGTACTGCTTGAGAGCACTTGCCACGCCGTTAATATCACCGCTGAGAATCTCCTCGTAGTTTGCACGCTCATCATAATGCTCAAACCGCGCCTCAATCTGCTCAATCTGCGTTCGGGCACCAGACTTTCGGTAGATACCCTCCTGCAGCATTCCTCGTCGCTCCACCTCCTCGATGCACTTTGTGACAATCGCAGGCACCTTGTTTCCCTCAATCTGACATCGTCGAGAGATGGACACCTTCAACAGAGACGTGTGTTCGACGTCAGGAGGCGAACTAGACGAGGTTGTTGTTGGTGGTGCTACAGCCGCGTTGCTGCCCTTGAACCATCCGTTCCTAGTCTTGGACGGCTTTCCGGACGGGAACGAAATGTTCAGACCGGTGTTGACAGATGCAGAGTGCGTCATACCTCCTTCATGTCCAGAAGACGAAGGCGACAAGGCTGAGGGCTCCAGGTTGGTCACAGCAGGGTGATCAGAGTGACCAGGCTGCTCAAACACCTTGGTGAAACCCTTGACAGCTCCCTTGGTAACAGCCGCCTTGGGCCGCTTCCAGAACCGTCGGGCGGTCTGACGGTCACGCTTGGTGTCCACCACCTGACCCGCCTCCAGTACCGTGACCGTGGGCTCCTCGTGCTCGTCGAGGTGGGTCACGGCAGGCGTTCCCACAGGAAGGTGGGACGACGACGATGCCGCCGAGCCTGTGGTCACAGGCACACGCTCCACAGACGATCCGGGAGGTCCGTTGGTGTACTCATCGGGCTGGTAAGCCTGAACAATGAGGTTACCAATATGGCTCAGACCGCCCTCTTCTCTGGGGGCGGGAGCAGGAGCAGGCACTGGAGTAGTGGCCTTGCTGGAGTCCTTCTTGAAGCCAAACAGGTTGGAACCGGACTGTTTGTTCATGGCGGAACCATGAGTGGGGTGGTACTTGTCGATGAGATTGTTGGTGAGCTCGTTGTTGAGGTCTGTGAGCTGTGCGTTCTTGACGTTGAGAATGGTCATTTCTTCACAGGCTTCCTTTTTCCTTCTGGACAGATCCTCAACTTCAACAGCAAGGGCTTCCTTGGAGACAGACAGAGTGGCAATCTCGTCCTGCAGCTGGGTCTTGAGAATCGCCATCTGAGCAGTGAACTCTTCAATCATAGCTGAGGGGTCATCATGGCCCTTGGCTTCGTTCAAAGAGGCCAGTTCTCGTCTAGCAACCTCTCCTTGGGCATGAAGAACTGCAATGGTCTTTCGCTTCTCAGACAACGTGGTATCGTCGTCAACAACCACAGGAGGACCCGACTGCAACTGTCTCTCAAGCTCAGCAATACGTTTCTGAGCAGCCACCAGCTCGTTTCGAAGAGCAGTAGTGACAGACGCATCTTCGCCCACACTAGGTCGCCTATCGGGAACCTGGTACCTCGGAGAAGGATGCGAGTCTGAGATACTTCTCTGGTGGCCCAAAGAGGTAGGAGATCCCTTCTTCTGCAGAGGCGACTGGTTGAACGACAGCGGGTTGGAGATCATGTTGGTGAGATCCGAGTCGAAATCGAGAGCCGAAGACGCCTGAAGCACTGGCAGAGAGATATCGGGGGTCTTGAGATTGCTGGAATCACCCCGTCTATGCCAAGGAGACGATCTGGACGGGGTAACCATGTTCCTTCCAGGCGTTCCAGGAGTGCCCACGTTCTTGTGAAACACACTTCCAGCTCGCGAGTGGGTGCTGGAAGACGACCCGAGTCGGTCCCGCTTCTGGGGAGTATGAGGAACCGGCGAATCGTAGTTGTTGTTAGCGTACAGAGCAGCGTCGATCTCCTCATCATCATCCAGCACAATCTGCTGCGACCGGTTGGCCGAGTTGGTGTGGGCGTCGTGTCGGGGAGACAGAGGAGAAAAGGGGCCATGTTTGGACGGCTCAGGCGTCAGCTTGTCCTCAGAAGGCCGAGGAGACTGGCCTCGACGATGAGACCGTTCAGGCACCTGTCCGGGAAGAAGAGTCCCGTGCAGAGCATGCGACAGAGCCCGGTGTCGTCGCTCCTCCTCTTCAGGCTGTTGAGCCTTGGTGGGAGACACCTTTGGAGTGACAGTGATGCCCGAGTCGGTGGACCGGGTGGAAAGGTTGCTGTCCTCGTCTCGTTGGGGTGAGGGAGAGGTGTGGGAAGAGGTGGTGGAGGCGTCTCGTGAGGGTTCAGTCTCGGACTCTTCTTGGAGGGGTTGCTTCAAGGAGAGCTCCACTTCCTCGTGACCAATAGAGATGAAGCCTTCGTCGTCACCAATAGGAGAGGCAGAGGCAGTGGCAGTGGCATCTGCTGGAGTCGATGCCTCAACTGATGCGCCTGATGTCTCAGGTCCTGCCTCGGGAGTCGAGAATGATGCAGAGGTATCTGCCACATGTTCAGAAGCAGCAGCAGCAGCAGGTTCAGGAGCAGCGTGTTCAGCGACTGTTGCTGCCACTGACTTTGCTGACGCAGCATCAGCATGCACGTGCTCCTCTGCTGCAGACGGTGTAGCCTCCGAGGTGGCATCCTCGAATCTCGGCGACATGTCCTTGTCCGAACCTCCACTTGTGGGTGTCAAAAACGGCATGGTCGACGTAGACACCGCAGACAGCCTCTTCTCCGTCTTGTCACTACTCTCCTCCAGATCGCCCAGTCCCAGGGGGATCTCCTGAATGTACGACTGTCTTCGCATGGACTCATGGGACGTCGTGTTTTTGAGATTGTGCAGGTTTTGCAGCGAGTCCTGTCTCGGTTTTGGCGGGGGTCTCTCTTCCTGAGGTGTGGTGTCACGGGATGCAACAGGCGCCTCTTTGAGAGAAATGGGAAC
Organism: Yarrowia sp. JCM 30694; assembly: GCA_001600515.1. Lineage (NCBI taxonomy): Eukaryota > Fungi > Ascomycota > Dipodascomycetes > Dipodascales > Yarrowia > Yarrowia sp. JCM 30694. The sequence goes on along the minus strand of BCKF01000004.1, from coordinate 632,092 downwards.
GTCCTTGGGATGGTCTTTTGGCGGCAGCTGGGGTAGATCCTTGTCCTTGAACGACGAGTTGTTGCGCTGTATGGACGGTCTGAACGAGTGTCGATGTGAACGCAGACTTTCGTCGGTGCCCGTTCTGCGTAACGGGGGTGGGACGCCGTAGTCGGAGTGTTTGGAGTCGACAGAGTCCCTGTGAGAAGTGTTCATAGCTTCCCTTTCCCTCGCTTCTCGTTCGCGACGAGCTGCTTTTTGTTTGCGTTTCTTCGCCAGTAACGCCTCGTGACATGTCATGCAAAAGATACCTTGCGACGTGCGTGCGTACCGCAAGTCCTCAATCTTTTTCTTACAGTTTCGGCAGCAGAAACACGAGGAACAGAACGCTTGGTCGCCTGTGAGAATGGCGAGATCGTCAATCTTCTTGCCACATCCGTAGCAGTGGTAGGAACAGTTTGCACAGATGAGCGAGCCGTTTCCAAGGACGAGAAGATTGGTGTCTCCGTCGAGGAGGGAATCGCATGAGGAGCATCGGAAGCCTGAGTTAGTACGGAAGTGACGGAAATGAGCGGCCAAAGGTCGCGAACGGACCCAATAAACGGGTTCATAAATGGAGCGAATGTGGACACTAGACAAACAGACATCGACATTGTAGAAAGACACTAGACAGACGCTTCAATCATCAAATGGGCACAATTTGTAGACCTTCAAAGTGGAAACTTCAAATCAGACAGCATACTGGACACTTCAGATCAGCTAAAGACAGACTCCATATCCTGTAGAACACACTGCAGATCAGTGGTAACTCCATTTTAATGCAGTGCACACTCCATTGACAGACACCCACATCAGTATACACCAAAGATGCATATCCAGAGTATGTAGCGTCCATGTCGCGTGCACTAGCACTGTTGTAGTCTCAAGCAGAGCTTTCCAAAATCAGTGACCTTCTTTCTTCCAGAGCAACTCGGATATGTCGTATCACTAATCCAAAGCGTAATCTGTCGTATCTGCCGCATCTGCCGCATCTAAAGTGTCCGCCATTTTTGTCGTGTCCATGTCGTGTTGAAAAATGAAACCTCCTTTTGTGCACTAAAAAAAAAAAATTCGTTTAGGCCAAATCCAGACTTTTCAAATGTCAGTGCCCACTTTTCTGTGTAGCGTTGTCGTTGGAGCTCGGAAATAAGAGTGTCGTTCGCCATGTCGTGTCATGTCCACCTTGAGTTTAACGGGATTACGGAGTTGGAGTGTCGGAACGGAAGGAAACAAAATCCACTGAAAATGAAGCCCATGAAAATGAGAGTCGGGTTTGTGTCACCGGTGTCATTGAATCACGCCACTGATATGTCACTAGTGTCGTTCGTCTCACTAACTCCGAACTGGCCTCAAGTGATATGAAATGCCATAGACAAATACCGTAGACAGAAGTGCTGCTGAAACGGCAGTTTGGAAATCAAACGACCCCACTCCAGTGCCCTGATCAGTGTCCTCGTCACGCCAGCCGCTGGTCATTTCATTGATGTCGTGTCGTGTCAGGCAGCAGACGAGACGAAGACATAGACGACGACGTGGGTGTTGTCAAGATAAGTCCAAAGTCCAAAGCCCACAAAGCCATGACACTGGGACACACGACATTCTCTCCGTCATGCCCCCTCCCCTCACACCACCCCCCACTCAACTCATGTCGTGTCGTTGAACCTCATCGCACATTGCAAAACCTCCACAAAAGCCCCAAAAACGTGACAACCTCCTCGCCACAATCGTCATACTCACACTCAACATGCCACCTGTTTCCGCCTAGCTCATAAGCACGGCCCTCTTCCAGAATCTGTGTTAGTATCGCTCAATCGTCTCATCTTTCCGTGTACTCACCTTGGAACACTTTTTGCAAAAATGGACCTCGTTGTCTTCGGGGTCCAGCGAGGACACGATGGACTCGGGCGAATCCATTGTCGATGATGTCGCGAAAGCGGAGAGAGCTTTCTTGAGTGTTGGAAAAAAAGAGTAGTGTGGTGTCTGGCAGCAGAGAGTCCGGTCGGTCTGCATCACCCAAGGTTTAACTGTAAAAGGAGAGAAGGCTAAGTGGAACCAATTGGAGTGAAGGCTAAAAAGACGCCTCTGTCTCAGACTAGCGAGGAGGGGGGTGTGGAGGGGTGTGTGGGAGGTGTGGGTGGATGGTGGTGTTTTTGTGTAACAATATCTACGACTCTGTAGGCTCTTTTTCCCCACCCATTTTCAGCCGTTTTCACTCTCTCTCTGCCGTCCCGGACGCGTGCATAGCAATGTACAGCGTGCTAACGGGCGCTTGGGCTGCGATAACGTGTCATACAAGGCCTTGTGTGGGTTAGTCTAGAACAGGTACCGATATTACGGCTACGCTACAGTATACAGCACCACCAGCTATGTATCGTACAGCCCCGTAATATGTCTGTCGTACTCATACATATGCGACCTGATCGACATGCTGCTGAGATTCTGGTTTGGGCTTGTGCTTCTGGACGCGTGGGTCTGATAAACTCGAGGATCAGCATCATACCCCTTTCCCCTTAATTCCACCGTGTAGACACGCCCCTATTTGAGTCTATTTTGGGAGTGGGTGTGCACCAAGAGAAAAATTAAAAAAGTGCGTCGTGAGCGCGCAACAGGCGTAAAAACACGCACGCCGTTCTTTGATGGAATGCTATCCAAGACGGATTGGTTTGACGTGCAAGGGCAATACGGATCTGAAGGTTGACTGTACAAGGTTATCATGAATACAAATCATACAACCAAACGATCAATACAAACAAGAGTATACGTGAATACCAGTATAAGAAGAACAGTTCACATCTCACACACGTGACTCGTATCTCTCTCCAGATCTATATTTAAACCTACGTCATCTGCACTAACGAGGCGGCTTACATGAGTGCACTGTACCACTGCAACTTTTTTTTTCACCCGACACTTGTGCAAACTACCAATTGCCTGTTTCGGATGCCCACTTCGTTGCAACGGTGTGCACAACTTGAGACGAAAACACGTCCTTTGACACTGACGAGTGACGTGTTTGGTGGCATATCTGACGTTGACCCACCTATGAATGCTATGAATGCATCTGCACTGTTGACGCGGGGTATGATGGTTATTATTAGAGGCGGAAGAAGGAGAGTAGAAACGAGCCAAAAGAAGCCCAAAACAAGTCAAGGGTGGTTTTGAGAGCTACAGCGGCTCATCAGCTTTCTACTCATCTCGATTTATCGTTAATATTCCCCGTATCCAGCCCTCAAACACACTGCTCTTGTCCTATCCCCTTGGTGTTTCAAAAGAGCCAAAACGACAATGGGGCCCACACAACGTGTTTCATCGCCTCAACTCTATGGCATTGTTTACCTGTGCCACGTGAAGAGTGCGTTATTACATGGGAAATATATAACAGAGATACAGGTGGACTGAGATACTCCACTCCACGGCCTTCGTATTTATATATTCCATATTCATATATCACTAATCATACCTTGGCAGTGACACCATTCAAGCAGCCATCCCAAGCAAGACTCAAATTTTGTTTGTCTATTTTTACACCCCATCTAATCAAACACATCTCAGCAGCATCTCAGAAAATCAGCAACAGTCTCACAATAATTTCCTTTGCTTCAAATCTCCAATGCCATCTATCATCCACTTATCATAAACACATGGTTCATAGCTCTCAGTATAACTTCAGTAGCGTTAATTGGCTAAACAATCGACAGATTTTTCATCAGCCTGTTTTTTGTCCAGCCCACAAAACTACCCCTTGTAAGACGGAAACGGCACACCCCACTATTCGTGACGTCACCAAAAAAAAAATATACAGGTCAGCTGCCCTAACCCGGTCCTCAAGTAATATTATCTGGCTAATATTTCACCCTAACCCTAATCATGCATGGACAAAGCCTATCGCAGAAAATTCAGGCGTGCAGAAAACGACTGACAAACAACCAGCACGGTATGGAGGGTGCTAACAACGTTCCTAACGATGGCAGTGTTGCTGACACAAACAATGAGAACGTAACTCTGCCTCCAATTTCAGCTCTGGTTTCTGGAGAACCAGCTCTTCCAGTTCTAGAACCCACCCTTGATACTGTGGAAACCGCATCCATTGAAGCTGTGGACACTCCTCTTCCGTCGATTAGTACAATGGCCAACGGCGAAACGATTCAGCGAGGTTTTGCTGATCTGGGAGGTCCATCTGAAGAGCAGGTGGTTGATCCAGAGGTGGAAGTGATGGCTAATGGAGAGACCATTCAGAGAGGTTTTGCTGATTTGGGAGGGCCTAGTGAGGAGGTGGGGTCTGTTGTTGAGCCTGTCATCGAACATTTGGCTGAAGTTACTACAGCTACTGATGGAGAGACTATGGTTACTACATCAGCTGACTTGGATCAGAGTCAGACTGGAATCAAGGTGGCTACTGATGGAGAGACGATTCAGCATGTCGGTGCTGATTTGGGTGGTCCTGCTGAGAATACAGTTAAGACAGCTACTGATGGAGAAGTTATTGCTGAGACTAGTGCTGATTTGGGATCTGCTGCTGAAGCTGTTCCTGAAGCTCCTGTTGCATCTGAAGTCCCTGCATCTACTTCTTCAGTTACAACAGCTACTGATGGAGAGACCATTGAGACTACTTCAGCTGATCTTGGAGGACCTGAAGCTGATGTGGAAATGAAAACAGCTACTGATGGTGAGACTATTCAGACTAGTGAAGCTGATCTGGGTGCTTCTGAAGCTGTTGATACTGTTAAGACAACTACTGATGGAGAGACTATTGCTACAACTGAGGCTGATCTTGATGCTCCTACTGAAGCTCCTGTTGATATTAAGACTGCTACTGATGGTGAGACTATTCAGGAATCTTCAGCTGATCTGGACACTTCTACCAAGACAGCTACTGATGGAGAGGTTATTCAGACTACTTCTGCTGATCTAGATGCTCCTGCTGAAGCTGCTGCTACTACGACTACAGCTACTGATGGAGAAACCATTGCATCTGCTTCAGCTGCTCCTGGAGATATCATCATGGACACTGGAGACGCTATTGATCGAGCTCTGGCTGCTGAAGCTGAAGAATCCTCTTCTGACTCATCATCTGACTCTTCTTCTTCAGACGAATCTTCTTCCGATGAATCAGATGGAGATCCTGAAGAGTCTAATATTCTAGGAGAAGAAGAAGAAGAGTCTACAGGTCCTTTGAAAACTGCCAATGAGCAGATTGATGAACCTGTTCCTCAATTGCCTGAAGGATTTACCATCTCTGAAAAAACAGCTATTGAGCATGTGGGTACTCTTCAGTCTGTGACTAACAGAACAGCTGTCATTAAAGCCACTGTTTCAGGAGAATTCAGAGTGCTTGGAGACGATACTATTTTCTGTTTTGAAGATAAGGAGATTGTTGGTGTTCTATTTGAGACCTTTGGGCTGGTTAAAATGCCCTTCTACTCTGTTCGAGTCAACTCAGATGAAGAGGCTGCTGTGCTTAAAGAAAAGGTAGGACAACCCGTCTATTATGTTGCTGGACACGCCAACTTTGTCTACACCGACAGAATCAAGAGCATGAAGGGCTCTGATGCTTCCAACAACTACGATGAAGAGGTTCCTGAAGAGGAGCAGGAGTTTTCAGACGATCAGGCTGAGATGGAGGTCAAGGCTGCTCGAAAGAAGAAGAAGAAGGCCAAGAAGCGACCTGAGGGAGAAGAGGAGCAGCCACAGGTGAAAAAGCAGAGAAAGGAGAGACCTTATGAGAGGAATTACGATAGGCATGATAGAAACGACAGATACGGAGGAGACAGAAACTACGGACAACAGAGACATCAGCAACAAAACTACCCCATGATGCCTCCTATGCCTCAGTTTCCAGGTATGCCTCCTATGCCTGGTATGCCAGGTATGATGATGCCTCCTATGCCTCCCATGCCGTTCATGACTCCTGAACAAATGGTCCAGATGCAGCAGCATTTCGCTACAATGCAGCAACAACCCGTTCAACCCGTGCAGCAGCAGCCCAACATGACGCAGCAACAGCTTCAACAGTGGCAGGCCCAGTTGCAACAACAGGCTCTAATGCAGCAGCAGCAGCAGCAACACCAAAACCAGGGTAACCAGGGCAACCAGGATAGAAACAACCCCCGACCGTATAATTAGCATTTTAATAATATAGATTTTTCGCAGTACAACACGCTACTGGTATGCACTATACAGTATGTAGCCTACTTCTCAGTAGCTCGCCCCTGTCTAATTTAGACCCGGCGAGTAGTGCCGTTTCCACACCTCTGCGGTGACGTAATATCGTCGGTCGTCAAATCACAATCAGACCATAATTTATTGGCCAAGGGCACGGCATGGTGCTACACCCTGGTCTCGAAAAAACTGGACTAGTTTTGGACTAGCGCATAGTGGTGGAATCTAAGGGTATATTGGATGGTAAGGAAGTAGTGGTGAAATTTTTGGCCCCTTCAGATCAATATTGAGCGAGATACGGTGAGTGTAGTTTAAAAGGGGGGAACAGCGTATGACTTTAAAACCTGGCCTATACGGTGGAAACAGGAGATATCAATGTTTTTATTTTGGCGTTCATTTCACCCCGGTTCAGTGAGCACAACGCATTTTTCAAAAAAAATCTAGCCCAACTTTGCATAATGTAACGTCTAAAGTTAGGGTGGGTAAATTGGATGTTCATGGTCTGGATGAGATGGTCTGGAGGTGGGAAAAATAAAAAATTCACAGAGGTTGAAAAATGTCACGTGACAGTTAAACCACGGCTCATTAATTGAGATTGATATTAGTATTGTTCTTTTTGTTTGTTTTGGGGGGTTAGAGCTGACTCGAAACCATGGTGAGACAGTGGGGTAACTAATGTCATATCAATAGAGGTTTAATTGACACAATGAGTATTGTCTGGGTCTGGATTGCTGTTCTTTGTTCTGTGGTTTGTATTTTGAGTGCGTTATTGGTTTACTAGTTAGTTGAGTAGTTTCACTAGTTTTGATAGAGTCTAGAATACTTCGTAGAAGAACTAAGAAGCGACTACTGTAAATTGATATTTGAGAGTATGGAAATGCTCCATTAGAGCCGATTAGAATCAATTTCAAGAAAGTGCTAAATTAATTTCCTAGAAAGTAACATGTTCAAAGTGAGGTTTTGATGAGTCTAGAAGTTGACACCTTACGGCAGCATCAATGTTGATAACAAATATTACATCTACTAATTATCCAGACAATCTACAGTAGCTCCATATGTTAAGGATATGCAAAATATTTTAATGAATTTTTCCTCCGCTATTCACCGTTTTTAATACTGACCACCCGATGAGCACTCTCCAGAGCTTCTTTAGGGAACCCAGCAGCCTGTGCGATCTGAATTCCATGCGAGTTTTGACTCACTCCAGGCACAATTCTTCTGGTAAACTGCACTCCTTCCAGAGTCAGAGAGTATAGTGAATGAGCTGTTCTCTGGAACGGATCAACAGCCAGTCTGTTGGTACTTGAATAGTCCTCTTTTTCCAGCACTTCCGACATCACATAGGCGATTCCCTTGGTATCATACTCTTGAGGAAACAGAGCAATGATCTCATTGGCAAAGTGAGTAGCAAACAGTACTCTGGCTTTAGAAAACCTATACAAGTAATCCAGAGTAGCGTAAGCTACAGCAATACCATCCTTGAACGAAGTACCTCTTCCTACCTCGTCCAAAACAACCATACTTTTGGGTCCTGCTTGTCTCAGAATCACACTCGTCTCAATCATCTCCACCATGAAAGACGATTTATTCCGGAACAAATCATCAGCCACACCTGCTCTTACGAAAAGTCGATCAACCAAGCCAATTTGAGCTTTCTTAGCAGGTACAAAACTTCCCATTTGTGCCAACAAGACGATAATTGCGTTTTGACGGAGAAACGTAGACTTGCCTCCCATATTAGGACCACTAACTACCCATACATGCTTCTCAGAGGGGTCCAGAGTGCACGTATTGGACACAAACTGCGTTCCTCCTACTCGTAGAGAATGCTGAACAGTCAGGTGACGTCCTTCAACAATCTCAGTACTACCATCTTCAACAATGATAGGACGAACCATGTTGAACTCGTTAGCTAGAGAAGAGAGAGCAATGGTAGTGTCAATATAAGCCAGAGACGCTCCCACAGCTCGAATATCCTGATGCTTCAGCTTGATTTGTTCCACTAGCTCGTCCAAAATCAATTTCGCCTCTTGTCTGATTTTGGCATGCAATTCGTCCATACTCTGAGCTAACTGTACCCATTCGGGGTACACGAATGAACACAGACTCTTGCGTTTCGTCACTTCACAGTCCATGAACTTGTCTGGCATATTATTGGGTCTTCCTGAAATGGAGACAATGGGACCCATAACGTTGATTTTGAGCTCAACTTTTCGTCTGGAGCTTCGAAACTTGGGGAACAGTTTCACCATCTCGTCGACAATCCCCTCCTGAAGGGCCGTCTTTTGGTTGTGCAGTTTGTCCAGGTTTTTGCACAATTTCGTCATTTTCGGAGACGCTTCCGGCCGTATCTCGCACTCCAGCTGTCCAAAAGAGAATTCAGAAGTTTCCCCTGCTTCTCCTGACTCGGGAGAATCGTTCGAGAGCACATCCACGTCTCTACGTTCGATGGTTGCAAAAATCTGCTCGACTAGATCCATCGGCACTTTTTTGAGCTGCTCCATCTGCTCCAGAAGTGAATCTGGAAGCTTGGACTTTTTGTTCTCGGTTTCCAGACGATGGTACATGTCATTGACCACCATACAACTGTCAGCAAACTCCAGCAGCTGGTAGGGCTGGCCTCGATTGATGGCAAACATGTTGGCGATTCTGATAATGTCTTTGATGTTTGACATTTGTGTGGAGAGTGACAGTGACAGTGGATTACGTGTCTTGAACGTTTCCACCGAGTCTAGACGTTTTTCAATCTCGGGTTTGTAGTTGAGAGGAGCAGATAACCATTCAGTAAGACATCGAGTACCAGCATCAGTTTTTGTTTCATTGAGAGTAGACAGCAGTGTTCCTTTAGTTCTGCCGTCTCTCATTGTTTTGAACAACTCCAGCGCCTCAATACTTCTCGAATCAATCTTCATAATGTGTTCTGTGGACAATTCTACTGACGGAGGGTCAAATGTTAGAGTACCCAGTGGAAAATGACTTTTCGAGTACTCCAAAGCCATAGCTAGTGCTTTTAGAGGGTAGCTGTCGAGTTGAAGCAAGGTATCGTTAATGTATGCCTGTGGAACGCGAAAAAACGGCTCAAATTCAAAATCTGAAGTACTCGTAGTAGGCTGAGAGTACGACAAAGGCGCTGATCGCAATTCCACAAGCTCAGGGTAAAAGTCGCCATTCTCAAGCTCCAGATCCTTCATTCGACGTTCCATTACGATTTCTTGTGGCTTGATACGAGCAATATCAGAGGCTAGATTACCAACAGTGGTTCTGGACACTGAACAAGAGCCAAGAGACACATCCAACCAGCAAATTCCAACGGGGGTATCTGCGATTTCACGTGATTCTTCTGGTCGCCTCACATTCTCGGGAGCTAGCCAGATACTCATCAGGTAGTTGTATCTGTTTGTGGGTAGAAAGTCCTCATCAATAAGCGTACCAGGGGTGTAGATACGCGTTACTGGACGTGAAAATTGCAGATTGGAGTTGTCATCGTCGGTTTCAACCTGATCACACACAACAACCTTTTGCTGGTACGTCTCAACCAGGATCTTTAGGTACTTTGCCAACTGAGTGAGAGGAAACCCAGTCATGGAAGTAGTACTTCCTTTGTTGTAGTTCTTTTTGCCGACCTTTAGGTGCAACTCCGCGCCCCAATGGTCCGCATGCGAGCCGTAAAACTCGTAAAACGAGCCTACTTGTGTCAAAACCACGCTGTCAGGATGAGCAGCCATCACTGAAAACACTCCAGAAACCACATCTTGAGGCGTGGTGTTGGATAGACCTCGTGAGGGAGGCAGAGGGGTCGCAGGAAGGTCGTCAGAAGTTGTAGTAGTCAAATCGGCGAAATCTATCGTTTCTGACGTCGTTTGAATTGTCTTGCGTGAGCCCTTGCCAGCCTTGTAAGCCGCGATCTCGGAACTCGTCGGCCAGGCCTGATGGGGGTTGTACGACTGCTGGAGACGCGAGGGGGCCACGTGCAGGTCACGTGACACCGCTCTGATCTGGTGCAGCACAGCTCTACTCGCCCGTTTCATGTCGTGTTGTGCAGTGAAATTTCACGAACCAGGCAAAATAACGTTATTGATATCGCGTAGAGTTGGGGCAGGTGCAGACTGGAAATAATATATGGAAAATGAAGAGAAAAAATATACAGTATATATTAAGTGAAATGTGTCAAATGGGGCATGCTTTTGTATATGTATGTGCAATGTGGGAAGGAAGGGTTTTATTGTAGAGGATGGAGAAGGTGTAGTTTAGTGCAGTGTGGGGTGTAAAGTAAGACAAGAAGGTCCATATGTTGGGGGTGATTTGGGGAGTATTTTGATATTTTAAATCGTAGATGTTTTTTGAAGGGGTCAATTAGTATGGGTGCCAATTTTCAGACCACTACATATACTGGAATGTGTTCAAGTAGTACGGTTCTGGAATGTATCTTATGGTGAACCTCAGTTTAAGGCTGTCATGATAAACAATACATAAAAATGAGCACAGCGAAATAATGCTTAAAGCACTCCAAATATTCATATCTGAAGATCAACGAACTCCACCTTTACTCATTCTCCAAGAGTGGTTCTACATAATTGTTTATAGACAAGCTCCTTTCTACATCAAGACTACAGAAGAATCAATTTACACCTCAATAAATAATTAATATACTGTAGCTACGTATTTACGTTACATCAGATCAACAGTGGTATCGACCCTGACAACCACCTTACCGGTTGCATTTCCCCCCTCCACCTTCTCCATGGCCTGTTTGGCGTTGCGGATATCAAACATGGAATCAATAACGGGTTTCACTTTACCGGCTTCAATGTACCCCTTAATCTCGGCCAAATCAGCTCCTGAGGCTTTTCCTGAAAAGGCATGGTACTCAACTCCATACAGTCTTCTTACCACGTAGGCCACAATATTGACCACCTTGAGTCCCTTGGCTAGAACAAAAGGAACCTCATAATTGAAGGTATCGTGAATCGCTTCAGGTGAAGGAATACCTCTCAAAGCCACTACAGACCCTCCTCTCTTTGTAATGGCTGCATGTGCATACGGCTCATTCGACACGTCAAGTGCAAAGTCCACATTGTCGACCACCTGACGGAAACTCACCTTTGTGTAGTCAATGACCACGTCAGCACCCAGATCACGTAGCAGCTGTGCTTTAGCTTCAGACGCCGTGGTGATGACGTGGCACTCAAACACATGTTTGGCCAGCTGAATGGCAAAAGTGCCCACACCTCCAGCTCCCTTGGAGATGAAAATCGTCTGTCCCTTTTGTAACCCTCCTGCTCGAAACGCCTGCAACACTGCCAATCCAACCAGCGGAAAGCTCGCTGAATCAGACAAGGACATGTTATTTGGGGCCAACGACACAAACTCGCTCTTGACACTCACATACGCAGCTACAGTGCCCTGATCTCCCACAGGAATACGGCTGTAGACTCTGTCTCCGAGACTGAATCCTTCGGCTTTGGGGCCTATGGAGTCCACCACACCGGCCACGTCGTACCCAAACACATGGGGGTGTTTGTCCGAGTACAAAAAGCGGAGGTATCCGCGGTTTCGGATCCCGTCAATGGGATTGAGAGAAGCAGCTGCCACTTTGATCATGACATGGTCTTCGTCTGCAAGGAGAGGTACCGGGTGGTCTTCGGAGTACTCGATTTTATCGGGGCCGCCATAGGCTGTAGTAAAAGCTGCTTTCATGGTGTAGCTATGAGGAGTGATTTAGAGGGTATCATCTTGGGGTATATATATTAAGGGTGTGTAAGGTGGTGACTTTGTGTGAGTTAAGATAAGATGGACATGAAATGCAACACCATGCTTAAATATGTACGAAATGAGAACCAAACAGAGGCACTCAGAAGCATACAAAACACATAAGAAACACATGAAAAACAGCCATTTCTTGTTCCTACCCTGGCACAATACTGATATCTCGTTTTTTCAACATTGCTTACTAAGCAACCCACCGACCTTAATTTTTCAGACATTTTTCAAACACCCATAACTCACCTCCCAGCCACGCGATTAAAAATCAGAGAACACCATTAAAACCGCCTCATCTTCCCCTTCAATTCAACACCAAAAACACCCAGATCGCCTCCACACCATTCACTGCCAGCCCCACTACCCCCACTACAACCTTAACTACCCTGCCAAAATATCTCCACTTCACCCGTCTCTGTGGCGGAAGCGTTGCACCCGTCGTGTGGCAGCTCGAGACGTTCCGTCGTACTTTTTTCGAGGTTGGTAGCCATGGTAACTGCGGCTAAGCCGATGCATGGAATCTGCACTCTTGGTGCATTTACCCAACAGGATCTGGGCCACGTATCCAATCAGCTTGTGCGTTAGTCAGTAGGGGTGGTGGAAGTGGGTGAGTGGGATGTGAGTCACGTGACGTCTTAGAGAGCGGTTGGCTAGAAAAAACTTCACTCTCTTTGTCTTCTTCCATCCAATGACAGTGTCTTGGTTGAGTGTCATCGGCTGCTGGGAACAGAAAAAAAAAAAAAGTTTCAACAGAGTTTGATCAGGTCCCCGCGATAACGACAGCTGAGTGTGTTAAAGGTTAAACATGGACCAACGGAGATGAGCAGGGTGGATATAGGTGGGTGTGAAATGAGTAGAAAAAAAATGTCACAGTATAGGTAGGGCGGTCAGATGGTAGTTCTAGGGTATCTCAAATTGCCCCCAAACTTTGGAAGCAATAGCGATTTTTTCTCATGTTACACACGCCACATCAATCACCCAACAAACACCCAAACGACACAACGTGCCTTGTCAACATGTGAAACGGCTTCTTAGACGCTGAAATACAAGCAGTTGTACCCTTGTTCTGGCACCCTTGTAGTTCACAAGCAGCTAATTCCGCCGCTGCATCACGTGACTACCGGTCTGAGTCAGTTCCAACGGCTGGTTAGCTCCAAACGATCGCTTTTGCACGTTTTGTCTCCCTCTTGAGCTCTCTTTACGAGTTACGCTTTAAGCTTTTTTCGTCTCTATTTTTTTACACCATCTCAAAGGAACCTAAAATGTCAAACGTAAATGGCGTGACGAAGAGGAGCGAAGCGAAGCTGAGCTACGATATGAGTGTGTAGTCAAGTAGATGAGATATAATATAGCTCGTAACCTGTTCTCAAACGTCTTCTGTGTACAAAAACCACCCCCTTCCGTCTGTCACGTGACAACCTTCAAACTACCCCCACCTGTGAGCAGCACCACACCCCGGGGAGTTCCGTCCCTGGCCAATCCGCACATGCGCATTATGCGTGTCTTACGAGGAGTACGAGGCGCGACCTAGGCACTACATTGGTTGTGTGGAGGTTTTTCGGGGGTATTTTTGTATATATCAGTGAAATAGCACTACTAATCAGGTCTCTCCCTTACTCACCGCTTTCACATTACACTCTGCTCTTCTTGACCACTGTCTGAGCGTCTTCAAACTTTACCTCCGTTAAACCTTGGGCTTTTGAAATATATACCCTGGACACCTCTCCGTCATCCCAACAACACCTTACGGAATCATGGACTCCACCACCACCACCAACACCGGCACCGGCAAGGTCGCTGTGCAGCCCCCCACGGCCTTCATCAAGCCCATTCAGGACGTGACCGAGCCCGTTTACGACACTTTTGGTAACGAGTTCACTCCTCCGGACTACTCCATCAAGGACATTCTGGACGCCATTCCTCAGGAGTGTTACAAGCGGTCTTATGTCAAGTCGTACTCTTATGTGGCGCGAGACTGTTTTTTCATCGGTCTGTTTGCCTACATGGCCTATGCTTACCTGCCTCTTATTCCCTCGGCTACTGGACGAGCTGTGGCCTGGGCCATGTACACCATTGTGCAGGGTCTGTTTGGAACCGGTCTGTGGGTTCTTGCTCACGAGTGCGGTCATTCTGCCTTCTCCGACTCTAACGCCGTCAACAATGTCACCGGTTGGATCCTCCACTCCTCCATGCTTGTTCCTTACTACGCCTGGAAACTGACCCACTCCATGCACCACAAGTCCACCGGTCATCTCACCCGAGACATGGTTTTTGTGCCCAAGGACCGACAGGAGTTTATGGAGAACCGAGGCGCTCACGACTGGTCCGAGCTCGTTGAGGACGCTCCTCTGATGACTCTGTACGGACTCATCACCCAGCAGATCTTTGGATGGCCTCTGTACCTGCTGTCCAACGTGACTGGACAAAAGTACCCCAAGCTCAACAAGTGGGCTGTTAACCACTTCAACCCCAACGCTCCTCTGTTTGAGAAGAAGGACTGGCTCAACATCTGGATTTCTAATGTTGGTATTGGTATCACCATGTCTGCTATTGCCTACTCCATCAACAAGTGGGGTCTGGCTTCTGTCACCCTCTACTACCTGATTCCTTACCTGTGGGTCAACCACTGGCTTGTGGCTATTACTTACCTCCAGCACACTGACGCCACTCTGCCTCATTACCATGCTGATCAGTGGAACTTTACCCGAGGAGCCGCTGCCACTATCGATCGAGAATTCGGCTTTATTGGCTCCTTCTGCTTCCACGATATCATCGAGACCCACGTGCTGCACCACTACGTGTCCCGAATTCCTTTCTACAACGCCCGAATCGCCACCGAGAAGATCAAAAAGGTCATGGGCAAGCACTACCGACATGACGATACCAACTTCATCAAGTCGCTGTATACCGTTGCTCGAACCTGCCAGTTTGTGGAGGGTAAGGAGGGTATCCAGATGTTCAGAAACATGAACGGAGTGGGTGTTGCTCCTGAGGGACTGCCTTCGAAAAAGTAGATAGCTAGAATGTATTTGTTTGTTTGTTGAAGCAGCGAGCGAAGCGAGCTGCGACTGTAGACGACGAGCGAAGCGAGTCGTCGAGTGTAGGCCTACGAGCGAAGCCTACGAGCGAAGCGAGTAGGCGATGTAAACTGATAGCTAGATGCTCATAGTGCTGTATTCTTTTCCGAGTTGTAATCTGGTTGATTGAAGAGAGATTATATAAGTTGGAGAAGCATTGTCTATATATGACTGAAGCAGCTCTGTGAGTGTTCCTACAAAGCGAGTGTTTTTCTAGTCGAATAGACAATTGAGGATCTCTACTGTTACTTCCATCTTGAATGCTTCATTATATGCTGCTTCTGTTCCTGTGCTTTCTCTCGATCAATACAGCCAACTAAGTTAGTTACGATCTGTTGACAAACCTTCTTAATTTCCACGAATTTCCGTCGATTAAATTTGAATTTCGATTAAATTTGGAATAATCGATTAAATTCAAGTATGAGACAATGACCAAAACAGCGGTATTTCATGGTGGTCACGTGATCCGTTAATTTCCTCGGAAATGAGGTCGTGTGCTTTAGTAACGTCACATCAATCATCTTCATTGTTGATCTCAATGAGCCGAGGTTACAACTTTATCACAGGGTGAATAGCAGAGTGATGGAATAATAAGTGGGGTAAAAAAGAAATTAAACGGCGGCAGGGTGACTCTGAAGAAATAAAAAGGTGATCGTACGACATTCTCCGTTCACTGGAGCTGTATTCACACACTGGCAAGTGGTTATAGGTAGTAATGTGCTTACATAACCATGGAATGACGCTTGTGACAACACAGAATCATGTAGAGCATTCTAACAGCTCACTAGCTAGGTTGTATGCTCTTCCATGATCAATTTGATCGATTAAATCTTCAAGACAGGTATGGTAACAAATATTCAGAAAGCCAGCTTCGGTATCTTCGAGAGCCCACAATTCTGTTAATATATACACTAAATCACACCAGGAAAATTATGCAGACATTCAGGCGGTCCTCAGTAACCCTATGCATCTTGTCTTTTGTCAATACCTCCTCTGCTCATCGTTTTAGAAAATCGAGATTCCGGGGAATTGAACCGACGAGTGTTCATATTTCCTAGGATGAAAATTAAAGTTCGAAAACCAGATGGTTACCAGTAGGCCACGGAAAAAAACCTTTTTTGCGACATCACCGGGCTCGAACCCGCGACCCAAGTGAATAGCACCATTGTGTTCGTCGGGGAAAGGGGATCATTTCTATACCCATGACTTCGTGTTTTATTTTTGCACATCTTCATCTCATCCCCACATACCCAGGAGGAATGGCAGCGTTCTGGGATTTTAAGGTATTGTTTATTTAAGCTATGGGAGCATTGGTTCAAAATCGGGTCAAGATTGGGTGTATTTTGAGTGCAAGGGACACTAAATTGTTTTGCTGTTTTACATCCACTGGAAATGTAGTTAGGGGGCCATTTTTAATATTCTGAAAATGGAAAAATGATCACCAGGACTGTCTGATTCTATTGGAAGTTTCCAAATACTTCTGGCATGATTTTTGGACGAGCTCTATTGATTCAAAGATTTCTAAACAAATGACTCTCCCAGGGATACTTGAAATACACCCAATCTTAACCAAAAAATTACCCAGTGCTCCCATAGCTTAAAATAAACAATAGCTTAAAGTCGGAAACCTCTGGCAATCCTCCTGGGTATGTGGGGACGGGCTGAAAAAGGGTAAAAAACGAAACACAAAGTCATTGATATAGAAGTGATCTCTGTTCCCCGACGAGCACGATGGTGCCATTTATTCTGTGTTTACTTGGGTTTCTGCACAAAAAATATTTAGCTTTTTGTGTCCTAAATTTTTTTTTTTTGGACATGTTGAGATATTGGTATGGGGGTGTTCGTTGAGATCGTGTGATACCGAATATGGCGGTGGCTAAGCGTTTTCATTCATATTGCTGTTGCTGTCGTCGTTTTAACTTGTCTGCGTGATATCTCAATGGATATGCACGCTACGACATTGTAGACTTTCCCATCGGAATCACACGCCTCAGACGGTTCGGATGGTACTAGATATGTCAAAATCTAATATATTTTACTTGTACAAACAGTGATGTAAGTTATCCGAACTGTCGTGCTGTAAGGCCCGTTCCTGGGGTAATAAACTCAATATATCTGACTATATATGCACTGAGAGTCTTCCAATATGAGTTACTCTTGTTTAGAGAGTATGGTCTTACTTCCTTCCTTCCATCTAGAGTACAAGGCAGATTTTATATATTAGAGCGCTCCAAGTTACATTATACGAAGTCTGTAGAATAATTGGTACAGGAAGGTCAGTTGAGGTTGTGATTTTACATGAATATTCACAATTGCAACCTGTACTTTGGTCTGTGTTATTATCACTGAGACTCAAGTCCACTCAAGCATACCTCTTTAGACTATGCACCTTCACTGGACATGTCATTCATGTTCCACATCACCAACGCTTTAGTCTATGTTTATTGTCTATAACGACAGCAACCTGTACAAGTAGCTACTGTCCAACTCTCTATCGTCTCTCTAATGTCAGAAACACCAGGTTTCTGTCAAGTGTCTTATGGCAAGTGTCTCAGCACAACGGAAAATCCTTCGGATTTCCCTTCTAGCTCTCCTCAATTCCCTCCACCTCCATAAAACTCTTCAATCCCTCAAACCGTTTGAACCCTTCAGCAATTTGCTCGTCACTGAACCCGGTCAGCTTCATGGCTTCAGCAGGAGGCACGGTCTTTCTCTTATCCTTCACCACATACTTTGTATAAGCAGTAGCAGCGACCACAGGAGCCTTTCTCGAACCAATCTCAAACTTGGACTCCACAATCAACCACTTTTGGTTCCAGCCCAGCACTCTCGAAACAATGGTGTATTTCTGCAACGGCTTGATCTCCTTCTTAAAGTTGCAGTAGACGGATCCCACAGGAACATAGGCCCATCTTCCGTTGGTCTTGTGAGTGTCTCTGAGAAACTTGTTGAGCAACCAGATCATGAGGTCACTTCGAGCAATGTCCAGATCGGAAAAGTAGGTCGAATTCGACTTGTGGATGTTGATATCGCACTCCAACAGGGTACATCGAGTGTCGTATCTTCGCTCAGCAAACGGAGAAGCTGGCTTGTCGTTAGAAGCATACCCTAGCGACTTGGGAAGACAACAGTAGCGGTAAAAGTAGTAGAAGAAACGAGCATGCCACGAAAAGGTGATGCTTTTGGCATTGACCACGAGGAACAGCGCAATCAGCGCCTTGACCAAAACATGCATTGTTGAAGGTTGCTGAGAGCGACGTGAAAGGCCAGAGGCTATATACCGAGAGTAAACTTTCACGTTGGCCATGTTGAGAGAAGTCGAGATGAGATGAGAAGTGAGTCGTAAACGATACGTCAAACTGATACGTCAGATAGATACGTCAATCCGATATATACCCCAGTTATACGCCGCCAAGACACGTTACATCAAATGACGCGTCTGACTAAGAGCTGCATAAAACACGGGGTAGACATGGGAGTGATTATGTAAGCAAAATTGCATAAGCAAAATACGTAGTACGTAAGCGCAACCACAACAAATATCACTCACTGTTACAAACCAGCTTATCTCTTTACTCTACGGTTCTCTGAATGTCGCTCAAATAAAGTTGGATCTAACGCCATGAGACATTAACGCCTAACGCCTATTCACGGGGTTGTATTTTGTGGCTGCAATAATGATCGTACGGGTTAGTGAGTGGTATGGTTGGAAAGAGCGCATCGAGAGGAACAAGCTGATATAAAAATCTCACGTTTGACACATACAAAATCTTCCACTAAACGCGATCTCCGTCATGCAGCTATACCAACCGGACATAACATTAAAAGCGCGTTTTGACGTTGAGCTGTATGTAGAACCATGGTCACGTGCTCTACTCAACGCGCGGAACGGATTCTCAAAAAAAACCAGCCGAAAAAGAGGCCTTTTCTGTGAAGATCGTCTTCTTTGGGAAGGGTGCATCAAGGCAACATTAGGCAACATTTATGATCTGCTAATTTTGGCGTGAAAAACAGAGTCAGGGGTTGCACGCGGGGAGAACGTGAATCTTGAATAATAAATGATAGAAAAAAAGAAATGATTTTAAAGAGATTGTTGGAGTTTACATACGAAAGCTGAGTTGTTGGTAACTGGCAAAGAACATATCTTTAGTATTAGTTGGGCTATATTTGGAGTAGAAGAGAATCCTAAGTAGAGTCAACTAAAGTTCAATTAAACCGACATCATAAATACACTACCTTCAAATAATCTCCAAATACGCAGGAGGAATGCCAGAGCCATGAGACTTCAATTTATAGATAATTTCAGTTGGAGGACACGTGATTAGTAATCTATCATTGTAAACACCTTGTTATTACCAACTTGTACCATTTGATCAGTGTTCATGTTCGTCACACCGCAAGGAGAGACCGTAACAAGGCGAAACAAAGCGCATTGTACTTCCAGAGGCGTGCTACAACGTAGGAAGCTGAAATAACGACAAAAAAAAAAAGTTGTTTTTTTTTCAAAAAAAGTCGGATTTTCGGCTTGTGGGGGGGGACCACATGGGATTTTGTCAAAAAACAATGAAAAATCACAATTTCACAAAACTTTAGTCTCTTGAAAATGGGGTAAAAACAGCGTATTTTCCAATTTTTAAAAGATTGTCTGGATCAAAACGACCAATTGATTCTATATCCATTTTCACCTTTGCCAATAGCACTTTAGGATGTGTTGATTTGCACTAATCCTCGTTTTCCCTGACACTGAAAAAAACCTGAAAAAAAAACCTGAAAAAAAAAACACAAAGTTTTATAAATTGCGATATTAATGGCTGATATTGTTATTTGATATCTTAATATACTGTAGGTCAATTTCCACGTTCATGAGGCCCTTCTTTGACCTTTTCGTAGACTGCTTTGTGTGGCAATATTTGCTTACTATGATCATACTTGAGTAACACCACAAGGAGAGACCGTAGCAAGGTAGGACAAAGGGTATTGTACTTCCAGAGGCGTACTAAAACGTGAGAGCTGAAATTGAGACCAAAAAATTGGGGGTTTCCAAAAAACATCAACTTTTTGTCCAGCTTAGTTGTCCTATACAATAATAATCTACAGTCATACAGCCAGATAAACACATCAATTAAATAGGTATCGAGCAAGTGCTATTTTGGGTGATCAAGTCACTAGAAGCTGAAATTGTTAGTGTAAGAGTCTTATCCTCTCAGAATCTCAACAATCTTGAGATGATCATCACCTCCTGCAAAAATGTTATAAGTATCGCCATTAACATCCTCCAGATGGAAACCGTCACTGGTGTTGAACATCAACTTATCTCCGACCTTCATAAACCCGGTGGAAGCATCGTCAATATCGTTAGGAGCAGTGAGAGAGAACTTTCCATCATCACCCACCTTGACAAACCGAAACTCGTCCAGCTCCACAAGCTGTCCATTGTAAGCAATGTTCCACTTTGAGAACTTTCCATGCCGAGCCTGAACATTGTTATCAGCAGTGAAAAGAGCCAACAAGGCCTGATTCTCAAGAGCAAAGGGTCTTCTGTAAGAGTAACCCGGAAGTTCAGTCACAAACAGAGGCTTTGCAACTCCCTTATCATCTCCATTTTCATTAGGAGGACAGTTGCTTCCACAGCCATATCTGTAAATATCATAAGTACCGTTAAATCCAGGACATCCCCAAGCCACAGGGAAGGAATTGAAGTCGAGGACGTTTTTTCCAAACGCGTCAGAAACGGAAAAAGGCGAAGAATCGCTCTTATCTTGAATATCACCCTTTCCAGACTTCAAAACAGCCTTGTTGGTTTTATCAAAAGCAATATGCCCTGATCGAACATACTCCTTGTTTTCAAAGTTGAGAAATCCGTCAGCATCGATATGAAACTCGTTTCCAGAAGCTGACGAGTCAGATCCAGTGTATCCAAGTGTCAAACCAGTCGAGTTGACAGTAACTTGTCCATCATCTGAAATGAGATTGAAGTAGAAGTCAGAGGTAGGGTAAGAGAATTTGTTGGCGTTTGTGTTGGTAGTCTGAGCCACAGGAGCAGCCAGAGCAACAGCAGCAAGAAGAATATTGGTGAAAAACATGATTATTGAAGATCAGATGAAGAGGGTGACATCGTATATATGTGTTTTCGTAACTGCATGAGATATGCATGCTGTAGGGTTCATGTATATTTAGCCACTTTAATGCACCTTTAATGTTCTCGGGAAGATATAAAGAAGGGGATGTAAAAGATGGTACAGGAATGCTACAGGAAAACGGAGTTTACTAGAAGAGTCAGCGCATCAAGGAGATTCTCCTCATATAAAAATATCCCCCCAAAAGTCCCCAATTAACCACTTTCAAAGTCCATAATCAAACTCTACCTCGGACAAACTTCAGGCAATGTACAGTGGGCAGGTGCAAGATAATATCGACCTACTTTAGCAAGTGTAATCTGGTGATATGATTTCAAGAGCAATATTGGACTGTGAAAAATTTGTCTTCAGGCTTTAAGCAGGTGACTCTAAGGTACGTCAGACACCCCATGTTTCACGTGAGCAGCAATCTAAGGTTTGGTGACGTCATTGAAGTATAAGTGAGTTGGAAGTCACGTGACTTTGTAGATTACTAAGCAGTTGTTGTGATACAAGAAGGAAATAATGGGCTTAGTTATATCACTAGTTTCTTTGTTGTATCATTACTTCAGCATAAGGTCAACTACATGAAAGTCCAATTAAAGCTGAAGATATTGAGTGATGTTAGTATGTGGCAAAGGTGTAATTATCTCTCCAATATGAATATAACACTCGTGATACATCTTAGTGTGAAATCAGCTTCTCATGAACATGTTTCTATCATGTTGTGGAAGTAGGTCTGTATCACAGATTTCGTTTTTTTTTAATTTTTTTTTGGGTCGCTGGATATTTCTAGGGATGCAATTCATTCAATATATCAGTTATATCGTCTCTTCTTCCTCCTTCTTCTCAACATAAACACTATAACTCCCCTGGACACTTCCCTGCTTCTTTTGTAAATAAGCACGAGCAAAAATACTCAATCCTGACAATGCCAGCACACAAAAGACGCCATAATTCATCCAGAAATGCGTCCAGTCTTTACTTCCGTCTTCAGAAACGTGAATTTTGTCGACGATTTTGTTTGACACTTTTTTCAGACCGTAGAAACATACTTCCCAAAGGAGATAGAGAAGTAATCCTTTAGCAAAAGTGGGTCCATACTGTTGAAACTTACTTGTATTCAAGTTTTCAGCCGTTGTATCGGTCATTTGAGGTATCTGGAAGTGGTAATTGTTCAAGTAAAGGTGGTGTGGGTGGTTAGAAGGTTGATAATGAAAGTTTGTTTTTGTATTGACATTATGGACAGAATTGAGTAAAATGAGAGAGATGAATATATGGGGAATATTGGAGCTGGAGATGAGGTGATTCGAATGGTACTGTTTATATTTCTGTAGCTTCAATATTCGAGGAGTTGGATGGGATTATGTAATGCATATCATGTTCAGAAATGGCATGATGAACTTTAAAGGTCACATGTCAACAAATCCGAGCTTGAACAAAAGTTTAAGTAAATGGGCTGACTACTGAACAGCTTCCATGTTAAAAAAAGTGACATTTCATTACATAATACTACTATATATTACATAATATACTCAATAATATTGTGTTTTGTTACATAAACCCCCGGTTGTACAAAACACCTCCCTTCACTCACCTCCTCTTAACTAAAGCCTAACTATAATCTCCAGCATACATGGATAACGCACTAATCCCGCTATCTCTCTCCAATGATATATTCTCTAAATGGACATTTCCTCTTCTGTAAACTCCCTCTTTTCATCAACAGTAGTTACTTGTACACTCGCCTGCGAGGATTTGTAGTAATAATAAATGAGCCCTCCTTCAGTATATGCCAGAGCACTGAAAATACCAACATCTAGCCAGAATGTAGTCCAATCAAATTCTTCACTTGTAGATGTGTGAATCCGCCTAACAATACTGGTTGTGGCTCTTCCAATGACAAAAACAGACACTTCCCAGAGCATGTAGAGCATGAAACCCTTGCAGAAATAGCTCCAATAGATTCTGGTTTTGCTGGGTTGTTTAGTAGAGATTGTAGAGCCGTTTTCGAGGTCGTTTTGAGGCATGGTGAAGTGTTTGAGAGTGCAAAAGTGGAATAGTGTGAGGTATAAATAATCCTCAATACGATCGATTAAGTTGAAACAAGAAACTACAAATGTTCATGTCTTGGAGAGTGTGTAGAGTGATAACAAAGAGTCTACAAAGAAATGCAGTGAATAAAAATGCTCAATAATTCGGTCTTTTTGAGTGCAACAAAAAATATCACCACTTCTTCTGTCAGATTTCATCTATCGTACATGATGCAAGCCCCTCATCACCACCAAAGTCTATCTGGTATGCAAATTCCCAGAGTGGGAGGGTGGTGTGATTTTTCATACTTGTCATATATAAGCCGTGGCATGTCCGAAAGTGGTGAACTTCTCATAACAACACAACGACTCAACAATCACGACATATCAAGGGGCAGCCACCAACTGAAACACTCGCAAACTCACACCGACCCTTTAAAGACGGTTCTAAAAGACTCATCCAATCAGACTTGCGAAGATCAGATAGTGAAACAGTGAAAGAGAAGGGTGTGAGTTGTGTTGTCTCTGTACTTCTATAGACTGGTCTTCAGGAGCTTGTCTTTTGTCCTGTACAACCAGTTAAGACATGTCTTGTCAAGGGGTACAAGGGGTAAAACATTGCGGAGTTCAATACCCACACGGCAACTACCCTCACAAGAGCTAATGTGTAATACGATGGCTTGATACGTGAGTTAAAGTGTGTTGCTGTGGGTTAGTGCAAGAGTCTTGTGCTTCTGCGGGTTAAGGTGTCGACATTGGAGTTAATCAATGCACGGATTGGGTGAGTGAGTTACTATCTGGTTGTCACCGTTTGTCTCAGTGTCTCAGAGTATTGCCGCCGTGTTGCATTGAGGGAGATACAGTTGTGGGGGAGGTTGAGGAGGTTGAGGGAGTTAACCATGTTATTTGGGCGTTGGATTCAACCTCTTTTTCTGACTGTTCAAGTTCAAAGTGCTCTAGGATATGTTTCTGATGAATACAGGAGGTGTGAGTACACTAGAAGGGAGGTTTTTATAGATTAGTGATCGATGATGATGTCACAGAGTTGATGAGATGTGAGTTAAAGACTCAAAGAAGGCTTTATATCTATGTTCACGGCTGTAGCTATTGTTTCACATGAATTATTACTGTCACAACAGCTGAATGTGCTCTTACGAACCCACTTTTAACACTTCAATCTTAGATATAAGATTTTCTGAAACTTCAAACATGTATATTACTCATCTCTTAAGCCCCCTATACCTTCAGAACCACTCCCAGTTGCTTCTAGCACCCAGTAGAAACTGTTTATTAAATGTGATAGCTCAGGAATTGAACCCACGATGTTAGTTTTCATAACACAAGCTAAGTAAATACTCATTGTATCTCTCTTAGCTTACTGAGGTCTAGGCTGAATTTCAAAAGTGGCCAAAACACCTCCGATTTTAATTCTGAAAGTGACATTATAATCTCCCGAGTATGGGATTCAAAATAAACCACCTCTTGTCTTTATACGAGCTCTACTCGCAGAATAAATGCCGCGTAAAGTTCCATAAACTACCCGGTTTGGTCCCAGCATAAAGTATCGGGAGCGGCATAAACTACGGGTATGTACGTCTGCAAGAGTATGCAAGTGTATGCAAGAGAATCTGAAAATGAGGAAAATCGTATAAAGCGGTTATTCCGAGTGTTATAAGGGTATTTAATGAGTGTCAAGTCATTTCAAGCCTCAGAGGACCCATTTAAAAAAGGCAGCCTTCGAGATAGAGCTGTAAAAACAAGACAGAACACAGCTAACAGCATAACATCTAACAGGGTCCTACGTCCTACAGGTTCAACTATAGCTGTTGCACCTTCAAATACGTTTCTAAGGTGTCTGCTTGATACAGAATACAAGTCTACACGGGTGTTCGTGTCAGTGCCTCCGGCACTTTGACAATTTCACACTACTCTCTACGCAGAATACAAATCTACACGCGTGTTCGTGTCAGTGCCTCCGGCACTTCGACACTCTCACACTACTCTCTACAATACACGCGTGTTCGTGTCAGTGCCTCCGGCACTTCGACACTCGCACACTACTCACTCAAAATACTAATACAAACTACGGGATAAAAACCAGCCAGTTTCCCGACCGGGAAAAACTCCCACGAATCGAAACACTCCCACTTACTCGTACTTGGCAACAAGTCTCACGGCAGTAGGAGCTCCTCCAGCACACACAACCTGGTCAATGTTACCCCAGAAGAGCTTGAAGCCCTGAGCATCGGGGTTGGACAGACAAACGAACGCCCGCTCGGACTCGTTCATCATCAAAACACTGCCAGAGTCGTTGGAAGTGACGCCAAAGGCCACAGCTCCCTGGGCAACATTGTGGGCAGTTCCCAGTCGGAGAGCCTGGTTGGTAGGGTGCGAGTACATGAACTTGTGCTCGTTAACGTCCACCAACTGACCATGGAAGGCAATGTTTCCAGAGAGAGCTCGTCGATCGGCCGTAGAAGTGGTCTGGAGCCAAGTCTGACCATCCCGATCAACAACAACAATCATCCCGTCGAGCTGAGAGCTAGATCGATCGGCCTTGAGAGAGAAGGCGTTTCGAACCGAATGGCCGGTCTGGTCGCGTCCCTGCAGCTGGATCGTGATGGCTCGCTCGCCGTTGGGACAGGCAAACCGCGTGTCGGCAGACATGTAGAGCTGGTACTCGGGGTCGACGGCCGGCCGAGTGTCATACTCGTAGTTGGGGGGAATGGCGTACTCCGGAGGGGTGTACGACGTGTCCTGAGGGTGGTACTCGGTAGGAGGGGAGTACTCGGTAGGAGGGGTGTCTTCAACAGGGGGAACCCACTCTTCCTCGGCAGGAGTGTACACCGCCGGAGGGACATCATCACTCTCCTTGTACCACACCTCTCGATGGTTGGTTTCCTTGTAGGAAAACTCCTTGGTGGCCTGAACATCTTCGTACTTTTGGTCATACGTCGGGTTCTGGTTGGCGGTCCATCGCTGATCGGGGGATCGGTTGACGATACAAGCGTAGGCAATGGCGTCGGTCTGGTCCGTCTTGAAGTTGCGTCGTTTGGTGGACATCTGGTTGAAAGTCCGGTCAACACCCCAATGTTTGTCAGAGGTGTGAGAAGGAGAATCACCGACGTTGATTCGCATGGCAGAGGTGGAGGGGTCCACGGTGATATGGTAGTGTTCGGTATCGTCGGCATTCTCAGCGTTCAAGTTGCCCTGAGAGTCAATGAACACAGTGAAAGGACGGTTCTGATTGGCCACACGGACGTCCTTATGGGCAGGGTTCCACGGCCAGTCTGCAGGCTGACCGTCCTCAGAGTACCCCATGGGGTTGCCTCCCACAAACAGGTTGCCGTTTCGCTGGTACACCTGACGTTGGTGGAGAGTGGGATGGTTCTCATTGGCAGCCTCAAACGAGTAGTGGAAGTCGGTAGCGGGATAAGCGTAGTTTGAGTATCGGGATGAGGCGGTTTCAGCAGTGGACTCAATGTCCACAGGAGCTGCAGAAGCCAGAGAGCACAGAATGGCTAGAAGGGTGGGGTTTGAGAGTTTCATTGTGGCGAATGAATGAGGATATGGTGTGGTTTATATAGACGAAGATGGTGGAAGGTGGTGTGACGAGGTGACAATGGGGTTGCCTCTTTTGTCGTCCACAATGACACAGCATCGTCTGTATCATGGTGGTGGTAGTGATTGTGGTGGTGTATCCTTGAGGTTGCATCTTTGGGGCTGTAGTATTGCTGAAGTAGTGTCGTGACTTGGGGTATCATAGTAAGGTGGTATCTCATGAATATCACATTGCTGGATTGCTGGTATTTCTGGTATCGTACCATTTCCTGTTGTCACTAGTTACGTTGCGCCTTCTCTCGCGTGTCGGGAGGTTACGGATACAAGCAGGGGTGTTGTTGGAGTTGCTGAGAGTCGGGCGAGTGTTGACAGGGGTGGTGAAAGAGAAAAAAAAGGGTGACAAAGGGGGGATGCCTGTTTGGGCTGTTTGCTGTCAATATCGTCAAGGAACGTTTGTCTGGTGTTCCAATTGGGAGGTCATTTTTGGGTTGACCTAATAAGGCAGAGCATGGACATGGAAGAGTCAGGTGGTTGGAGTTGCACTGAGAAATATCCCGAAAAATTCCGCCTTGGGGTTTCTCATAAGAGGAAATGAAGAAATGAGGTGGTGTTACAAGTAGGATATATATATTTTCAGGAGTTGAGGTTGGTAGTCTATGCTGGCTGTATATTAAGGGGGTGAGTGTCATGACAAATATAGACACTCTAAACACCATTATGATACAGGAGACTCTCAAAGGGTTATTAGAACTTCCAAATGTGTCTTATTAGATCCCTTTGTGTGTCTATACAGGCCCTATTCGTGCCTCTTTAGGTCAATATTGATATTGAAGAAAAAAAATGAAAAAAAAAAAAAAAAAAAAAAAAGGAACCCCATCTTAGCTCACTATAGTTGTCTATACCATACTCACAATCTTCCTGGCTCCTTGTTTGGTATACTGTGGTTGTCTACACACTCACAGCTTCAGTGGTTAGTCATTGCTACAGGCTACTCTATCAAATACATGATCAGTATCTGTATGCTCACTCGCCTACAACTTTCAAGGAACAATCTTAGCTTAATACCACGATTCTCTACACTGATGGAACTCATCAGCTTCATTGGTTCATTGTTGTAGATGCTCTCTATCAATTACATCATCCAACTGTCTTTAGCTTAGTGTTATGACGGTAAAAAGGTAGGGTGGGCTGACTGTCTACAATGGTGGCACTCACCAGCTTCACTTTGCTGTTATGCACACGCTAGTGTCTATCAATCAAATGCATAACCAGTATCAGTATCTGTATGTTCACTCGCTCACTCAAGTGATTAAGCAACAATCTCATATCAATATTATAGTGGCCTACAATGATACCAAATTACTATAGTTGTTGGATACATGCTATCTATCAATGGCATCATCAGTGTTTGTATGATTACTCGCCTACAACTTTCAAGCAACAATCTAAGCTTACTATGATTGTCTACCTAATAGTACGCCACACTCACAACTTCCCATTAGCTGTTCGGTACAATAGTATCTATCATCACATAATCAGTATCAGTATGCTTACTCACTCAACAACGCTTCGCATTGTTTCGTTCAGTTGTCTACACACTCACCAGCTTCCTGGTTCGTTGGTACATGCTATCTATCAATTATTACATCATCAGTCATCAGTATCAGTACGCTCACTCACTCATTCGCTCACCCATCATTGCTTAAGCAATAATCTTAGCTCACTATGGTTGTCTACAGTGATACCGAATTATTATAATGTAGTTCTTTGGTACATGCTGTCTATCAATTACTTCATCAGTATCTGTATGTTCACTCGATCACTCAACAATCTTTACCTCAGTAACTATTATGTCGTTCTACAAAGGTTGCACTCACCAGCTTCCTGGTTCTTTATACATGCTATCTATCAATTATTACATCATCAGTGTTTGTAAGCTCGCTCGCTCACTCGAAAATAAAAATATTAAAAAAATAAAAGCCTCTCAAATCAATGTGCAAGTTGTCTACTCTGTTGACACTCACCAGCTTCGCTGGTTTGTTGGTAAATGCTATCTATCAATTATTACATCATCAGTGGTTGTACGCTCACTCACTCACTTACTCACTCACTCACTCAACAATGCTCAACAACACTCAACAATGCTTCGCATTGTTTCGCATTGTCTCGCATTGTTTCGTTCGTTCGTTCGCTCGCTCGCTCGTTCGCTACAACTTCAAACTAAACCCATCCTTCGCCTTACTCTCCTTCTTCAACTTTCCATCCAAACCTCTCTTCTCTCCTCTCTTTCCAATCACAGTAACGTTACCCTGCTTTAGAGTCTCCATAACCTGAGCCTTCGAACCCTTGGCATCTCCCTCCTTGGAATACTCAGCCAACGCTCTCTGCTTCTCCTCCTTTTCAGCCAGCTGTTTTCCTCGAGCCACCTTTTCCTTCTTCTTGGCTCGCTTTCGCTCTTCTCGAGTCATTTCGGCCTTGGTCTGAGGCAGACCTGTAGAACCAGCCAGTCGTTCTCGTTTGTCGGCAACTTCAGGCTTGTACACTTCCTGAGGAGCCAGCTGGTCTTCCTGAGCAAGAGCTTGAGGCTGAGCTTCCTCCATAGAAATAGCAGGAGCGTTTGTAACAATCTGGATCGATTTCTGAGGCTTGGGCTTGTATGTCCAAGAAGATAGAGCGTCCAGAGTGTATGAGAGGTTTGCATATAGATCTTCAATTTCCTTGTGAGCGGCATCTCGCATCTCGTTAGGAGGCTCATTTGTAGTGGAAGGTTCTGTTTCGCCCATAGCTTCAGCTTCGTACAAATCAGCCAGCGACTTTTGCGACTTTTGCTCAGACACCTCGATGAGCTTGCTCTTTTTGAACTGCGGCAAGTCGTCAAAGAACCGTCTGGGCAGATCGTCAAATTGAGAACTCTTGATTCGAGCCTTGATCATCTCTTCAAGCGATTCAGTGACGGTCTGAGTGATGACAGGAACGGGTTTAGCACCTCGTTCAAAATCGAGATCTTCCTCAAGCAGTGAATCTTTGGTTCGCTGAGCTGCTCGAGCTTCTCCCTTGAGAGTCCACTTCTTTTCAGCCACGTTTTCCTTCTCGAATTGAGCAATCTGTTTCATGATATCTCGCTGCTGTTTTTCAAAAGTAGACAAATGTTCAGGAGCGTCTTCGGCGATTTCATCTTCAAACAGATCCTTCTTGACAGAGTTGATCATATCCTCGTAATCGTCTTCATCATCCTCCATATCAAAGTCAGCTTCGTTGTTGTCTTCCTGAGAGTCATTATCTTCATCATCGTCTTCTTCAGAACCACTTTCTTCTTCAGGCTCACCTCTCGCAACTCTTTCAGCTTTCTCTTCAGCAAGCTTCTGCCTTTTAGCCACTCGCTGCTCGTACTGCAGTTTCTTGTCAAACTTGGCTTTGCCGAAAAAATCGTCGTACTTGATATCGTCCACACTATCGTCGCTCTGCTCATCGAGTTCCTTGTTCCAGTCAAAGTCAGGTCCGTTTTCGCCAAAGTTGTCGGCCTCCATCGCCATGATCTGCTCGTTGAATTTATCAATGTTGAAGAACCCGTCGTTGAGTCCGAATTTGTCGGGTTTTTCATCTCCGTCAGAGTTGTCCTCTTCATCCTCTTCTTCGTTGTCCTCCTCCTCCTCATAATCATCAACCAGATTCTCCATATCAATGTCACTATCAGAATTTTCGTCTTCCTCCTCCTCCTCCTCATCAGCATCATCAAAAGCATCCACCTCCTCCTCCTCCTCCTCTTGAACACCCTCAACCTCCTCCTGGGCACTCTCATACTGACTCTCCTCATCACTCTCACTCTCCTGAGGCTCGATTTTTCCATACTTTGGGAACACCTCGCCAATCAGCTTATCAACTACTCCGTCAATAACCATCTTAGCCTGAGCCCAGACCATTTCAGCATCCATATCCTGAACATGAATCTGATCAAGAACGGAGTACTCCTCGGACAGCGGATCAAGAGCCTCTTTGACCTTGGTGAGAGCGTTTTTTTTCAACTGAGCATCAGGCACGGCCAACGCGCTCAGCGGTTTGTCCAAAGTCACAATCGTGGGGATTCCAGACATGTTGTGTAGTGTGGTGGTTGGTTGTAGGACAGGTTGAAAACTTGATCATGCATGCATAGGATTTTTTTCAATTAGAGTTTGAAAGTGGGAAGTTTATGTAAGCCATGATGGGGAGGTGGGAATAAATTGAGAAAAATTGGGGAGGAATTTAATGAGATATATATTGGAATACTGCTGTTGTTAAGGGTGTGATTGTTTTTTAAAAAAATTACAAAAAATATATGGTATGTTCTACTGTGGTTATGTCTTAAACAGCTCTGGAACATGTCAAAATGAGACGTTTTGAGTGGGAAGTGAATCAATATTGGATATTTTTCTAGTTTTATATTTGTTGATTGAGTGACATTTTCGTATTCTGGAAGTCCCTGTGATCTCTTTCACCCAGAAATGTCCTTATACACATCGATAATACTATCCACTGTAAAACAGGATGTACCCTTTCTTGAGATGAGAATATTTCCACCAATGAAAGAAAATGGGGCTCAAATATATGGTGTAAGATGATCAGCTCATTAAAATATACATTATATCGAAAATTCATTCTCTACGGTATATATTGGTGGAGTTGTGGGGTTGTGTAAAAAGCTGGTTACATCTTGTACCACCTAACCGTGTATAACTCAAGTAATAGTGATCCTAGAGCTTAGCAAATGGTATACTTAGAATCGTCTCATTCAGAAGAGCACATTCATGATATTTAATGCCACACACTTTTTTATGTCCAAATGTACATGTTCAAAAATGCATTTAGTAATATGCTCACATTTCCACTGATACTAATGCTAGAGCTTAGCAAATGGTACAGTTAGAATCGTCTCATTCGGGAGTATATTGTGACCAACTTTTCTATACATGTTAAAAAATGCATTGTCTTACTTAGTTGCTAACCCCCTTGGTATCTTCCTTCTCGGTAGCCCCTTCAGTAACATCCTCCTTAGTAATGTCCTCCTTAGTAACATCCTTAGTAACATCCTTAGTAACATCCTCAGTAACCTGCTTACTCCTGTATGAGTCAACAACCAACCACCCTGCTAACAAATTAAACGCCTGATGAATCATGAAAGCTTGTGTCATTCCATACAACAAACAGTGGAGTGACGTATATGTCAGCAACAAGTACGTAACCGAACTCACTCTCGGAACTCTTCCAAGTGACAAAGACTGTACAAACAGCAGTGTAGGAACAATACTCAACAGGTTATGATGAGACGAAAAAACCGCTGATTTCTGAACAACAATGCCCTGAATCCATACTGCCAGTACAGGTGCATTAGCTAAGCAGGTCCATGTCATCACTATACTCATTGTAGATGAGTAATTGGACTTCTTTGAAGCTGCTACAACCCATAAAACGAGAGTAGCTGCTGTGAAAGCCACGTGATATGGGAAGTATAAGAAAGTGAGAGTTGAGATGATGAAAATGAGAATATTTCTTTTCCTGAGAAAATCGTTTCCCTGAGTAACTTCTGACTTCTTAAAACAAAAAGATAGGCCTGTAGTGATAGCTCCCACTAGTTCAGAAACAATAACTACCACTCCAGTTGAGAGAAGTAAAAAGAACGGAGCTAGAAGTGCACCTTTAGCACCTCCTAGACCGATGAAAAGATCGTTATAAGTATACTTTGTGCCGTGAATAAATTCCACATGAAAGTTTTTGTTAGGTGCCTGAAACGGAATTTGAACAAGATGAAGAACATCTCTGACTTGAGAAAATCCTGTTAGGTAAGCAATAAGACTTACTAATAAACAAGATACAAACAAGTACTTACTAATGAAAGTACTCGTTCCCTCTCTGAATGAAACAAACTCACCAGTTTTTCCATATTGTTTAAACTGAACCAACAAAACAGCATAAAAAACAGCACTGGGTAAAGAAAACATCAACGTCCGATATCTCATGTACAAATTTCCCAACGAACCTGCCCAATCCACCTTCACAATCAGCTTTCCAGTACCGAAAACCTGTAAATGAAGAGGAGAACTTGACTGATGAGGAACAAAAGGAGCTTGTCCTGAAAAAGATATATCTGAAAAGCCAGTAGAAGGAGTGAGGTATTTTGAGTCGTATACTCGACTGCCATCATGTTCAACATATTGTCTGATCAGTTCGATTCCTCGAGAAACGTATACTTTGTAAGATAAGAGGCCTGAAGTGATTGAGGGAAAGAAGTAGTCTGAAGAAACAGTGTTTTCAGTAATGATACTATCTCCTATTTTTCCTTCCTTGGAGTGAATTTCGTCCAGAGAAATCCAGTCTTCAGAATCTGTAGTGACTTCTATCAGTAAATACTTTTCAACTTTAGCATAAGCAAACACCTGATCATCTCTTCCTGGAACCAAAAGTGGATGAATTTTTTTGCATCCTCTAAAATCCATACCACTCTTAGATTTGCAAGCATACGCGTTAATATCACTTCCAGTTTTCATCTCGTGACGTTCCAGAACATTCATATTCACTGCATGAGTAGTAATGAACTGTGTGTTTCTTGAGAAATAAAAACCCGGTTTCAGTTTTTGTTTCTGAGCAACAAGAGGAAGAGAATATACTTTTTCATTATCGATATCTTGTTCTTGAGTAGCTGTACTTAAATCCCCAAAAACACGTCTGAAAACATCCATTCTTTCTTCTTTTTGCTTACCAATCACTCCCAAAAGAGCCACACCTATCTGACGCCTCAACTGATGACACCACATCATCGCATCATGATCAATTCCTGTCCAAACTCGATTTACAGAGTTTGAAAAAGTCGAAATTCCGTTTTTTTCAGGAACAATAGAATCAAGCGAAATATAATCGCTAGGAACCATGGTATCTCGTTTTCCGCCTGCCACAGACAAGATTGTGACATCCTCCAGAGGATTTTGCTCAGAGACAAAACTTGCCCGCCAAAAATCGTTCATCAAATTGTACACTTTTGAAATATCGGTGTCAAACGTCGCTGGAGGGGTCAAATGAGGTGAGGCTAGCGTGAATATGGTGTTGACGGTTCCAGTTTCATAATTGTCCAAACTCAGAGCCACTCGAGAAACAACTCCTCCCATAGAATGTCCTAACAAAATGACACTTTCAACATTTGTCTCATACATGCTCAAAATGTGTCGAATCGCGTCGTTCAAGTACTCAGCTTGATCCAACAGAGTCGCTCCATGCAATGCCGAGTACGCCTCGTTGAAATCTAGCGCGAAAAAGTCGATTTCAGCCACTCCATAAGATTCTTGAAGTTCTCGACAAGTGTCTGAAATCGACCGGATTTGTCTGTATGAACCTGCATTTCCAGGTACAAACAGTACAGGCACTCCGGAGACTCGAACCGGCTGTGGAATGTCGTAAGGAGACGATTTGACGAGATATAAGCTGTACTTGTCAGCCAGTCGAGATGTCGTAAAGTCTTCAATTGGAGCATAAGCCACCCACATTCGAGGTACTATGCATTTGTCAGAGTCGAGCTGGTGTTTGGAGAACGATGTCCATATTGAAAGTGAGATGAGAAGTGTGAAAAACGCGAGACTGATGTTGCTTTGCAGGCTCATGTTGGTGGTGTGACGTAGAGTTTGAGTGTGGAGTAAGTTGAAGCTAATAAGGGTGAGAATGGTTGGTAAGGGGGAGATATTGATGGTGAGGGTTAGTTTAGGTTATTTTGATGGTTTCCGGATGAATTGATTTTTTTGCAATTTTTGGAATTTTTTGGTATTTAATTAGAGTTTATTCGGTAGAAAATGGAAGAAAATTAATTAAAAAAAATATTCAGAAAAATCAGAAAAATCAGAAATCGTTAATACTTCATTTTAATCACTGTAATGTGTATCAACACGACTATGGTAGTCTCATAGGCTAGAGGGAGTGTTTAATAACAGAGGATTTGTAACCGTATAAGATTAGAGGTGGGGTGAGGACAATGTAGAAAGTGTCAACTTCAAACGTGTATATTGAGAGCTACAGTGGTGGTATAGGAAAACTAATTAGATATTTGGAATCTCACGAGCTAGGGTTACTCCATGGTACTAAGATATTCTCACATATATTCCGAAATTTTTGCTCAATTTGACCAGTCATCTTCAGACATGCGACATTGAAGGTGGTTGATAATGACGTCACTAAGAATATGGATCTCCTTAGATATGGCTCTTTCTACTGTCTCAATTGAGTGCAAGGGTGGACGTTTTTGGTATCATTAAAATCACACAAGTCAGCTGCATAAGCTTATGTAATAATATCACAACGTACATACATTTTGTCCATATAAAACAGGTCTAAGAGAACATCATCTTACACATTTCATACACCTGACGTAGGAAACAATAAGTTTGTCAAATGAAATAATAATGGTACAAATTGGTTTCTAAAGTAATATTTGGAGCCGTATTGTTTACATATGTGAATATCTCGTTACGGCCCAGTACAAAAAAAATGACATCATGACTCTCTCATCAACTCTAGATAATGGAGTGTTTCTATGTCTCTGAAAAATGAGCTTACATGTTGAAAAATTGATATCAAAAGATAGAGAGAGACTCGAGTAATACGATGATTCATTTCTTTGTATAGCAATTTCAGCACATACAGTTGTCAGAGATGGGGCCTGTCTTGTATCTTATAGACTCTCAGTACACTTATATCTATGTATCATGAGTGGAAAGGAGTTGTATATTTGGACAATGTGCTTCTTGCTTGGATCATTACTGTTCCATCCTCTGTACTCGTACAGTAGAATACCTCCAAACACATTATTAGTATTATCAGAACCGCCTGAAATGTGATTCCAATGGGCTACTCTAGAGTATGGCAGTATAGGAACAAAATTTATCACGCTGGGTACCTTCAGGGAGAATATTGGAGTTGTAGCTAGAGAATATAGGTACTTTTGGAGCTATTCCATTGAGCACAAATTCAGACACTATAACAGCTCTTACTCCTCATTTACTGGCTTAATCAACATAAAAACTGCAGTATGGGAGTCATACCGTCCCATTAATGTCTAATATTTTTGATTTTTGTCGATCCGAATTATTTTTAATTAAACTGATTTTTTGATTTTTCAATATAAATCAGAAAAATACGAAACAATTAAAATAAATTATAACTCACTTTCCATACATCCTATAAACTTCTAAGTGACTTTAAAATATCGGTGATGACTCAGTTAATACGCCAATATCATATTTACACTAGTACCACTCAGATCCACCAAATCACATCAATTCTCATCAATTTCCACTTCTTCAACTCCCATAAGCTCGTAAAAATAATGCGAAAAATAAAGTGAAATGATGTAGGAATACTCTGCGGGGATATAGTATTCGTATTGAGCTGTTATCTAGAGAATATATGTACTTTTGGAGCTATTCAAGTGAGTACAATAATTAGACACTAGAACGGCTCTAACCCATCAGATACAAACTGAATCAACATAAAAACAGCTGTATGGGAGTCGTACCACCCCATTAATTTCAATTCTCTCTGAATTTTGTCTCTCCGAATTTATTTTATTTAATCTGATTTTTTTAATTTTTCAGAACAAATCAGAATAATCACGCTAAAATCAAATAAATTCATAACTCCATTTCCGTTAATACTACAGAATTTTAAAAAACTTCCACATATCCGTAATGCTCTATTGAAAACTACAGAGTCGTATTTTCACAAACCACAATCAAATCCATAAAATCCGATTAAATTTCAATCATTTTCCTTACTTCAACTCTCAGAAACCAGCTTAGAACACCTCCAAACACCCTCCCACTCTCCTACACTCTTCTACCACTTTATATACAACTATTTAAACTCCATAAAAGTCCACAACCCCCACCCCCATTTAATCCTAATTATTTTTATTTTCCGATTAAAAAACAATATCCAATGACTTGTTTGCATACAAAATTTGGTTTGGGGAGCAATACACTGGCTTGATACTTCACCAGAAATTCTTGTGAAGGATAACGGACATGCATTGATTATGTAATCACCATACACAACCACCTGTCAATTCATTACTAATCATAAATACATACATTAATTACGTAATCACTATCCCACACAACCAACTTTGTGCCAACATGTTACGTAATAATAAATACCTTTTTATGTAATCACTGTCAACTCATTAGTCATAAATAAATGCATTAATTATCTATATACATCCCCTTTTTCCTACTCCTCCTTCACCTCATCCATATCCTCCAGTTTCAACTCCTCCAGACCCACATCCAACTCATCATCATAATCCTCCTCCTCCTCTTCATCAACTTCAACATTCTCTCCCTTGGCATACATATCAATCTGACCTCTGAGTTCAGGATCCTGTTCCAGCTCATTCAAGAACTCCTCATAATCTGTTCCTCCAGGAGCTGAAGGATGAGCGTTCTTGACAGTATCATCAGCCTCATTATACTCTGTAGCCATTCGCTTGAGTTTCCAGTTTCGGCTCTTTTTCTTCTTCTTTTCTCCGTAGTATTTCTTGACTAAGACAACATCGGGTTTTTGTTCTTCAGCAAGAGATTCCCATTGATCGTGATTCACGTTTGTGTTGGCCATAAAATAACCGAGGGCAGTATCTCCAGGCTGAAGAATAGCTCCAATATGGGTTCTGATGACATACTGTTGATCATTAACACCAAGGTCAGACTCACGTGCAAGGGTTACGTCAGCAAGTTTATGTTTGGCAGACACGTGAGAAAATGACTCAGTCACGTCGGTTGACGGGTCGAGAATAATCTCGCAGTCCAAAACCACAAACTTAGTCAGCGCCTTATTACCTGAGACTGACGTAATCACGGGTGTAAAAGGGTCGCGGAAAAACTGCTGCTGAGTCACGTCTGCCGTTCTCAATGAGTCAGGATCAATCAGGTGAATCGCAGACCCAATCTTGTAACAAAGCACAACACGTGACTTGTACAGTCCGATCTGAGTAGCCTGTTTCTTACTAAGCACAATCAAATCTTCTCTGCAAATAGGAACAATGTCAATGGAAAAAGTAAACTTGAAAGTAGAGTGGCCAGTATGAGTATCAGTGCTGACTAACTCTTCAGACTGTTTGATTTTACAAGGAACGACTGAAGCAACAAATTCAGAAAATCGTGCAGCTGCATGCTTACTAGCAAACAAAAAATTCAGTCCTTCTCTAGCCTCTTCAATGGAGATACATTCATCATCCATTCGACTTTTGAGAATCAGCTGCTCCAGGTAAAAAAACGTCTTTTTATGGTCCACTTTCTGTCTCACCTGAACTTGAGCAGTCCATTTATTAGCAGTAAAACTCTTTGCACAATCAGGACATTGACCACTACCCTCTGTAAATTCAACCACACAATCCTGCTGAACCGTGATATTGGGAAATTGAGGCGATTCGCCTCGAACAGTGACTTTGACCTTGTTTCTTCGAGAATGAGGCTCAGTCCAAAGAAATTGAGCATCTACAAGACGCACTTCTGAGCTTGTTAGGCCTTTGATTTTCTTCAAACAAAGTGCCAGACGCTCACGTGACTCTTGAGGAGCAATAATCCAAGCTCTTCCAGGAGGACAGCTGACTTTTGCACAATTTTTGCAAATTGTCAAAATATTTTCAGCGGCTGATTTCGGGATATTTTCGGTAATATCAATCTGAGCCATGATACAATCATCACAAAGAGCAGCTCCAGAGTTTTTGGCTACTCCAAGGTTGATTTTACCAGCTTCAGAAGTGTTGCCTTCGTTTCTCATGACCATGGCATTGCCACAATGGCAACAGAGAATTTTTGGGGCTGTATGCTTGGGAATAAGCTTAGTAACGGTTCCGTCGTAGTCAGCCATTAGTAAAGTTGTAGTAAGCGTATTTGGTAAGCGGTTGTTGTTTGTGTTAGAAGAGCTGTGGGGTGTTATATAACAATGTATTTTTTTTCGATTTGGGCGTGCAGGAAATCTGCGGTAGGGTAACTAGGGTTAGGGGAGGGGAAGGGTGGGGGAATCACGCTTATTAATAATGGGATTTGAAAATTGAACACTTTGTTACTCATAAAATCACATGATCTGTCATATGACACTGCTTTTTCACACATCTATTATTAATATTCACGCTAGAACATTCCAGAATCGTGATGGACAAGGCAAAAAATAAGTTGAGTCAACCTTGCATAATCCATGCATAGCTTAGTCATTATTAAGGTTGCACGTGACCGATGGAAAGATGGGTGGAATGGGGGTCACGTGATTTGGACGGATTTGGGGGATAGTGTGGGTGTTGTTGATGGAGATCACGTGATCAAAAGAGTGTAGTCAGCGGTTTTTTGGTGATGCTTAGTAAGCAGATTAGTAAGTGCGGCTTAGTCATGCGGCTTAGTAATGTGCTTAGTAATGTTTCACTTACTAATCACGTATTTTCGCGTTTCTCGAGTGTCCAATGTCTCATGCCGTTTTACGTGATCTAAATTTCAACTTTCGCCTCGTGATCAGCTTTTCCATGTTCATCATCGCTTACTAAGCACTTACTCAGCCCTGACTACGCGTGGCTCCATCACCTTACTCATCCCTTAATAAACTCTAACTCAAAGTTCCCACGAAAAGCTTACTTTATCCGGCAGCCCTAACCCTAACCCTATTCCAGACGTGACGCTGGCAAAGTTTGGCAAACGTGGTCCACACAGCCTTACTGCACGGCACGGAAACCACATTTTCCGATACGCGATTACAAAAGAAAGACATGAATTCTTACATAATCTTTTTACCCCGCGTTTCTGCACCGTTTCAAAGCGTATAAATATGCTTATATAACAGAGGGATTGTGTGTAAGGCACACGCTCCTTTTTCAAAGTCATAATTGTTCCGTTATTCGATCGTCGATGTGGTGATAGCAAGCATGGCGTTAGGCTTTAGGTAGGGTTCAGAGTTAGTTTGTTTAGGTTTAGATGGGCATCAAGAATATTAGTTGGGATCATTAGTTGGAGAGATAAGGTTGGGGAAAAACAAATTATCGGAAAAATTAAAAGAATTCAAAAATTCAAAAAAATACGACTGAAAAAAATATTTCATGTGCGGATGTTGCTGTCACGGAGTACAGCCAGTCATAAAACGTTGTCTATCAAATTTAAAGAGGTTGCTATTTAATATTTATTAATAAACATTTGTTGACGATAAATCCTGTAATTCGAAAAAATACATTTAAATGATTTAAGACATATCCTAGACGAACAAATCGTCTAGATCACGGTGACTTGCTTGAAAATCACTTCCCAGCAATATTCGTAAAGTTGTGATTATCTGGGGTATTTATCTAATATTCTTATCGGGGTATTTCTTTTTTTGCTTTATTCCGAATATTCGAATAAAAGAGCAATAAATTATTTGAAAAATGATCCTGCATGAGTAAGCTGCGTGGAGTCCAAATCTTCACTCAAAAACGCCCCCACTAAATTCCCCACAGAGTTATGATTTATTTCCGACTGTGATTGACATTCCTGCATAGGCTTTAGATAGTCAGAGTAACGTGCCAGGTACAGATTTGTTCGTTAGTTGCTACCAGCCTAGTGAAAATCATTCACCCCCAGATCATTATGTGACATTTGTTGAGGTTGAGAAAGGGGTTGAAAAGTGTTGTAAAAAGTGGGGTTGAGACAGTTCACGTCTCAGTCTTACTATACTGTAACAGGGGTACCGGGGTCCGTGTTAAATCACATGTGTGCAGGGTAAATAGGGTAAAAGCACTCACTATTACTCCGAGACATGTCTCAGCGTGTGCATTTTCAGAGGTGGGGTCAGTCGTATAAGTGACTTTCGGAACGTTCCGTTTGCTATTGATAGGCGTCCAAGTAGCAAGTGCTGTTGAAGTATAAAGGTTTCAGATAGAAGGGGGGCGGCTATAGGATAGAAGTGATTATATAATAAACACGTCCATGTGTCATATACAAATGTTACTAAGCCACTTACATAAGTGCTGACTCTTCTCTTACTCAGCACTGACGTATCGTACCCGCGCACAGCTCAGACGCGAGCAATGTACATGCTTCCATTCATGCCAAGCCCAAACTGGTTGCTGTTTAATCCAAGCTCAAAGTATGGAAAAAGCCTACCGCGCTCGGTAACTCCGTGAAACAGGCAACTGGCCTGAATAGGAAGCGTTCCAGGGGATGTGGGGGAAAAGGGATGGATAATGGCTCATCTGGGTGGTAAGATGGGGTTGGAGTGCGGAAACTTAAAACAATTAAAAAAGAAATTAAATTAAATTAAATAACGTAAAATGTGGAGTAAAGAAGAGCCGTTGGAAAGTGTTTTACTACGCTAGAGTCAACTGTGTCTTTAGTTGTAGCTTAACTAGAGAAACTTCAACTAGTGTCGTATCTTAACTGTAGTCCATATGGCTTTCTATAGTCAAGTCAGAATAATAAAAAGGGTGGATATTTTTACATATTTGGAATCTGCGGACTTCAGAGAGTCGGAATATACAATATCTAAGAAGTAGCTCTTTCGTAGCGTTCTTGATGTTCCTACAAAGGTGTCTTTCATTATACAGTAATGCATCAGCAAGACTTGTACCAAGTTATGACTATTATATACCATTAGAATCACAATCTCCAGGAGAATCCATCTAACTAGGTCTCAAGTCCATACCACCCCTACTCATCTCAAAACGAGTGTATTACATAACTATACTATACTTGCAGTTAATCCCACTTTTTCACACCAAACTCCTCAGCCAACTCCTCCAAGCTCTTAATCTCCTTCCTCTCAGCTACTCCATCTCCACACCACATTGCTAGATGTTCAATATCACCTTTCTTTGCAGCTTCAGCTCTGAGACTAGCAGTAAGATAATGCTGAATAGGATAGGGGTAGTGTTTGTTCAACTCGTCAAAAACACGATTCTTGGCACCTTTGGCCATCTTACCAGAGAATGCAAAAGTGTTACCCACTTCACTCACTTCAGAAATCTCCACAAACCGTTTCTTATGAGCAGCAACTATAGGAGCTTCTTCAGACATGAGTAGAGCTGTT
This sequence comes from Yarrowia sp. JCM 30694, assembly GCA_001600515.1. NCBI lineage: Eukaryota > Fungi > Ascomycota > Dipodascomycetes > Dipodascales > Yarrowia > Yarrowia sp. JCM 30694. The sequence continues at coordinate 590,317 of BCKF01000004.1, read as the reverse complement.
CCTACAGTTACAGCAAGCACTCTTGGGTTCTTTTGAAGTTCCTGAACTCGTTTTGAACTTACCACTCCTCCAGCAGGAATAATGGGAATATCAACTTCCTTGGTATCTTCAATGAGCTGATCCAGCTTGAATAAACTGTTTTTTGCCGGTCCAATCCACGTTCCTCGATGTCCACCGGCTTCTAGACCTTGTAAAACAATTGCATCAGCTCCTACTTGTTTCCAGGACTCTGCTTCAGCTTTGTTTGTAGCTGTGCCAATAACGATACAGTTTTTGGAGTGCAATTTTTGCACAACCTCTTCAGAGATTATACCAAAAGTGAACGAGACAATTGGAGGAGGATTGGCAAGAACAGCTTCAAGTTGCTCTTTGAATTGAGGCACACAGGACGGAAAAGAGGGTGGAGAGAAAGGAGTATCTGCATAACGATATACTGCTTCAATTGAAGTCAGAATAGCTGGATCTGATTGTACAGCGGCGGTATAGTCCGGTAGAGTGTTTGAAACAAAAAGATTGATACCAAACACGTGACTAGTACCTTTCTTGATATCTTCAATACCCTCACTGATCTTACCAGGCATCATATATCCACATCCCAAGTTTCCGATAAACCCGAGATTGGAGCATTTAGACACAAACGCAGCATTGGTAGCTCCTGCCATAGGCGCTTGGACGATTTTTCCACGCAGTAGCGAAAGTCGGTTCATTTTTTTGATGGAGGTAAGAAGCGATGAGATGCATCAAGTAGACATGCACAATCTCGGCCGATTCGCAAACCTTATTTTTATGAGCGGGGAGGTCTGAGATGAAAAGCGGGCAAATATCGGCCGACTTTTTGGTGTTGGAAAGGTGCTCAACACAGGTGGATTTCATTTAGACCTGTTTCCGGAAGGTTGGAGGTGTTTTGAGGGAGTTGCACATCATGACCTTAAATTACGTAATTCTCTAAAATGGCGATATCTTCATTGTTAGTAATACTACACAGAATCTGATAAAATCATATTAACCGTCTCATTCAGCTCGTCATTTCTATACTAATAACATATCATTTACACCAATATCCACCCACTTTCACCTCATTTACGGTGTTGCTCTGTATTCCTACTTATGACTCATTTCTACAGCTCAAAAATACTCCAAATAAAAATTCATTCACACCACATCTTCTCCAGACACTCACCATCAAATCCACAATACATTCACTCACATCTACGTACAGCTCACCTCCTTACAACATCTCCAAAACTTGTGGCAAGACCTCCACAACCTTAAATCTCAGGCATCAGAAAAATCATCACCATCTCTACACCCACCTAAATAAATAGAACTACAAATATCACAACTACAGTTCTCAATTCATGCAAACAATAAATACCTTACATCAGTGGAGCTTTCTATACTTCAACACCCTTGGCCCATCCCACGGGGGAGGACGATTCCAGACAGCTGCCGGTGGGGCTGGAGCCAAGAGTGGGGGTGGGAGAACGCAGGCTTCCATCTAGACTGGAGTTGCCGGCGTACTCGCCTCCGGTGGGGGTGGTGGCGGTGCTCGAGCCGCCACTGCCGGAGCCGTTCCACGGCCAAGCATTGCTCAGAGCCGAGGAAAACGACGAAATTTTGGACTGCACATAGGTGGACTGCTGAGGCCGCATGCCCAGAATGGAGTCTTCCGAAGAGGTGGACGACGTGCTGCTGATGGAGCCGCTGTGCGAGTGGCCGGGGACAAAGTAGTCCTCAGGCTCCTCCACCTTGGGCGCGCTGCCGAAAAAACAGTACTTGTTGATCATCTCCTGGTACGAGGCCGAGTCGACTGCAGGCTTGACTCCTCCGGTCATGACTGCAGCCAAGTTGCCGATGCTGGGCGCCTTCTTCATGTCTCCTGCCCCCTCGGAAGGAGCAGCTCCGCCGACGCCGGTACCAGCCGTGGTGGGGGGAGACGAGTGCGAAGAAGACTGGTTGGAGTCTTGGCTGGACGAGTCGTGGCTCGACTCGTCCGACGAGCCTGAGGAAGAGGAGGTCTTGCTCAGCTGCTCGCTTTTGGCAGCGCTTTTGGGCTGCAGACGCGACTTGGGGGTCGGTCGCTCGGGCGTCTTCTGTCGAAACGAGTTGCCAAAGTCGTATCGAGAGAAGAGGTTGCGCTGGTCGTCCGTGTTTCGACGCTGGGGGGTCAGAAACTTGGACTTGGTCTTGGACTTGAGAGGAATGGAGTCGTCGACCGAAGACCGCCGGTTGGCAGAGAACGCCTTGGGAGAGGCCACCTTGTACTCAAAGTCGCCAAGGAACGACTCGTTGGAGTTCTCCCGCTGGTTCTCCTTGGGCTTGGCGTTCTCCTTCTTCTCAGGCGAAGAAGAAGACGCTTTTGGGGTCCAGCCAACACCGTACTCGGTCTTGGACCGGTTGTGGAACCGGCCGGGGCCTCGCTGGGGCTTGGGCACTCGCTTGAAGTCCAGCTGGAAGTTCTGGAAGTTGTTGTTGTCCCAGTACTCGGTGCCGTTGGCGGTGTACCGCACACACAGATGCATGGGCTTCTGGGTCAGAATGTGCTGCGGCAGCAGGTTCATGTTGATGGAGAAGGTGAACCGGTCGTAGCCCATATCCTTGAGCTTCTTTCGCGCGTCGTCGTTGTACGTGGCGTCCACCTGCGACACCGTCTGCCAGTAGTCCAGAGAGTACCGCACGTTGACCTGCTTTTCGAATGCAATGTTTTTGACCGCCACATGACCCACAAGGTTGTTCTTGTCGGCGGACAAAAACAGGTTCTCCAGGTACACCACGGGGTCGGGCTCGTTGGAGTGAGGCTTGGGGCCGGGGATAGGAGGGAAGTTGGGAGTGGACAAAGACCACTCGGTTCGCGCAATGTACTTGTCGTATCCCTTTCGCAGGTCGTCTTCGTCGGAAGAAGACTCGTCGTCATGCCACTGGAAAGTTCCGACTCCGTTATGGTTGTGGTGGTGGGGTCGGGCCTTGGCAGAGCCGTCGGACACGGCCTGGGGCCGGTCGGAGTTGAGAAAGTGCCGCACATGCTCCAGCTTCTGGTCGAAATGCACGTTTTTGATAGCCTGGGCAGCAGCGCTCTTCATGGACGACTCGGGCATGGACTTGTTTCGCACGAGGGAAGACAGCTTGAGAGACGACTTGACCAGCTCGCCAGACTTCTTTCGGATGATCGAGGGCGACACGGGCATCTGGAGCTGTGTGAGGATGGACGACCGTCGCTCGGGGGAGGTGAGCGAGTCGGGGCACGAGAAGATGGTGGAGGGCACGTCCTCAGAGGAGCCTGCTCGGGTGAGCACCATGGTTTCGGCCTGGGGGGGCGAGTCTGGCGCTTCAACTTCCTCCGGCACAAACTCGCGTTTTTTCTCGAGACCCGGCGACGAGGTGGTTCGGGTCAGCGAGGGGCGTTCGGCTCGTCGCGACGCGGCGGACTTGGCAGAGGCAGACACGGGCTTGGCCTCGCAGTCGGAGTCGCTCACGGCCGAGTCGAACACAATGGGGCCATCTTTGTCGAGAGTGGGTGCTGTGATGGTGGTCTTCGCGGATGTGATGGTTTTGGAAGAGACCTTTTCGTTAGTATGCTGGGTGTTGGTGGGGGATGTGGATGTGATGGTCGTGGTCGTGGCGGTGGACGCGGGCTTTCGCAGCTGGCTGAGGGTCGTGGAAATGGGGCCGTTGCCGTTGGTGAGCGAGCTGAGCGACGCCATGGAGCTGAGAGACGAGAGCGAGCTCAGCGACGACGACGAGGGCGACTTGGAGAGCCCAAAGCCCGTGTCGAGGGGGTCTACCGCGTCCGTAGTACCCGGAATGTCGAGTGGCGACAAAGACGCCTTTTGTGTATCATCTGTCGAGGTCACACAAGTCTGTGTTGCAGCAGGCTCGCCGGTGGTGACGGTAGTGGATGAGAGGGCTACCATGTCCTTGAGTGCCGGCTGGAGGGATGCTGTTGTGTTGGCGGGGGGTGTTGAAGAAGAGGAGTTGTGGTGGGAGAAGGTGTGAGCGGGCGAGAAATCCACTTGGTTTTGTGTCTTTTGCTCAGCAGCTGTGTCTATTCCGTCTTTACCCAAACTAACTTTTCTTGCAACTAACTCTTGTGCTTGTCCGAACCTTGTCTTTGTTTGCGCTGCATGACCAGCATTTGGCCACGAAGTGCTGCATGAGTTGCTTTTATCTGGAGTTAGTGATCTAGTGATCGTGGCAAGGGGCGGAGACTCGGAAAAACGCAAAGGCATAATAAACCGTGACTGAAGGAAAATAAAGAAAGACAAAAAAAACGCAAAACGCAAACCCAAGAGAGGGTAGAAATAAAAAAAAAAATGGACCGTAGCAACACAGCCGTGAGAGCAGGTCGTAGATGCGGCGATAAGCATTGCGACCTTGCCCAGCGTGTTCCTTGTGCCTGTCTTTTTTTTTTCTTCCCAGCCCTTCTCTGCGTCGTATCTTTCCGCACGCGTCGTTTCGTTTTGACGTCTTTTTTTTTTTTTTTCCTTCTTCTATGCCTGTCGTTCCCCTCATCTCAACACGCTCCCAGGTCCCATCCAACAGGTCTGAGTAGTCAAAATTTCTCCGTCACTGCAAAACTCACCAACTCTATTCCGGAAAAGACTCCTTAGTCGGCTCTGTGTCACGACATGGTCGGGGTCGTGGGTAGTGGCGTCATCGTCGTAATCGTAGGAGTCACGTGCCGTATCTTCCTCGGTCTCGCCACCGGTATTTGTACCGCGGCCTAGCTCTGCACTGGTCGTGCACTTGGTCGCGTCACTCATGTCGGAGTTAGCGGCGCTAAGTAGGTTATCTGTATGGGCTGATGATGAAGCAGGAACGTCGTCGGCGCTGCTTTCGCTTTTGTGTCGGCGAAACAACGACCCTGCTAGGTGGCGTGCGTTTGTGCGAGTATTTTGGTCTTGCTGGAGTTCTCGTTCTTCGGCTTCATCCATAGATAGCCATCGAGGTGCTAGGGCCTGCAAAAAGGGCAGAGATGAAGACCGTGCACGGCCAGGTGGAATGTATGGCATCGTAGTATGGTGGTGTGGTGGTGAGAGAGAAGAAAGTAGGCTTGGAGGGAGACCCACTAGTATATATCTCTTATGGTTCTTTCTGTGTTCGGTTTGGACCGTTTCGGCGGCGGGCTTAAATGCGTGGGTGTAGTTGAAGGCAAGCAGATGTAGGTACAGTTACTTGAAGCGACTACTTGTACCTCGGCTGGCCCAATCCTGTCTCTTTTCTCTACATCATGGCCCCATTTACGCTGGGTTATACGAGACACACTAAACGTTGGTGGTGCTGGTGCTGACCCCATCCGCCAAATCTATCCACGTGCGTTATCAGAGTGTATCGGGTTGAGTACCCACTAGCCACCCGCCTTGCCGATACGATTGAGATGTGTCGTATGCGATGCACAGTCGGTCGGACTTGTCGGACATTGACCTCCAGATACAGGTGCACCTGCCGCTTTGAGAGCACTGCTGGTGAGCCGATTCAGAAGAGAGTATCGGAAAAGGTGGTGCCATTGCATACGTCTCAGGTGCAGGATACGAGCACTTTGAAACGTGAAAACCTTATTCCATTACTAAGGGCCCTGAACGGTCCACAAGCCCCAATGTGCTCAGACGCTCGAGATCTCAATACGTGCAAGCACACCTGCACTGGTTACTAATGCCCCGATCGGGCCCGTACTTTGGGGCCCTGACATATAGCTCTCATGTTCCGCTGCATCTCGCTTCCCCTCACGAGTGGTGGCCAAATCCAGAAGGTCCCAAACAGCCCTTGCTAGTGGATACGTAGCGGCTGAAATAAAGCGTACAGTTCAGCTTGGGATTCAGTGGGCGTCTCCGCAAAATGCACCCCATATAACACACCTTAACTATTGAGCGCCGCTATACTGTGTGCCTTACTTGAAACTGTGATGGTGAGGCTTCAACTCTGCTGCGACGTGCTGCCTTAGGTTTTTAGCGTTTGCAAAAACCCAAGCCTATTTTGCTATCTAAACTCTTTCTGACCGTGCATTAATTTGCATGTCTCAACACGCTAGCCATGCATTAGGACATGATTTGCTTCTAAAGTCCAGGGTCACGGTACAGTGACGTCTCTGTTGGGTCGATTTGTCAAAGTGGCTCTTACCAGCTTTACGCGATAATACCTAGCTTCAATCTAGTGGCCAAACTTTTTTTGCCCCTCCTCCGCCAAGTAATCGCTTGTTTTATTTTTTCCGCCGAGATTTACATGAATATTCTTTTTAAAGCTCCGGACACTTTTAGGCTCCAGGGTTAGGGCTCGCGGGCCGAAAAAGGCCATTTCTGACGAACCCTCCAAACAAGTAATATCGACTTGAGCGAGCGCACCAAGACAGCATCTCTGCGCTTGGCTTTCATTTCCCATCCTGGTTATCCGTATCAGCTCAAGTTTCGGGGCAACTTTTTTCGCATCTTCCCAACCTGGTGAGACACTGTACCTTTCTTAATTGCCGCTATTATCCACTAGACCGGGATATTATTTAGCTAATGACGATGCAACACTCGGGAACATGATTCAGACGTCTTGTCTTGTTACACTGTTTGGTGACATACGCAGACCACGTAGTTTTTGGCCACATTATGCCACACACATGCACTCTGCATGCACCCTTTTTTTCCAAAAGGTTTTTCCCTCTGCATGCACCATGCTGTACACCCCCGGTTGTTTATCCGCATTTAATCCGGACCCGGAGACCTGAGTCGCTTGAAAATGCGCGGATCGCGGAGAAAATAAAAACGCGGGGCGGAGGAGGGTGCGTAGAGACTAGATCCGTTAATTATACGGCTGTTGGGGTGTTTTTGGGGCTATTATGGGTGCGTGAAAAATCGACCGAAAAAAACTGCATTGCCTCCTATCTGCTGGAAAAGTTGTTGTTTTTTCCCCACGAGATTTTTCCGGGCCTGTTGCAGGCCCTTGCAGGGTTATACAGCACTTTGCAGGCCTGTATCACGTCTTTGGAGCTTGTGGGGATCCTGGGCGTGCTAGTTGCATTAGTGCACGCTATTTTTTATCTAAACCTATCAGTGGGGCTTGTGAGACGGGTGAAAAACTCAACAGATTTCGCACGAGGGGTCTCGGATCTCATCTTTCACTTTTGGCCGTCTCCAGTCTTTTCCGGCGCTGTTGAAATGTCTCTTTTTTTTTTTGACCTGAGACATGAGTCGAGTCTCAGTAGGGAAAAATAAACGACTGGGACGAAATTAAAGGCGATAGAGCTGTGGAGTGCGCTACCGGCGTTGTCCAACGCAGACTGTGATAGACTCGGGCTTATCATAAAGCCGTAAGGACGAAATGAGTCTGTCAGATAAGACGTCAGTTATGATATGTGGTAGTATTGTTGAGTTGTGCAATGTTTTTGAGGGTAATTTCCGTGTATCTGGTAGATGCTACACCGATGAACGTATTATATCCTTGCTATCTCTGATATTATCTCATTTAATCTTGTAGCTTGTGGCGATAACCATATCTATCTTTGTACCATGACGTCACTAAGAAGACTCACGAGACCCACATTATATCCGGACTACTGGAGTTTTTAGTATGTTGAGATTTTCCATTAAACCAAGCTATAGATCTATACTCTAGTCATACTTCTACGATACGTCATGTCTCACATCACGTGCTCATTCCGTCACACTGAGTTCACTGAGTTTGAAGATCGCCGGAATGTATGACCAGCTACGTAATACGACCACCTGTCTTTTACCGCTTTCTTTGGCTTGCTATCACGAGATTGCTTTGAAAGAGGCTATGCGATACTTGTAACATCTATACGCCCTTCTTCCAACTTCTTCACTCTATATCTACGTCATCTTGAGCATTTTACTCGTTGAGAAACATATCTCGTTCTCCGAACAAGTGTCTTGAACCCAACGAGACATGGTCAACACTCTATAGACTCTATAGCATTGCGGCTGAACCATAGCAGTATAACCCTTATGAGCTATGAGTTATAAATGACGCAATCTGAAGGGGGAGGATGAAAAAAAAAAAAAAAAAAAAAAGAAAGACACAGATAGTTGTATGCCACTAAATAACACATTCACTGGTCTATATATCACTACCCGCACAGTACATACATCACTGCTCAAACACTTGTTTAAAGACGCGTTTTTTTAAGGTGCATTTTTTTTAAAGTGTGATTTAATAAGGTGTGAAACGCCGGAGGATCGACATGAAAGGGCTGATGCGTCATGGGATACGGAGATTGATAAATTCCGACGTGCGATTACGTAAGCAGTCCGAGGAACGAGGGCTGCTTATATAAGCACGCAAAAATAGCTATCACACCATTATGTAAGCAGCACTACTAGTGTTATCTACTGCTGTGTTAGCACCTCCACATTCTGTTTGAACTAAAGTAGAGCCAACCTTAAGTAATCTAGACCGTCTGGTCTTAAGCAGCTCTCGAGACTAGACTTTAGGCTGAAACAGAAAAACAAAACAAGTTGGAGGAAAAAGGCGTGCGGAAAAAGGAATTTGTCCGCAAGGGGAAATGGAAACGGGAAAAAGAAAGGGTGAAAAGTGCGGTTCGAGAAAACTGCTCAATCACGTGTCCCTCAAGTTGTACTACAAGCCTTTGCATCGTAGTTTTCAACATGTTATGATCATAAATAGTTCATTGTTGTATATGTATGTTTTGTAGTTCTAGAACACGGATATATTCTCCTCGTTACTCTTCGTTACTCCTCTACTCCTCTTACTCCTCCTATAGCCGGTCATAAGTCTAACGTCTTGTGTTAAAAGCTGATACACTTGGTTACGATCGTATAGGTGGTACGATACTTAACTCGACCGAGAGTTATGTGCCTCAGAGAGTGAAATACTACATGTTTGAGAGTAGTTGAGTGGTAGATTGATAATGAGGAACTAAAGAGTATGGTACTTGTAAGCTATATGAATAAGCAGTATTGGTACTTGATATGAAGTTGTATCATTGTTTAATGCTTCATATCGACTCATGAGCTCTTTAAATATCACATGTTAACTGTAAGTATAGTACCACCAACTTGTAACTTGCTTTTGTTCAGGGTTAGTTTAGGACGTCTTTAAGTATTTAGTATACAAGTGGCGTGTCACATGACAGTGAAATACTTCCTAAACAGTGATTGTTTCATAATATGAAACTTCTCTGAACTTCTAGTAAGTCTATGGCTTTCACCTTTACTGACATACACTTACCATAGCATAACCATACAACTTCAATGAGCTGATATCCATATAGGAGCATAAAAAACAGGGGTACAGTTGTTTATTCACTCATTGGCAGCCATACACTTTAAGCATCATGCCTTGTATCTCCACCTTCTTATTCGGGTTGCATGAAGACATGTGCTGAGATTATAACTCCGGTGGTTTTAGAAATGGCTACCACCTTCCATACTCTTGGTGACGTCATAAGTAAGGCTCTAGACAAAATTGGTTGTTTCAAACATGAAGATACTGAAGTGTAGATGTGAATATCGTCTCTTTATTAACCACAGTGGAACAAGATCAATACCACAAAAGATACAAGACATGTTGCAAATACTCTACAGCTGCAGAATGAAGCGATAAAAGTAACTATCATATGTGGTAAATACATTTCACCAAGTCTGTGAAGTATCTATTCTTCTATAGAGGCTTATAGACAAGCCATAACATCCAATACTTGGACCTGAACATTTTGCCCGTTTTTAGGAGCCATGTTAATTCTACATGTGTCGATATTAGTATCGCTAGAACCGCCTAGTTTTTCTGATTTTCATGGCTGTAACCAATATTGTGTTGGAGGTATTTTTCCCTATTAATTTTGCCATTTTCTACGAATCTCAAAATAAGGTGATGTCATCTTACACAACACACAAGAGAAATATCAGCAAAATAAAAGCACCAGTATAATCAGAATATCTAACACCATCTTTTACACCCGTAAAAACGTCTCACGTGACTTTTTCAACCCCTCAAAACCCCCCAAACACGCAAATTTCCAGTTGCGGCCATATCCTGGTGAAAATACGGCTTCCCGTCCGATCAGCCATAGTCAAGCACCAGAGAGCCTAGTTAGTATTGTAGTGGGAGACCATACGAGAATCCTAGGTGCTGCAATTTTTTGCATCCCGCGAGTGCAGCCAGTGTGCTGTATTTTTGATTTTTGATTCTGGTGGGTTACTTGGAGCGTAGTTGACATTTTGTTAAGGAGAAAACCTTAGTTGGTGATATGGATAGTAAGCGATGTTATATTGATATGAGAAGATAGAGCGTTGTCTGTTTTCAAACATATCTATGAAAATATTCTCAGTTCTTCATACAAAAATCAGAGATGTGTTCATTTGAAGTCTTACTAAGCGAAGTACTTGTGACAAGATCAAAAGCAGTACACCACAGCTCATCAAAGACTTGTCCAGAATGAAATCAAACACCAAAACTGGATTCCTTTGGTTTCATCCATTCAAATTCACCTTCCATTGTTCACTTCTACTTGAATCCCTATATCCCACCATTTTAACTGCCCCAATCGTGCGGCTCGGAAATTCAAGCCGGATATGACAAGTCCAACAGCCCCATTATAACCCCGGATTGCTTAAAAGTCGACTGTTTTTATGTCCGTCAGCCTCATTATAACCCCGCCCTTTTTAATTCCGCTCTTTTAAGATCAGCCTGACAATGAGATACAAGTAACAGCAGCCTTCAACACCAAGTAGACATCGTAGTAAAAAACAAAATACACCATTCGACTCGTGAGCTCCAGGGCTATCTGTCAGTATCAAAAAATCCAAATATAAAACTCCACTCAAGTGATGTTTCTTTGTCTAGGTCAAGCCCCATTTTCATGGCTCACATACACCTCCACATACGTTGCTTCCGTCTCCGCAGCTCCCTTGTTTACACAGAGCAATCATTTCCATGTTACTGTCATATTTCTCTCTCTGTCAGCTCCACCCTATACGGAAATACTATAATCTCACCTGTCAAGTGATCTTTGTCCCCATGCAGCTCTGCATGACTAGACTTCTTGGCGTGCATTTGTCAACATACACTTGTATAACCACCACCATCTACACTCCACAATTACAATACAATCAAAAGTCAGCTTCTGCTATATAAATAAATCATCGTCTCTCTCACTCTCAGTCTCAATCGTGCTTGGCCGGCACGTCAAAGTTATACAAACGGGCGACTCCGTCTTCACAGCCAGTCACAAACTTGGAGTCGCTCATGGCCACACACGTGACCGCCTCTCTATATCCTCCAAACGTGTGCATGTACCGTCCCGAGTGCAGCTCCCACACCTTGACTGTCTTGTCGTGGGATGCTGAAATCACTCGGAAGTGGTCTGCAGCAATAGACCATACACCTTCAGCGTGTCCAAACAGCGTTCGAACACACTTGCCCGTCTTGATATCCCACAGCTTGATGGTGTTGTCAAGAGATCCAGTGAGCATATGTGTAGGGTAATGTTTTCGAGCCAGGGGGGTTTTGGGCTCGGGGAAAATGTCACATCGAGACACTTGACCCACAGAGAACGAAGACCGCTGAACAGCAATTTCTCCATCGGCAATAGCCATATCGGGAGCATCTCCCTCTTCAATGGCACTGTCGTCAATGGCACTATCTCCATTCTCATCAAGACCACCGTCAATGACACTTTCATCGGCATCAAGATGGTCCACGTCCTCCAAATGGTCCAGAGTAAGAGGAATTACCGACTGGATATGGTGAACATGTCCTCCGGTGTTTTGGTGGCCAAAAACACGCAAACACCGCTTCGTTTCAAGATCCCAGACTCGAACAGTGTTATCGTCAGAGGCAGAAAACAACAGACCGGAAGCAGAGTGAATCTTGACATCGTTGACGTAGTCGGTATGTCCTCTCAGGGTGAAACAACTCTTGGTCTCGAAGTTCCACACCTTGACGGTCTTGTCGGCAGAACCGGAAACAATCAAAGAGTCGTTGAAATCGACCGCAAGCACCTTGTTTTCGTGACCTCGGAAAGTACACACACACTGGCCGGTTCGGTAGTTCCAGATTCGAATAGTGTGATCAAGAGAACCGGTAATCAGCTTGGTATCGTCAAACATGAGAGCTCTGACACCCAGTCGATGACCTTCAAGGGTTCTGATCAACTGACCAGTCTCAACACACCATACCTTGACTGTAGTATCGTAGGAACCAGTGATGAGAAACTGATGGTTGAACTGCAAACACATGATAGCGAGTTTGTGACCGGCAAACTTTCGCACAGAGTACTTGCCTGTTCGCCAGTTTCGCTCCACCATGTATCTCTCTCCATAGACCTCCTTCCAGGGCCGAGTTTTCGACGTCTTTGAGACCTTTTGCTGTTGTGTGTTTTCCTCCTCCTCTTCCTCTCTCTTTCGCTTGTGTCCACATGACACCTCCTCCTCGACCGTCTCGTCAACAGCCTCCAATTTCGGGTTGAAGTTCTTTGCTCGCAGTTCAATGGACCGTTTGCTCTGTTGTAGACGTTTCTTATCCAGCAACGGCAGACCCCAGCCGCACTTTGTGCATTTTTTGTCAATGTGTTGCTCGCACATTCTGTACCAGACCACGTCGTCGTCGGCCAGCATTTTCCATCTCTTTGAGACCTGGGCTGCTCGACACAGCGACGCGGTATCGAGATAACACAGGATTTTGAACGCTACTTCGGTAGGAAGAGCGGAAATGAAGTCGATTCTGATCAGGTCCTTGAGAATCGAACTCACCTGGGACAGCTGCGGGAAACAGCACTGTGTCAAAATTCCCTGCAAAATGAGCGATCTTTGACGGGGGTTGGAAGCACTGAAAATGCTCCAACAGTGACTGATTCCCTCCCGGTCCTTCACAGGCAGCTCGTCCATACTGCGCTGGATCTGGGCCATACACTCCTCGTCGGACTCTCGAGAACACGACAGGTCCGGATGATGTCGGTAGCAGTATCGTCGCATGTCCTTCATGTCGGGAGACAGGTTGCCCTGGAGGTTTTTCATGTACTGGGTGAGAATGGAGGAGGGGTGTGCTGAGGGCGGTTGGGATGTGACACCCGGAACATGGCTTTGTGGCGAAGAAGAAGACTTCATCTTGTGGCTTGCTAGAGTTGTGTAGTGCCAGATGTAGTGTGTTGTGTTTGTGTTTATTTATAAGCGGTGTTGGTGAAAGCACTATCACGTGATATGTCGTATCTCGTCAAACACGGCAATGTCGAATCCTGCCGTTACTTTTGCTAATGCCGTGGTTTTGCCACCGTTTCGTTGTGATCTGTGTAATGCGATGGAATAGTGAAGATATGCTGACACTTGACCTCCAAGGTTTAAACTCGTCTCAGAGATACAGGGCAAGTTGAGGGGTTTGGGAGCAAACTTATAGCGGAGTAAGCGGGTTAGACTGAGTAGGAGGTGGTGAGACGGTTGCAATTTCCAGTTTTCTGATTGCTCTCAAACTGACCCACCTACACAATCCAGCCGACTTTCCATCCACGTCACATGACCAAACTCTGTCTACCTTTAAATTTCTCAAACCCTACCACGAGCCGTTGAAAACGCCACACTTTCGCAACATGCCGTGGAGATGACGAAAAAAAAATAGAAGAAAAAAAATAGCCGCTTTATCGGGCAGGGATTGTGTGTGGCCGTTGGATAGCAAACTTAGACAGTAGAATGGGTGGCAATAGTGAGCGATTACAGCCCGATATTTTAGTCTAGTCATAGTTACTGATTACTAATAATCACCTCATTGTTTGGGTCTCGATTGAGTCTTATTGTCTCGATTGTGTCACTACAATCCCTTTCGGTTGTTTCTACTATTCCGGTAAGCCACGTCTTTCTCGATTCTCCTGTTTTAGCAATGGTTGTATCGACAAGATTTAGCTGTTTCACTTGTGAGGGGTTTTGAGGATAGGGGTAGAGGGTGTGGGGTGTGTATTGAGGGGATCGGGGATGTTTCAAGAGTATTTTGGAGGTTGTGTGAGTTATGGTGTAATTGTTTGTAATTTTCGCGAATTTTCGGAATTTTTGAAAAATCAAAACAAATGAATTTAAATCGTAAACACACACGGCAAGCTCAGGGGTGATCGCCAAAACAGTTAATTGTGGCTGAAGATAGTGAGCTTGTTGGGGTGGGGGATAAGGCTGTGATTGTTGGGGTTTCTTGAGGTTTTTGATATGTGAAAGAATTCGAAGGAATTCCGAAGAATTCCAACGAAAAGATCTGGTGAGGATTTGGAGTAGTAACAGTTATGAGATGTTGAATGTAAGTATTTTAGGTGAATTGAACTCGCTTGAAGTGCTCCGATCCTCCTTAATGAGGTTTTGTATTTGTTATGATTTTCAGATTATTTTACCGTAATAGTTTTAAAAATTGAATTAATTCCAAATAATTCCAAATATATCAAAACAAGACACAGATAATATCTAGCTATAGGGGATTGGATTGTTGACAACAAATATCCCTAATATTTCAATTACATTGTTGTTACACTGATTATTTGTTTTTATTGGATATTTTTATTAATTATTAATAAATTACATTAAAACCAAAATATTATCTAAGCACTCTCCACTCTAATTACCTCGATTAGATGCGGCATTTTATCGCTAGGCCGTCTACCCCATCTCAGATATTAGTGCCCACACTTTTAATTCGTCTTTTTTAGATACATTTTAAATCTCCGAAAATCAAAATAAATACAGTCCAAGGTCATTGTGGTTAAATATGCTTCTAATGAAGCTACAAGTAGCCGCATCATAACTAACCTACATGGTGTATAGATGCCTTTGTAATGCTCTTAAAGCTCGTATTTGAGCTGCGATCTTCATATGAACATGTCTCACCACCTCAATTGATCTCGCACAACATCATGACACCAATCACGCCCATTTTTCAACATTTTCAAACAAGTTCTATACTCTTATGTCTCATCCTATGGACTATTAAAATGTACACCATTCCAATACAACCCAGACTACCGATATTAGTGTGTAACCCCACACAAGTCTAGGCCCTCCAATATAGGTGGGTGTTTAAATGTCCGATAGCTACTCAGTGGATGGGTTATTAGTGTCGCAATCTCGATGTTGCTAATTAAGACGATTTTTAAACATGTCTAATTTACCTTGGTCACGTGATCCCCTGTCAATATATCACTATTTTCATTGTCTCCATGTCATTCTTGACGCTACCGGTGCTGTAATTACAAGTAATTTTACTTGACCAAATTACCTTTACTTGATATTACTCAACAAAGTCCAAGTAATTAGAGTACTCAACTCCACCTTGCATTCTCTCCACCTTATACCCCTGCTGTAAGAAGACAAAAACCCCTTTTACAAACCTACCAAACGTATCACCAACCAACTAAGTGGTTGCTGTCAAAACGTTCATTTCATTATATTATTTAGTTCCTGTTTGCTCTATTTATACCGGGTTATATTTATTATTTACCATGCAGGTGCGGAGTGCTCAAAAATGAGGGCGTTTTTGGCTCTTGTTTCTTTCTCGGCATAAAATCCGCTTGCGTCGAAAAACAGCCCCTTTTAAGCCACCCCTATATGTGGGCATATGCAGTGCACGGGAGTGTATGTACACCTGCGAAATTGCACCTCCTCGCTGTCAAATAAAAAAAATTAGCTGGAAAAACTAGACGATAATAATATATTGTAATTAAAACCTATAATGGTCTTCCTGAAATGTTGTGAAGCGCCTATCGCCAGATGTACAGTGCTGTAACTCTCTCTGTAGGGTGTGTTTCATCTGTGCACGGCACGTGTTATGTCTGTTGAGTATGTGAGAGAGAAGCCCTGCTTTTGGGACGTTGACAGGCTGCCAGACCGGTACGGGACAGCAGACCCGTGCGCCAAATGACGCTGTTTTGCTCTTTGCTTTTTGTATGTGCAAACAAATTTCTGGCGTCACAGCTGATCGCCGCAGCTGAAACTACCCTTGTTGCAAAAATACAACTTGCCCATGCATCGACGAGATGAGCAATAGGGGGTCGTCAATGGAAGCGAGGATTGTCGCTGTGGCATGTTCCAAGCCGCTAGTGGCGGTTCCGTGCTCCCTCTGTAACTAATTCTCTTTGTACTGGCTTGAAACAGCGCTCTCGCTGCTCTTGGTCGGTGCATTACCCCATAGACGGTCGTATCGACCCCAGCTCGCGACTAGCGGCGTGCCAAACCCTGTCCGTTGTCTCAGTGCGTTTGGCATGTACTTTTGCGTTTGATTGCCTGGGCTGGGCTTTGGGATGGAATGAGGAACTAAAATGGCTGTAAAAGCTCTGGAAAGATCGCAGCAGTTCTAAAACCTCTGGGAATCAATTCTCCAGCTCTCCAGCTACCCGTACATACCAACCATGGCCATTTCTCTTGCACCTCCGGGGAAGCAGCCGCGTCGTTCATGCGGTCTCAGATCTAACGGCGGAGGTTTGCACCTAAACCGAACTATTATGGGCTACATGGTCCAGACAAGTTTGGACGTGCTCCCCGCCGTGAGACGCGTACAAGACATATAGACGTGGGTTTCTCGTTTCTGCCAGACGAATTTTCGACCGAGAAAAGATGGGCCGACAGATCCGAAAAGCGGCAAGAGGCAAACTGCTGGACCCGATACCCCTGGACGACTACAAGCTGCTACGAGATCAGGCTCTGGCTCGAACCGACAACTCGTACTTCATTCGCGACCTGTGCACCCGAGGAGTGGTGCTGACCTTCACTACCGCCAACTACGCCAAATGTTTTGTGATTCTGCACATGCTGTTCAATGACGGACCCAAGGACTTTATCAGACAGGTGTGCTTCCAACGACGGGTTGGAGAGCTCGATCAGACGCCTTTGGACGCTCTGTCGGATGATAAACCGCTAGCTCTTACAGATAAGGCCACTACCCAGCTGTTCGTGCCATACTTTGCATATCTTAGGGCGAGACTAGTGGCACGAGAAAGCTACGGATGCGACTTTATCCGAGCGCATATTGACGACTCGACAGTGAAGCTTGCCTCGCTACTGAAGCCGAACCTGGGTGGACCATTGCCAGTCAAGTACGTTGATGCTGTTTCTTCTCTACTGGACATGGCCAACTTGATCCTGAAAGTCGCTCCCTGTCCGGATCTACTCTATCCGACCTTGTCACGTGACCTGACGGCGGTATTCACTCTTTTGAGCGACGGGCTTATCACAATTCTGTCCGTTTTCACCTCAATGTCTCTGGTGGAGGCTGGAAACGGTCTGCTCATCTACAAGAGCTTTGTGGCCTTGAATGTCACTTCTCACACCTCTCAGTACCTCAATATGAGCGTTCCTCAGATCGACGAGACCCTGACTAAAACTATGGAGTCATGGTTACGTTCAGAGCAGCTTTCAAGGGCTCCTCCACTTCCAGCTTCTCCTCCAGAGTCCTGTGCCGAGTCCTTTGTTCAGGGCTCTCCAAAGTCAGCCAAATCGACTCAAATCATTTCAACCATCTCTCACAGGCAGTTTCAACGCAACCCTTGTTCTGCTGGACTTCAGGAACCCACCAGTGTTTCTTTATCGCCTCCCAAGTCGGTCTATTCAGTGCGGTCTTCTTCACTCAGATCTCACCGGAAAAACAACACGGCGATTTCGTTTGACTTTTCAGAAACAGTCACGCAAAACGTGTCTCGGTTCAAGGAGGAAATGGACGAAGATGAAGATGCTCCACGGTTCCCAATATGCAATTCCAAGCTCTCTGACCGAACAATCACCCGGTACCTCACTCAGGACTCAGATGACGCTTCTACAACCACTACAGAGTGCTCTCCGACGTTTGTCATCACTTCAACCCCTCCAAAGTCTCTCACAGACTCCGATGAACTCCTGGACTGCTTCAATGACCCTGAATGTGAACCGTCGCCGAAAATGTCAATGCGAAAAATGAGACCTCCGCAGCTCAACCTCACTCGAGACGTGCACTACGATGATAACGTGGGCATTGCGTTTTTGAAGTCGGCTTCGTCAGACTCGTCAGACTGGTCTCAGATTTTTTCTCCGCTTGAAAACGACGCCAAAGTCCATCTCTCTTTTAGCCCCTCCCCCTCCACTCCCCCAGTGTCTTCCATGGGGTTGGCTGTAGGCTACCCGGAAACAGCCCCTTCTGCAGGAAGCACCTACTCGCAGAAGAAATGGAAACGCTTCTTCAGTCGTCATTAACTGACGCTTTATTTATCTACAGTAATTAATGAGCACGTGCCAAGCGCGTGCGTGTGTGTATGAATCAATCAAATACTACCAGTAGTCAGAGTAGATAACGTGATATTGTGCTGCACCTTTGAAACAGCCGTAACTAAGAGAGTCAGACGCGTTCTGAAACATTCATGGACCTGAGACATTTGGCTGCTTGGTTGAGACATGCATCTTGAGACATCACAATGTGACGTAGCTGGGGTAGCTTAAAATGCAGCATAATTCGGTAAAAATATATAGAAGGGAAATAACAACCCTAGATCGCTCTGCAGGACTCAACCATACAGTATGAGGTGAGTATGTATCAATTGCTATTCTCAGCCTTGTTCGAGGGCACTTCTCCCACATGGTAAAAACAGCCCAACTTCAAAACACTTGGAGCTTCCCCATGTTACCCCCAAGCCCCTGTGAAACATTCAGATATAATCACACGAGTCTCACATTTCTCCTGGCAGCCTTGCCGTTTCACTTAAACCCCTCGATTCAAAAATATACGCTTCTCAAAAATACCTTTTTTGACCTGATACAGGAACATCTGTAACTGGACTAAAATGGATAATATCTGCATTTTTCTCTTCCTATCATATAATTGAGAGCCGTACGAAACTACCCGTACCACTTTTATTGCTCTCAGACCCCTCTAAAGGCCTCAAAAATTCGCGCGAAATTTTCAACAAAATTCGGACTCGATTCAACTAAACTTTCTTTGTGTAATCGTCGCGGCCCGATGGTTTAGTGGTATAATTCTCGCTTAGGGTTACCTAGGCAATTTGCGAGAGGTCCCGGGTTCAATTCCCGGTTGGGCCCGATTCTTTTTTCTGTCAGAAAAGGCAGATTTTTTTTTGAACAGGGCCTAGAGATATGGAAATGGCATGATCAAATGACATCATCGTGAAGATTACTACATACACTCACACAGCTCCTGAAATCCTCAATCTGGATCACCGTCTCAAAAATCGTCCAGCGCTTAACGTGTCAATAGAAAACTCGTTCGTGGAGGCGTTATCAGAGCTCGTTTCCGAGCTGGCTGTTACTCTATAGATTTATTTGGAGTCGTTTGCAAAGCTCGATAGCAAGGTAGTGGTTACGATGAAAGACGTGGATATGGTATTGAGGAGGAAGGAGGTCTGGAGGAGATGATTTGGGATGTTAGGCTGGTTGAGAAGTACGTAATTAGGTGTGTTCATTGAGGTCGTGTGATCTTGATTGTGGCAGTCGCTGAGTGTTTTTGTTCATATTGCTGTTGTCGTTTCGCCTTCATTACGTCATATCTCATCCAGCACTCATACTACAGACTTCTAGAGTTGCCCGCTGGAATGACACGCATCAGGCGGTTCGGATGATACCAATAATGTCGTGTTTCGATTGTAATATTGTGCTGGTTTCTGAGAGTTGACAAATTGGAAATTAACGAAACTTGACAGGACTCCATGGATATAACAGTTATATGCGTAAATGTTCCTTTCAAATGTGTATTAGACCTGTCTCAGCTTGTCAAAAGATGTACAACTGTGTAGGATAACGTAGAAGCTAGTTATAATTTATTTTTATTATTTTGTATTTAATCTGATTTTTTCAGAAAAATCAGAAAAATCAAATTAAATAGAAATAATTCGGAGCAACAAAAATGAAAAAGATTAGACATTTATGGACTTGTGAGACTCTCATACAACTGTTTTTTTGTTGATTCAGTTCATATCTGATGAGTATGGCTCCAGATGTTCACCGTTACTAAACTCAATATATATTACTCTACAAGCAGTCTACAAAGAAGACACTTATACGGCTTTGTTCCTCTCGCCTCCCTCTACAATTTCATGTGTATCATCTTGCTATGAAAAACCTCCCTCACTTCCTTCAACCCAAATAATGCACTGAGTGATGGCTGGTCTCGGAATTGGAGGTGTTTTGTCTTTTTAGAGGCTGCATCAAGAAGAATAGTCTTTCTGCATTCAGGTGGCTCGAATGATACCAATAACGTCGTATTCTGATTGATATTATTGATCAATATCTTGATTTAAATCAGTGAAAACTGATTAACGGAGTGTGACGTTTGTGGGGGCAAGTGGGCTTTAAATATGTTTTAAATAGACGTGCAAGAGGCGGTTTAACTGTGCTGAAAAGTTTAGAGGAGTTGGAGGGCGTTTTGTGCTGGTTTCTGAGAGTTGACGAATTGGAAATCAACGAAACTTGATGGGGCTCCTTGGATATGACAGGTATAGGCGTAAATATGCCTTTCATATGTGTATTGGACCTGTTTAAACTTATGAACTGATATACAACTGTATAGTATAGCGTAGAAGCAAGTTATAATTTATTTTAATTAATTCGTATTTTTTGGATTTTTTCAGAAAAATCAGAAAAATCAAATTAAATACAAATAATTCGGAGCGACAAAAATGAAAAAGATTAGATATTTATGGACTGGTTAGACTCTCAAACAACAATTTTATTGTTGATTGAGCTCATATCTGATGTGTATGACGCCATTCTTTCCAGTTTTCTCCGATATTAAACCTGATATATCTTGCTCCACAGGAATTCTATAAGTACGCCAGTTATACAGCTTCGCTCCTCTCATCTCCCTCTACAACCTCTTTTGTTTATTTTGTTCAGAATATCTCCCTTGGTTCGATCAAGTCAAATAATGTATTAAGTGATCGCATGTCTTAGAGATTGAGATATTTTCCCCATTGAGCACCTCTATTAACTTCAAGAGTCTTCTCCAATCAAGAATAAACAATAATATAGCTATTTCAGGAGGTTTGTGCTGTTTAAATTGATTTTGGAAGTCTACTTGGACAGCTAGTTTCTGTCCCACAAGATCCCAGCTCAAAAGAATCATACCAGGAGTAGCTCACAGCTAGAATTCAACAAAAAGACTATGAAAATGAGTTGGTTTAGAGTGTCCAATGAAGTTACCACTTAGTATGTCCTCATAGAGCAGGTTCATTACGTTTATCAACCGACAACGTGCGAGAAAACTCCACTGAGCATCAAACCATTTCCACGTATCCAGGAAGAATACAAATGGTCTAAAACTCTCACATATTATTTATTGATATGGGAGGATTAAAATTCTAGTTGTGCGTTTTTTGTAGGATGCATTTAGAGTGAGATAAATTGGAATTAGTACAAGAGAGACACCATAAGCTAACAACACTTTTGTGTAAGTAGAAGATGGCCAAATACAAATACATTGGTACCATCTGAATCGTCTAAGGCAGACGAATCTAATGGTGAACACTAGAAGCCCTTAATATGTATATCCGTCGAGATATGACACAAACAAGTTCAAACGACGACAGCAACAGCAATACTCACTAGAAAGCTTAGTAAGTACCATATTCGGCATCACACGACCTCAACTATCACACCTATACCAATATCTCAACATGTCCAAAAATCCCAGCTTGGGTCCCCGAAACCTTAAAAAAATCGTGCAGATACACCGTTAAACACAAAATAAATGGTACCATTGTGTTCGTCGGGAAACGGGGATCACTTCTATACCAATTTCTTTTTGGTTCATTTTTTGCACATCTTTGACCCTTCCTGACATACCCAGGATTAATCGTAGGATCTCGGGAATTTAAGGTGATGTTCATTTAAGCTATGGGAGCATTGGGATTTTTTTTGGTTAAGATTGGGTGTATTTCAAGTAATATTGAAAATGGTTTGTCGCTTAAAATACAACCAATTTTAACCAAAAAAATTCAGAGTGCTCCCATAGCTTAAATAAACAATACCTTAAAAGCTCAAATCTCTACCATTAATCCTGGGTATGTTAAAAGGGGCTAAAGATTTGTAAAAAATGAAACAAAAAGTATTTGGTATAGGAGTGATCCCCATTTCCCGAGGAACACAATGGTACCAATTATTTTGCGTTTACTTGCGTTTCTGCACGATTTTTTTAAGGTTTCGGAGGACCCAAACTAGGAATTTTGGACATGTTGAGATATTGGTATCGGCGTGTTCGTTGAGGTCGTGTGATGCCAGATATGGTGCTTGTTGTGCTTCCTCGTGAGTATTGCTGTTGCTGTCGTCGTTTAAAGTTGTTTTGTGACATATCTCAACGGATAGACTTCTTACTGACTTCTTGTGTTGATCAGGGGATTCATCTTCTCAAGGCGATTCCAATGGTACCAATACATCTGTATTTGGGCACTTTCTACAATCACAGAAGTGTTGTTAGCTATGGTGTCTCTCATGTACTAAAGCCAACATATCTCAACCTAAATGCACCCTACAAAGAACCCATATTTACAATTTTGATCCTCCAGTATCAATAAATAATACGAGAAAGTTTTAGACCATTTGTACTCTTCCTGGTTATTTGGGAATGGCTTGAAAATTAGTAAAGTTCTAGTGCAAGTCGGTGGTTGACAAACACAATAATACCTACTCTATGAAGACATACTGATTTGTACCTTTATTTGTCAGTATAAACCAACTTTTGTTCATAAACTTCACTTTGAATTCGAGCCGTGAACTATTACTATTATGATTCTTTTGAACTGGGCTCTAGTAAGACAGAAACTAGCTGTTCAAGTGGCATTCCAAAATCAATTTAAACGGCATGGAAAGTCTGGAAATAACTAATTCTATGTTTACTCTTGACGTGAGAAGACACTTCCAATTGATTCAAAGGTTCAATGGACAAATCATCTCCATCTCCGAGGCCTGCGATCACTCTTCTTCATCATTGGTCTTTATGGGAACGAGGAGGATTCTTCGGAGCAAAATAAAAAAATGAGATGGTAGAGGGATACGAGGGGAGAAATCTTCTTTAAGTGGCTTACTTATAGGATTCCTGTAGAGTAAGATATATGAGGTTTAGTATCGGGGAATTCTTGTTTGGAAAGAGCCATACTCATCAGATATGAACTGAATCAACAAAAGAACTGTGCTATTAGAGTCTAACTAGTCCATAAATGTCTAATCTTTTTGATTTTTGTCGCTCCGAATTATTTTTATTTAATTTGATTTTTCTGATTTTTCGTAAAAAATCAAAATAATACGATTTAATTAAAATAAATTATAACTCGCGTCTACGTTATTCTACAAAGTTGTAGATCATTTCACAACTGTATACCGGTCTAATACACATATGAGAGCCATATTTACGCATATAGGTGTTATATCGATGAAGTCCCATCAAGTTTCGTTGATTTAGAATTCGTAAACACTTAGAAACCAGCACAAAACATCCTCAATCTCCTCTATACTCTTCAGCACTATTAAACATGTCTTTTATGTCCATTTAATGCGCATTTAAAGCCCATTTGTCCCACAAACGTCACACTCCGTTTATCCGATTTAGTCTGATTTAATTCAAAACATCGTTCAATAGTATCGATCGAAACATGACGTTATTGGTATCATCCGAACCGCCTGAGGCGTGTCATTCCAACGGGCAACTCTATAAGTATGTTATTACTATGTATTTTTGCAATCCATCAGTTCAAACCTGTGAACCCATGGGTCGTTGCTGGAACGTGCAGTCGCTACTTCTTATAGAAATCCTTCTTGAATCTGAAATGCAGCTGTAGAACGCCATTGTGATAACTCGAGTTGTACTTTCCGTCTCCTCTAGCAGCATAATCCCACGTTCTATCTACCACTCTGAAAGTCAAGTCAGAGTATGGAGCGGGGGCCGTAAACTTCAACAAACACGTTTCTCGTTGCTTTGTGATATCCTCGTTCTTGCTCTTGATAACCTGATATGATGGTGTTTTTCCTTCAGGCAAATCAGGGTAGAAAATATTAAACTTGTATCCCTGAACTGTCTTAGGAGGCAGGTTGTTGGAATCATAATGTGTCTGGTTGTATTTATTCCAGTCGAAACCAAGCACCACCCGGTTGTGGAACCGAGGCCGTGTCTTTTTATCCACCTTAATCTCCTCACTCTGCTGGTACAGTTCAGCTTCTTCTGTGTCTCGAGAACTCTCATCTGTGATACCCTTGGACAGATCAATGACACCATCCGCATCAGTGATCTGAGGTAACAAGCCGTCAGCCATACCATCATCAACAGCGTTTTGGAAATCAGGAGTATGCTTGGCTTTCTCAGATACAGACACCTTCTGTGCTGGTTTTCTCTTGTCCCACTCGACATTGTACTTTTCCACGGCCTTGACGTAAAGATCTTCTGTAAAGGGAGTCTCTGGGGTCGTTTTCGCCTCCTTGCACAGCTGCTTGTATCTCGTTTCAATCGCCAAAAGTCGTTTTTCGTCCAAAACAAGTCGCATCCGTCTATCCTTGGAATGAGCCACCAAGTCCTGGAAAAACTCCCGGTTAGGAGCTGCTCCCGAGTCAATCATCTTTTGCATCCGTGCTTCCAGATCCGCAAGCTGTTGTCGGTCTTTACCACCCAGAACCTTCTCAATATCGTCTCGAACCACTGACAATTTTGTCGAATCTTGAGAATCTCGGTTTGAAGCCGACTGAAGAGCTGAGCCCCAATAAGAGGCGTTTTCCTGGTCAATCTTGGCCATTTCAGATAACTGGGCCTGGTCCGATGTCTTCAGACCGTCCAAAAGAGACTCCACGGTAGGGATCTGAGCCTCCCTTCCCTCCATCATCTCGATATCGTGAATGCTGTAGACAGGATAGCTCCTGTTTCCGGGACTGTTGCGCTCCAAGATCATGAGAATGAGGTTGAATAGATCCACAGACGAAGCTCTGCCCTGGTTGATACGCAGCATTGAACCCATGCGTTTCTGCTTCAGTAAAAAGGCTCCCTCTCCTTCAATCCACTTGCGGCTTTGTGCCTCGTCGCCGTACTCGTTGTCTGGCTGTGAATCGCGCCGTTGTCCTCCTCGCTGCTGTGTCTGTGTCACTGCTGTCTGTGTTCGCTCAGCATCTCGAGCAGACCGTTGCCGCTCTCGATCTTCAACAGCATCAGGGTACCGACTCTGTCGACTCTTGTGCTGCTCGTACTCGCGGTTGTCGTCACGTGACCGGTGGGAGCCTCCCTCACGTCGTTTCGGTGATCGGCTGCGTCGTCTGTTCATTTTAAAAGTGTTAGTGGTGTTGATGATCCGGAGACCAGGATGCAGACAAACTTAGGTGGAGCGTCTGCACTGCATAACTTAGAGTTCAGAATAAATTTATATTTTAAAAAATTAAAAAAAAATTAAAAAAAAATTACCACAGTTCTGATGGCCAATGGGTAGAACAGAATTTGAGAGCTTGTTTAAGCAGATTTGATTTATTGATCTTTAACCTCCAGAGTCTTTGATTTAATGTTTTGTTCTTATACAAGTAACACCTGTTTTGGATGCACATATCGAAGGAGTTTCTTTACAAGTACAATCAACACTTGCATTTCTTGATATGATCCAATGATCCCCGTCGACACGATCTTGAAACAGCCTGAAATGTTTTAAAACTGCGTCATCATGCCGTTCACTTGTACTTGTACTTGTACTTTTACAAGTACTTGTAATATAAAAATTCTACAGATACACTACAGGAGGACAGACCAGATCACTAGTAATCACATTATTACTGTTTAAATGGATATCAATAAAGCTATCTAGAAGTAGATAGCAAACAGAGCGAGGCCAAAGACGCCGGCAGAAGCAGTGTAGATGACCGCGGAGTTGGCCTGGGCAACGCCTGAGCCAGCGGAGCCAGCGGCACCAGAGCCAGAGCCTGAGCCCGAGCCTGAACCAGAGCCGGATCCTGAGCCAGAGCCGGAACCTCCAGCACCAGATCCACCAGCACCAGAGCCAGAGTTGGAGCCAGAGCCGGAGCCTGAGCCAGAGCCTGAGCCGGAGCCTGAGCCAGAGCCAGAGCTGGAGCCTGAGTTGGAGCTGGAGCCAGAGTTGGAGCTGGAGCCAGAGTTGGAGCTGGAGCCAGAGTTGGAGCTGGAGCCAGAGTTGGAGCTGGAGCCAGAGTTGGAGCTGGAGCCAGAGCCTGAGCCTGAGCCAGATCCGGAGCTACCTGAGCCTGAGCCTGAGCCAGAGCCAGATCCGGAACTACCAGAGCTTCCAGAACCACTACCGGATCCACCGGAGCCAGAACCTCCAGAGCCAGAGCCAGAACTGCCAGAACCTGAGCTTCCAGAACCTGAGCCTCCAGAACCTGAACCTGAACCAGAACCAGAACCGGAACCAGAACCGGAGCCAGAACCGCCAGAGCCAGAGCCAGAGCCAGAGCCAGAGCCAGAGCCAGAGCCAGAGCTACCAGAACCAGAGCCAGAGCCGGATCCGGATCCGGAGCCAGAGCCAGAGCCAGAACCACCAGATCCAGAGCCAGAACCACCAGATCCAGAGCCAGATCCACCAGAGCCAGAACCTCCAGAGCCAGAACCTCCAGAGCCAGAGCCAGAACCGGAGCCAGAGCCACCAGAGCCAGAGCCACCAGAGCCAGTGCCAGAGCCACCAGAGCCAGAGCCAGAGTCACCAGATCCGGAGCCAGAACCGCCAGAGCCAGAGCCAGAACCGCCAGAGCCAGAGCCAGAGCCAGAACCGCCAGAGCCAGAGCCAGATCCACCAGTGCCAGAGCCAGAGTCACCAGTGCCAGATCCACCAGAGCCAGAACCGGAGCCAGAACCGCCAGAGCCAGATCCACCAGAGCCAGATCCGGAGCCAGAACCGCCAGTGCCAGAGCCAGATCCACCAGAGCCAGAGTCACCAGAGCCAGATCCACCAGTGCCAGAGTCACCAGTGCCAGATCCACCAGAGCCAGAGCCACCAGAGCCAGAGTCACCAGATCCAGATCCACCAGTGCCAGATCCACCAGTGCCAGATCCACCAGTGCCAGAGCCACCAGTGCCAGAATCACCAGAGCCAGATCCACCAGAGCCAGATCCACCAGTGCCAGAGTCACCAGAGCCAGATCCACCAGAGCCAGAGCCGCCTGAACCACTGTTGTCAGTATCCCCAGTAGGTGCTGCGGAGGCAGAGCCGGTGTTGGAACCAGAGCCAGAGCCGCCTGAACCACTGTTGTCGGTATCCCCAGTAGGTGCTGCGGAGGCAGAGCCGGTGTTAGAACCAGAGCCAGAGTCAGACGTGGAAGCGGAGGCAGAGTCGGTGTTAGAGCCAGAGCCAGAGCCAGACGTGGAAGCGGAGGCAGAGTCGGTGTTAGAACCAGAGTCAGAGCCAGACGTGGAAGCGGACATGGAAGCGGATCCATTGGCAGAAGAATTGGCACCGGAACCATTGGCAGATGACTCAGCAGCACCGGAGCTCTGGGGGTTGGAATCAGAAGTGGAAGGGTCTCCACCACTGTTGCTAGAGGTACTCTCGCCGCCAGAGCCTTCACCAGAACCACTGTTATCAGGGCTAGGGCTAGGAGGGGTGGTCACGTTGGGGCCACTGTTGGTTACAGGAGTGCTGGTGGTGGCGGAGACAACAGGGGAGATACTCTCAGGGTTGTGGCTGGAGCTGGGGTTGGCTCCATCGGCAGAGGAAGTAGGGCCAGGAGCAGCATTGTCAGAAGACTTGGCGGCATCAGAAGATGAGGGGGAAGGAGCAGGAGCCTCAGAAGAGTTGGCAGCATCAGAAGATGAGGGGGAAGGAGCAGGAGCCTCAGAAGAGCTGGCAGC
>BCKF01000004.1:509810-562485 GCA_001600515.1 Yarrowia sp. JCM 30694 | reverse complement strand
TCAGAAGATGAGGGGGAAGGAGCAGGAGCCTCAGAAGAGCTGGCAGCATCAGAAGATGAGGGAGAAGGAGCAGGAGCCTCAGAAGATGTGGCGGCCTCAGAAGATGAGGGGGAAGGAGCAGGAGCCTCAGAAGACTTGGCCGCATCAGAGGAAGATGGGGAAGGAGCAGGAGCCTCAGAAGATGAGGGGGAAGGGGCAGGAGCATCAGAAGAAGATGGGGAAGGAGCAGGAGCACTGTCAGAAGATGACGGAGAAGGCGCAGGAGCATCAGAAGACTTGGCCGCATCAGAAGAAGATGGGGAAGGAGCAGGAGAACTGTCAGAAGATACGGGGGAAGGAGCAGGAGCATCGATGTGGACACAAGCGCCAGGGACCTCCGCGTACTCGCACTGCTGCTGGTCAGGGATGCTTCGTCCACATTCTGCCATTCGGTCAAACAGTCGCCGTTGCATCTCTGTGATCAAGGTTCCAGCCTGGACTCTACTGTACTTGTAGATGGCATCACACTGTAGGCAAGCCCGCAATTTCAGTTCGTTTTGGTTGAATTTATTGCAGATGCAGTGGGAAGCATCAACGACACATGAGTCAAGTTCGGCAATGATGTTGTAACACGGCTGCGCACAGTCGACCTCGTTCAGATTCTGGGGGTTGGGGATCCTGCAACTGGTAGCAGTGGCAGTGGGAGGTAGGCAAGAGCTTTCGTTGTCGATGGTCGTGGCCGTGCACACACTAGTGGCAGTAGTGGGTCTGTTGCATCTACCCAAAGGCTCAATAATGTTGGCATGGACATTCAGGTAGGACACGTCAAACTTGTCTGCGCAGGACAGACAGAGGTTGACTCGCTCGGGAATTCGCAGGAACCGATCACACAGGCAGGGCTGGAAGTCGATGCACAGACTCAGGTCTCTTACAACGTCTCCACAAATAGCCTCACAGCTGGCCTTATCGGGGGTGGTAGGGACTTCACAGCCGTAGGAAGTCGTGACGATGACTCGCTTATCCAGAGCGGCGTGTCTGGGAGCGGGAGTGATGGTGGGCAAGGCGGCTCCACAGACTGGCACCTTGGGTGTGAAGGGAAGGCCGCGGTATTCCAGCTCGGCGTGGACGAGGTTTCGGTTGCTGAGATCAAACACCGAGAGGCATTGCAGACACTGTGTTAGTACGGGTTTTGTGTAAGTTACACGGGAAGTGTGGTAGATACATCATTTGCCTGTTTGTACACAACTGGTGAGAATGGCGTTTTTGTGCACTGTTACACTGGTAATTTAGCTGGAAAGGCGACAATACTTGTTGAAGGCATTTTTTGGGCGTTTTGGTTTGCAGTCGTTTTGTGCAAGTGTGATGTGAGAGGAAGAGTTGGGAGGGTGCGTGTACGATGCTCAGATACGATACGAGATTGCTGAAAAGCTTAAAAGTCGATGAGATGCATAAAGCCCAAACGGCCAAAGGCAAAAACAAAAAAGAAAATATACTCACTTCTTCAGGCTCGGTGTCACCGTAGACCAAAAAGTCCTGGCAGGTATCGAAACAAGTTGATTTCGACAGCGAAGACGAAGGCAAACAGGCCAGGGGTTGCTGGAAAGAGAGGGCGGCCACCAGAGGGGCACTGACAAGCAGTAGAGGAAGAACCATCGTGTGCTGGAGTTGTTGAAAGTTGATAGAGAAGAATGTGACGGCCCGGTATGTTTATATAACTTTCAAGACGAGCCAAGGGGAGTGGGGCACAAAGGAAACGTGAATCTCCCGATCTGACTTCCATATCCAGCTTACCCCGTCTGTTTTTGTCAACAGCCGGGATCAAACAAAGACTGTTACGCTGCACTCATGGCCTGTCCAATAAGTCCAATCTATTGAATACCTGGGCGTTTTCGGAAGTGCCGTGGGCACAATAACTTACCGGTACCGGTTCTGTACTGTTAAAGAGGAGTTATGACGTCAATGAATTTGTAAAAGCTCGGAAATGGTGCAAAAGAAGCCGAATAAAGTCAAGAAGTCGAAAAGTCTTCAGTGTTAGGCATTTCACTTGCACCTCAGTCACTCTTGTTTACTTCTCCTCCGGACTACACACGTCAGTCGCGAACAGAACTACGACATTGTATTGTGCAACAAAGAGAACAATAGGCTGGGGGTCAAGTTACATATCTGGACTAGCCACCTCAATACTAGTTCCCAGAGGGGATACCATAGACCTTGAGTTAATCTATTTGTGGGAATAGTGTGTCTACTTGTGGGCAGGGATTACTAGAGAGTGATGACTAAGGGCCAGGAATTGCTGTGGACACAAGCTTGGTGAGTATAAGCAACAGTATTCAGGTTAATCAACAGATTCCCCTGATCTTTTCTATCTACTCGTTTCAAATACCACCTACCACCGTGCTCTTCTCCGCATCGGGTAATACTACCAAATTAGCCGCCTTAGCCACATGCTTACTGTTATTTAATGATGCAGTAATAAATAGATCCTGAGATACACTTAGAATAGGGGTAGAGCGAAAATACATGCTGGTATCTCAGCAGAAGTCAAGTCCAAACATTCATTATTACTGAATTACAAGCATCTCGCTTTTCGTCTCGTCTCATCTCCTTAACTCCATGGAGAAAAATACGAGCTCGTATCCCTGTCTTAAATCTCCGTTAACGTTGTCGTAAAAGAAACTTTGCTTCTTTGTCTATAAGTCGCTTATGGAATGTAGGGGCCTGGAGCTAGCGGTGAAAAGCGCACTTGCCCAGGAAAGGCATTTCAATGATGTTTATGCGTTCGGGTAGTAGGTGCGTGGATAGGAAGGGGTGAATAATCAATATTAGTGCCGGTAGCGGTTGTTTGTGGCAATCAGAATCAGAAACGAAAATTATTTTGAAGAGATATTTTAAGGTGAAACCAGTTTGATGACCCTTACCTACACTATGCCCGAAACGGTCCAGATGACCTATTACCCTGGACCCTTTCCCTATTCCATAACCCTGCTTGCTTTTTGAAAAGGTAATAAATGCGATCTAAGATGAGGACAATGGGCGGAAATCGGAGGTTGAGAGGTTCCGATCCGGGGGGAGTAGTGAGCAGAAACATGAAAAACGCCGAGACTTTTTTCAGCAGCATTATCCAAAGCCTTGGCATCCCAGACCCTGAAATATACAAGTAGAGAACGGCACTCTAGACGGGATAATCAAAAAGTGGGCGCTGGTGGGCGCTGCTACAGCTACCGAGAAGAGGGGTATACCTCCCGAGTATCGGTTTCATTGAATGATTGAAGGTGGGCAATCAACTGGGCAATCAACTCCTGGTGTTGTAGATGTAATCTAAGAGATCTAATGTTTATGAGCACATACACTCCGTAGGAAAACAAGTATCAACAAGCCAGCATCATATGATAGTCTAGAGTAGTAAACACCCAAGTTCGGAGACGGAAGGAACGGTTATTTTTGCCCGTTTACCCGAAACGGAAGAAAAAGCGGGGCAAACACATGGTAATAAAGCGCTGACCAGGGTTAGAGTCGTATTAAAGCAGTTTTCAGACTCGCGACGCCTTGTTCGAATCGTATTCGTGCATATACGAGTGTCAAAAACAATCGTACTGTAACCCCGAACAATAACCCCACCACCCCTCCTCCTTCCGCACATTGTTGATTTCCCCTTCTAACTAATCCTCTTGGAAGACAAAACAAACAAATGAGTGCAATACAGTGAAGTGTGAAATCAACTCTGGGAGAGAGAGTAAAGCACCTTCAAGGTAGCGTCACCTGTGCAGGGTCCATTTCCATAGACTCTTGGCTTTCTTCCGGAGACCGAAAGCGTCAAGATGCTTGTGAAAAAGTGTCGGAGAGAGGATTACGACACATTATACAGTTGCCTTGCCTTGCTTCTGCATATGTAACAGTTGTATTATCAAAAATACTAAAATAGCCCAGAGCACGTTTCATTTCCGCATGCCGAATAAGTCGACCCCGCGGGGTCATAGTTTTCGACTCCTTGGGGATCTAGGTCCTCAGTCGCGTTTTAGGGTGTTTTTCGTGCCAAAACGTTTTTCATTTCATTTTCACTAATTCCTTCCCGTTATAGATGTGAATCGATTGAGAGGAGAAAAGTTGTGGAGAAGAAATGATACAAGTAAAGTAATTAGGTCCTTGAGCACAGAGTGAATAAGTGGTTGTTTGAAACGATCTCAGATTGTTCACCCGGTTCGAAACAATCTCAGTTTGTTTAACCGGTTTAGAATGCCATATTTTTGTTATGGCCTCTAGTTTAGCAGGTTGATACGACCCTACATTTACTCGTTCAGAGCACTTCCTAATTATCTGGAATTTATCCGATTTTATTTGGAGTTTCCCGATTTTATTTGAATTTTCCCCCTCATTTCTGAGTTTTTTTCAGACTTCAATATTGCCCGAATATAATTTAATTTAATTTAATTCATTTTAATTTCCAGCTCACCTCTTTTCTGCCCCCCACTCCCAACAAGACGCTAGACCGGAAAATTAGTCGAGGGTTAGGGTGCGTGGTTTTTCCGTCCCAACAGAACATCTCGAACCAACATTGAGTCCGAGTTTGAACGTAAACGACACTTTTCAGGAACACCATGAACCGACTTTTGCGAGTGCTTCCCCGGGCCCGACGTGAGTATACCTTGTGGAAAAACGGGTGATGGACACAGAAGGAAAAGACCACAATTGCCTCATGTTGTCGACATGCAGAGAGGAGACAGCAGATTGAGTGAATCAGAATGGATGAGACAGACAGGAGAAAAGTGAGAAGGGCAATGTGATGAAGAGAGTGATACAGAGTGTGTGTGATTGTGACACTGTCAAGTGTGATGGTGTGAATTGAGTGTTATTTGTGGCAAGTGTTGCTGTTGAGCTTAGGGGGTTGAATCATGGAGTTAAAGGGGTGTCATGGCAAGTGTTGTGGCAAGTGTCTTGGTGATGTTCCAATGGTACTCATTGATCTTCTGAGCTTTGCTGAATTGATCAATGTTGTTCATTGGGGCTGTTACTGCCATGATACTCAGTCATGCAACCTGTGATGAACTCAATGGCTCTCAGTGACAAAACTGGGATGCTCAGGGGTGGCATTATTTACATGGCTGAGTTATTTCAACCTGTCGATGTTCCCTCTCTCTACATGATACTGTTCCATATGTCTATGAAGCAATTTCTACACGTCCAGCCCCTAATGGTACATCTCGGAGTTAACGAACACACACTGAAATCATCATGAACTCGACAATTCTCAACTTTCACCGTCTCAAATACCTCGCCACGATGATACTGCTGTCATGGAATCAACACATATGGATATGAAACTCTGCTGATCTGAATTGAACACTCTTCTGGAACTTCAATGAGGTACTGCTGTTCTATACTGTTGACATGCAAGATGTCCATCACTTCTCTTGATTCAGTTGTCTGCTGTTGCACAGGATTGCACTTCTGATTGTAACTCTTACAAAGTAATTGCCCACTCCATATCAGTCACTCCAACTAGAAGTCACACCTATTGGGTCCACTCCTGACCTTCGGCCAGTCGTTCCCGGTTCCCTACTAACCCAGTCATCCACACATCCGCCCTCCGGCTCCAAGCCACCAACTTTGCCATGCCGGCCATGTCGCCCACCATGACCGAGGGTGGCATTGTGTCCTGGAAGGTCAAGGAAGGCGACGAGTTTTCCGCCGGAGACGTCATTCTCGAGATTGAGACCGACAAGGCCCAGATTGACGTCGAGGCTGCTGACGACGGAGTTGTTGCCAAGATCTACAAGCAGGACGGAGCCAAGGATATCCAGGTTGGAGACACCATTGCCGTGCTCGCCGAGCCTGGAGATGATGTCAAGACCATTTCCATTCCTGCTCCTGTCGAGTCGAGTGGTAAGGCTGCCGCCCCCAAGGAGGAGGAGGAGGTCAAGGAGGCCCCCAAGGAGGTCAAGGAGGCCCCTAAGGAGGTCAAGGAGACTCCCAAGCCCAAGGAGACCCCCAAGGCCGCTCCCTCCACTTCTTCCGGCTCTTACTCCGCCCCTGCTAACCCCGCACAAACTCTTCTTCCTTCCGTTCAGTCTCTGCTTGTGGCTAACGGCATTTCCAAGGACGACGCGTTTGCCAAGATCCAGGCCACCGGTCCTCATGGCCGACTTCTCAAGGGCGACATTC
This sequence comes from Yarrowia sp. JCM 30694, assembly GCA_001600515.1. Lineage (NCBI taxonomy): Eukaryota > Fungi > Ascomycota > Dipodascomycetes > Dipodascales > Yarrowia > Yarrowia sp. JCM 30694. The sequence goes on along the minus strand of BCKF01000004.1, from coordinate 556,347 downwards.
TCGCTTACATCGGAGCCGTTCCCTCCGGTTCTCCCGGTGCTGTTGCCGAGGAGATCAACAAGCGGTCTCACCTTGATCTGTCGGGTGTGAAGCCTGCTGCCAAGAGTGCTGAGGCTGCCAAGCCTGCTGAGGCCGATGCCAAGGCCGCCAAGCCTGCCAAGGCTGCTCCTGAGCCCGTTGTTCTCACCTCGTTCCTTGACGTTTCCGGTTTTGAGCCCGCTGACCAGCTCGAGGTCCAGCGAATCGTCAAGCAGGCCATCAAGCTCGCCAAGTTTGACGCCGTTGAGCTGTCCAAGCCCCGAAAGTCTGCCAACGTGGACCCCGTTTTCGAGGACATTATTGGACCCGCCAAGGGCACCGTCTTCTACGATGTCAACATCATCTACCCCAAGTCCACCAACAAGAGTGTGTCCAACGGAGCTGACCTGTACGACATTCTGACGGACCGAAAGCCCCGACGAGCCGCTATCCAGGTGCCTTCCAACACCGTCCAGGTGGATGTTACTGTTAACGATAAGGTTGCCGGAGCTGAGAAGCGAGCCAAGCTCTTCTTGAACAGACTGGAGTACCACCTGACTATTGAGGAGTAGGTGTTCAAGGAGGTTGAACAGAATCACTGACATACGACAAGATGATATAAGTGTGTACGCACGACATGAAGGATATATATAGGTAGGGTAAACTGATGAATGATGAGCGGAGGAGATTTGAGGAGGAGATTTGAGGACGTAGTCCGAAAGTCTCCGACCATCTCTATACCGTAGAAGTGTCCACACCGTAGAAGTGTCCATACCGTAGAAGTGTCCATACCGTAGAAGTGTCCATACCGTAGAAGTGTCCATACCGTAGAAGTGTTGTAGGCTAGTTGTAGTGGTGCTTATACATACTGTAGTTAAGGCAAGGTGTGACCATTGTTGTTCGTCTGGCAAGCATGATATCAGATGATGTGCCCTGTTAAATAGTATGTTGTCATTATGTACAACTCGTAATCTACTTTGGTTAAAATCCGTTTATTCACCCCCGCAGTTGACACTGCTACTATATACAATCTACTGTCTCTTCTTGTTCTTCAACTTCTGCTTGTGCTTCTGTTGCCACGTCAGTTTCGTCTTGGGCTCCTCCAGCTTCTTCTTGTCCTCCTCTCTCTTCTCCTTGATATCTTCCACGAGTCCCACGGTGTTGGCCTTGAGGGTGTTAAAGTCTCGCTCAAAACCTCGCTTGTACTCGTTAATGTAGAAGGACTTGCCCTCCTTGAGCTTTCGCTCGGCCTTGGCAGCGTCCTGAATTCGCCAGTGCTGTTTGATCTTGTCATCCTCAGAGAGTCCCTTTTCGGCCTCCTTGATGGACTTCTTTCCAAACAGCACATCCCACACTCGTCCGTCTCCCCAGAACCAGCCACTTCGGTCCACGACCCAAGGAACCCAGCTCTTGCCTTCCCAGATGAAAAAGAAGAAGGAAGATTTGGAGGCAGTTCCGTAGAAACCGTCCTTGGTGAAAATCGTGGTCTTCTCTCCACACCTCAACTGGTTGAGGTTGACGGTGTAGACAGGAGAAGGACGTCCAGGAAGGTAGGGATGGGTCACGAAACGAATGTGATCAACACCCTGCATATGGGCAGGAACACCCTTCATATATGAGCCAGGGAGATAGTACAGACGTCGAATAAGTCGGCCAGGGAATCGAGCCAGAACATAGGACATGAACAGGAACAACGAGGTGAAGGCAATGGGAACGGCAGATCGCAGACCAAACTTGAACATCTGATGCACAAAGGGCTCATCTGTGGGGTTGGTCTTCCAGTCCATCCAGGCTGCACTCAGCAGGTTCTCTCCAAACATAATTCCGTACAGAGCCAGCACAAAAGAGCCACAGAAACAAATCAGAAAGTACAGTCGATGAGGCTCGGCCTCGTACATGAGCTCAGGCTCCTTCTTGTTCTTGAGCACCAGCATCATCTCAGAAAACGACAGTCGAGGTCCAACCACAGGAGTATCGGGTTTGGGAATGATAGTAGGCTGGGCCTCCTTGCCGAGAGGAAACGTGGGGATTCGAGATCGCAACGAGTTGCTTCGAGGATCAATGGGATCGATATCTCGAGGCAGATCAGACGATGTTTTCTTGCCTCGAGTGGGAAAAACGGGGAAAGCCACAGCTCGAGAAATAGGACGGTTGACGAGCACAGAAAGAGGTCGAAGATGCTGCACAAACAACGACTTGGCGGGGGAGCCCAAAACTCCCCTCCTAGCCGTGTTCAAAACGAGTAACATGGTGGTGTTGTGTGGTGAAATATTGGTGTGAAGCGTAACGCATAATTATACGAGGGTTAGGGTTCAAGGCGGATTCTGGGCCAAAAAAAAGAACTCCGCAACGGAGAATTGAACTCCGGTCCCCCGCGTGCTGAACAAATGTTCTGACAGGCGGAAATTCTAGCCACTAAACTATTGCGGAAGAAAATTTCGTGGCTGGAAAAAGCGTTGAAACAATATATAGGCAAATGCCATTTTTTGGAAATTTTTCCGTCCTACGGGGTTTTTATGGATAGGATGGGGTAACATGGCATGGTTTGAGCTCATTTGTGAAATAATTATCCACATAAATTACGTTTTGGTGGAGATATGGCGTTTTGAAGAAAACTGTGTTTTGACAAAAAAATGTGATTTTTTGAAGGAGGATGAATACTCCATTGTGATTGGTATCATGAAATAGCCCGATTCACTTAGCGATGATTAGATTATATTAGATCACGGTGGGGTCATTATGACAGTAGTTATGGGCAAAATAGTGTCTCAACAAAGCATACCTGCAGGAGAGTACGAACAAAACAGAAAAAAAAGGTCCTCAAAGTATCACAAGCTGTTGAAATACAATTATTGGACCAATTAAAGTGTTTTGGATTGTTTACCCTACCCTCAAGTCATTCCAAGAGTAACAAGCTACAGCTTGATTCATCCCCCTCATTAATTTTTAGAGATGTCAACATAATTCGTAGTGATGGTATAGGACAGACTTTGTAACTTGCAACATTGATTTACATGCACTGTTATTGTCTATAAATCAACTTTGGGGCTTCCCATAGACTGTATTTGGGTACCTCCCTTTATGACAAAATACAGACATCTCAACATAACACTCAAAACTGTCCAAATATGGAGAATACTAGAGTAAAAAAGACTTAAACCCCTTCAAATGCACTATTATAATGCCACCAAGTCATTTTTACACTCCCAATATTGCTATTTAAAAATTTTCAAAATCATTTTTTCGTCCCTAAATACGTCCAAGACACCCCCGACCCAACAAGCCTGGCTAGCTCAATCGGTAGAGCGTGAGACTCTTATTCAAGGTCATCTCAAGGCTGTGGGTTCAAGCCCCACGTCGGGCTTTCTTTTTGTGTCCCAAACAGCTGTTGGTTTCATTTTTTACTAGGTATTTCTGTAAGATGACTAATGGAAGTTTGGAGGAGGTCTAACGCTCTATTTTGATAATAAATGGCATGGAAAGCTTTGAATCGCACCAATATCAATTGCTGAGACTCTCTGATAGTATTCAATTACTCTCATATACTCATTGTATCCCACCATGCTCTTCTGACAGTTCTGTCAAGTGACCCACCCAGATGATTTTGCAACAGTTCCAAGTACAAGGGTACAACCACGATATTGACAGCTGAAACAACAAGTACAAGAGTAGTAATCATTGCACAAGTAGCTACAAGTAGATTCTATTCCAGTCATACTGTACTCTATTCGTTGTTGTATAAGTATACATTATCCAAGAGCTCAAGCTACTTGTACTTGTACTAAATGGGTCATATGATGGCATAGAAGAGAAGTCGTTAACATCCACCTTGAATAGATGTACATTCTGATCAACTATACTTCGTCATACCGGCACATTTCTTAGTTGCACTTCTAGTTGGCACCATAGTTTTAACTAAACCAAAAGGGAAACTCGTAAAACTGCCCCGAAAACCAATCAAAAACATCTAATCTAATCAGATTTTCTGGCAGAACGCACGTGACCCAAATAGGCAACTACAGCTGTCCACGGAAACAGCAAAGTCTCGTGAGCAACCGTCAAGTGTCCACAACGGTTTTGGCAACAACACGAGTCTCGGGATTTGACACTCCGATCGATGTGTAGATACGTGAGTTTATTCACAGCAGCCGAGACGACCCCTCATCGAGAAATATAGAGCAACAAATAATTAGAATCAAACTAATACCAAGAAAATTAAACAGAAACCAAGAGACTGCCTTTCAAGCCACTTGAAACAAATGCCAAGAGCAAGGAGTATATTTAGATCGAGTATATGAGCTATTTACACCGTATAGCTTTCCCCTTACATAATGGCCCCACAATTCAGATGACATATGACACCGGATAAACGTCAAACGGTATCAACTATACACTCTACACTCTCTAACAAAGCCCGCATAACCTCGCAAATAAGGCTCCATCTAAGGTTGCATTCCAGACAGCAACTCTGCAAGGAGCACTGCCAGAACACTGCCATATCGCCAAGAAATGCTATAGTCAAAGGACTCCTGAGAAAAAGCAAATCCAACCTTGCAGATCCCTTGTTACAAGGTTAATAGTGGAGTCGCTTTGAGACGGAATAAGCAATCATAAACAAGAAATGTTGTTCCATACATGCTACTGAAGCGGTAAAACACGAACATAGCCTCAATTATTGGTTATACGAGAAGATGAGTGGTTCTGGAGACCACAAAGAGGGTATACAAATAAGGTTCAATCGCAAAACTTTAATCGGCAAAATTTAGAATGTAGTGGCCACTTTTTCCCGTTTTTCACCGAAAAATGCGCCGATGGTTTAGTGGTAAAATCCATCGTTGCCATCGATGGGCCCCCGGTTCGATTCCGGGTCGGCGCAGTTGGTTACGGCCATATCCTGGTGAAAATACGGCTTCCCGTCCGATCAGCCATAGTCAAGCACCAGAGAGCCTAGTTAGTATTGTAGTGGGAGACCATACGAGAATCCTGGGTGCTGTAATCTTTTTGCCAATCGCGAAGCGGTTGGCTACTTTTTGTAGTGCAGAGATGCATCGTTATTTTTGTGGTTGAGCCCCATTTAGCCATCACCAAGTTGAGGTGGTTGGAAAATTAGAGTTTGGACTAACAACGCCACTAAGAATAGCTGCTAAAGTAATGCCGATTATCGGTAGATCTAGCAAGGGTTTTGGGCTGGTTTTTTTGTATGTAGGTTGAGATGAGTGTATGCAACTAGGGTCATGGTTTTAGGGCTAGTCTGTGGCTTTGTTGGCGAGATAGATGAGTTTTTCTGTTGAACCCTATGTGTATTATTAATGGCGCGTTTGGGAAAGCTATCATACGATGAGCAGTGAGTCGTACAGATGTGCGTAGTAGGTTATATGTGGATATGAGGCGTTTATCCACACCTCTGTAATTTTTCTCATATTCTTGCTTACCCCCAACACCTTCATTACTGGTACCAAAATGATCCCCTCATGCTGACAAATTCACCAATACCCCCCAAACTCTCCTAGCGTTGCTCCTCATCTCACTGTAGTCGTTTCTGTATTTAAAGTATTCGTTATTAAAATCCCCCAAAACTGCTCTAGCTATCCCCTCCACTCACCCAGCCAAATGACAGTTGCTCTGAAACTAATCCTCGCACGTCCAGTTGCTGGACATGTCTGCGTCCGTCATATAGAGTTTAATGTACGTCGTCTTGGCGCATCAGAGCATAACGCTAAAACACCATTTGTCATGATGACAATATGGCTCTGAGGAAATATGACAAAATAAAAAAGTGCTACATTGCTGGTGAGCAAATTATAAGCGAGGCTATGCTACGATACCTGAGACGCTCTTTGTAACAGCTGCCCAGCGATCTTTGCTCCGTAACCACTCTGGAACATTGGCACTCAGTAGTAATGATTACTGTACACAAGGAAGAGTTTCAAATGAACGCCTAAAAACTCACACAATACACTGAGCTTGACAGCCGTCCGATTTATGGATAATTAGACACTGCAGTAGTCTGGTGCCTGTACCTGACTTGAGGGGTACATGGGATTTTCTTTTTTGCCTTGCCTTACCTTTAGTCCCTGACAGTCCGACCCTTAACTTAGCAGGTGGAAGTTACTGCTGAGTTACTGTTAGTGTCAACCAAGACAGCCTTGTGAGCTTGTGTAAAATTTCCGAATTAAGGGGGGAGGTGTTTTTTTTCAAGGAGGATGATTTTGAGGGGTAAGAAGAGTGGAGACTAAGTGAACGGATAGACTGAGCGATTAGAAACTCATTGTATTTTTCAGAATGACTCTAGCTTGTTTGGATCGTGTTAAGTAGCAAGAAATGAGGTTTTGAGGCACAAAGTGAGTAATATGGATGCTGTGAACTTGAGGAGTTGGTAGATATTACAGAAATGATCCTACAATACTACCAAGACTGCATTCATCTCATTTGAAGACGTTTAGAACAAAATCCCTACTTCTCCCTAACTACCAAGTATCAAACACCTTAAACAAGGTAAAGTTACTCCTATCAAAATACTCCATTTACTTAGCCAAATACATAGGAATTTGAACTAAACATCTCTTATCTACTACCATTCTGCTCTACTCATTCTCCTGTGTCCAACTATCTACTTTACTCTCTATAATCTCTATGATCCATTGAATAAATACTCTATAAGTTACCAGGAGAAGGCCTCCTCGAAGTAATCGACTCTCTCTGTTCTGGAGTCCAGGTTCTCTCTAACTGCCAGTCTGACATCATCAGAGAAGGCAGGAGGGCCACAAACCACAATGGCAGTGGAACCTCCATGAGAAACCACACTGTTGGGCACATGGGTCAACATGTCTGGACGGTAGCCGTACGAAATGTGTAGTCTGTTTGTAGCAGTAGCAGCTGACGAGAGTCTGGATCTCGATTTGGCGTACTGGATGGGGCTCTCCTTCTCGGGAACAGCTCCATTGTCCATATAGCTTTCACTATCGGAGATGGTAGAGGGAGCTGTCTCTAGCTGTTTCTGAGTAGAAAAGTAAATCTCCACTCTGACTCTGGGGTCATTGAGCAAGTAGTCGAGTTCAGTGTTGAAGTATTCAAGAGCCTGGTCACTTCTGAGCACCCAGCAAACAGTGATACTCTTTGCAGAAGACTTGAGCAGAGTAGATGCACAGAGGTAGATGGCAGTGATACCAATACCTCCCGCAATGAGAATAGAAGAGTCGTACTTGTCCACGGGAATGACAGATCCATAAGGACCTTCCACCAACACTCGTGTTTCCAGAGTTCCAGCCTCCAGAACACGTTTGTAGAGTGTGTTGGTCATACCCTTTTGAGCCTTGACCATGAGAGTAATAGACCCATCCTTCTCAGCCTGAGGAGACTGGAAAACAGTGAAGGGATGAGATTCCCAGAACTTGCCGTTGCTCAAGACGTAGAGAAACAAATACTGGCCTGGTTTGGGGGTCCATCGGCCTGAATGGGAGATTTCAAGACGCATGATTCGCTCATTGGTATCAGCCACAGTGATACGGGCCTTGGAGTTGATGCCAGAGTAAAAGATTCTGACGACTCTAGCGACTCGATCAAAGCCCCATACTGCAACAACCGCATAAATAAACTCGTGGTAGCCCACAAACTCGGTATGCTGCCAGATGGCGTAGACAAAAACAATAGCCAAACAGAGATGAATGACGAGGAAGAGTTCGTAGAACCGATGTCTGATAGCAGAAATGGCAAACAGAACCATGAACGAAGCACTGATAACTGCCATCACTCCACAGTAGAACCAGTGTCTCTTGTAAGCAGCAGGAAGAGCGTCTCCAACAGCCACAGTGAAAGTAACACCATGAGAGATAGCCAGAGCCACCATTCCTCGTCCAATCCATCGGTGGTACACGTTAAAAGTGTCAAAGGACCATCCAGTGAGCCACATGAGGAAATTGTTTCGTCCAGCAAACAGAAAAATCAGAGGAGTCTGAGACACAGCCATGATACCTAGACGAACAGCCAGGAAAGATCTGAGCTGAGCAGTATGAGAATTGCCCTCGGTAGGAGTCTCAAACTTGTACCCGATGCAAGGGAAGATGAAAATCAGACACCAGTAGCCCACTACTGTGAGAGACTGTACTCGAGTAGGTAGACAGCCCGCCAGCCATCCCTGAGCGTGTTTATGACCAAACAAAGCAGACATGGTCACATTTCGACGCAGAGTGTTGATATGCAGGCCTGTCATTTTCAACAGAGCGGGAAAACACCACTTTCGGAACTGGTGAGAGATGACTCCAAATAGCAGAATGAGAGTCCAGTAGCCCAGAAGACCTGAAGCAAGCCAAAGACCCTTATCAGATGCCAATTGAGACACGTCAGTAGCAGCCAGAGTCTGTTCATAAGACTCCTCGTCCAAAATAATCGGTTTTGTGTACAGGGGAGCCTTTGGAGCAGTAGGGTCCTGAGAGGCCGGTTCTGGCTGTAAAACGGGATTTGAGTTTTTGGCAGAGCTGAGCAGTTGAAGAGTCTCCTTCTTTGATCGTCGTGGTTCGCCCACAAACTTGCACATGACCATGATTCGAGCTTTGAACTGTTTGAGGAGAGTCTTTTGGTCGCCGTCATACGCCTTATCCATGCATAAGAGAATGGACTGCAGGAACGGGTCATTGTGGCAAATCTCGTGGAAAAACGCGTATTGCGACATGTAGTAGTTGGCGGTGATTCCAAAGTTGTAATTTTGCGCCACAGTGAAGCAGGCAACTGCCTTGTAGCCATCATAGTCGCGTGGTTTGGTGATGGAGACTGAGGCTGTAACCGCAGTCAGTAGGGTGAAGAAACTGAGCAGCTTCATGTTTGTTTTTTTGTAGCTTGTTATTGTTTGATGGCCCTCATCTTCGAGCCAGCTCTTGGTATATATAGGTGTCTGGTATTTTCACTGATTTTCCGTTTTTGTCATCGGCATGTTCATCAACGTTACTTTTGCGTTTTCTTTGTTGCGTCATGTAGGTACCACCCATCATCTTCATGTAACAGCGCAGAGCGTCTAAAACCAGCACAGCCAATTGAGAGCTTGGCGTTTCTGAACTGAGAGAAAAAAAAGCAACTTTCCAATACAACCAGAACTGCGCCTGCTTATAGCCCGTACCTGTTATCTGGTCTTGTGCTACAGCCTTTTTTAGGCCCAAATAAAGAAATAAGCACCGTTGCAGAATGTTGGCAAGGTTGGGCTCTGTTGGGCTGAGTAAGATCGTCAGATAAGCGATAGGCAGGGTGGGTGGAGGTGTCAAATGAGAAGAGCCCCTTACCAAAAATTATCCTGGGCATGTCCAGTAGGCAATATCACGTCTTAGGAGACAGGTGTATCTGACGTGTAATATCTACGTGTGCCTCACGGTTCTATTGTTTCTACAAGTGTTGTTTGTCCCATTCCCAATGCACAGATCGACATGTCTCTCCTGTATGGAATCCCACATAATACGTGAGCAATTTGTCAGTTTTGGTCATCAGGCACGTGAGCACTGTGGGTTCGAGTCTCAGCCAAGACAGCAACAAAATACGGCAAATCGGACCATATGTGACCCAGAACACGGGCAGTGGGTGATTTTGAGTGTACAATTTTTTTAAACCATTTTATTCAGTGCCTATTTTTGGCTAGTCCGCCAGGCTATTAGCGCGGTAGCATAAGACACGTTGGGTTTGGACATTTAAGGCTAAGTCAAAAAATTCAGGGTCCAAACGTCTACCGTGGTTAGAGTCGTAGACGGACACTAGTCAAGAGTTTGAAGATAGAGCTAGTATCAGCAGCCAGATTGTGGATATTGCCCGTTTGGGCAGGTTTTCCCGGCGTGCTATCTACCGCGATATTATCGCGATATATCTCGATATATGGCAATTGCCGGATCGCTACCGGATCGTCCTTCCCTGCCGATCGTGACAAATGATTGTAAAGCAAGAAAGAATGGACGAGATGAGATGTGGGGTAGATCTCTCGAGGTGACGTAAACACGTGGATGACGTGAGCGGGAGAGTATGAGACAATAGGATACGAGATGGTGCTCATTTGTGCTCAGGTACAGCTCAGTTGAGGCGTCCCTACTGTACGTGCAGTTGGCATATTGTTCAACTGTGACTTTGGATATCTTTTGGGCCACTATGGGTATGATTTTTTTTGGGCCACTGTGGAGCACTTACCAGCCAAGCATTATGGGCTGGTTACACTGACAGACACTTCGTAGGCACCTCTCACACACCCCGACTCTACAATACCACCCTGATATAACGTTCCATTAACCACTATCGCCATATTGTCCACACGAAAGTTCTATTACACAGCCCAAAGCCAGAACTCAGCCTGAACAACGAAAAGCAGGTTATTGGAAAATAATTCATACGGGCACGTTTCTCATCCTACGAAAGAGCAATAACCACTTCTCTCTTCGTCTCAAAGTTAGCCGCCTGACAACCGCCGCCAAGCCCCAATAAACTATATCCGGTGTATGAAGGTGGGAGGTGGGTTTTGAACCTTTGCAGGTTTGCAGGAGAACAGAAGGCCGAAAAATAAATTTCAGGGCAAGCCGTCTATCATACTAGCTACGATCATTTTATTACACCTACCAGCGCGGTTAGTGTGGTAAAGTGGTACGTCATGGTTCTATTTTAACACACGAAAGTAAAGACGGCCATACTGTACACCCTTCAAGGCGCAGTCATCTCTCACAAGCCAGCACAAAAAGAAATGTAACCGTTTCAACCGTTTTTCCACTAACCACCCCTAGCTAAATGTCCGCTGTACCATCCACATGTGAAACACGTGTGGTGGATACGGTAGAGAACTTAGTAACGTAGCGTCGTATATACCGAGCCGTGCTCACTAGTCCACTACTGTAGCCCACTATACGATGACAGCACTAAAATCAGGTACCCAGCGGGAAGAGAAGAGCTGGACAAGCGAAAGAAAGGAGAAAAAAAAGCCACAAGAAAAAACGAGAAAACAGGTACACCAGTGACGTCCAGCCCGAAATCAGATAATAAAACGAATAAAAGGAAGAAAAACAAAAAAAAAAAAAGTAACAAAGGCGAGCAGGCTGGCCTAAGTAACCCAAGTAACCCAAGCTAAGATAAAACTAGCTACCCAAGGTTACTCAGCTTCCTCAATGTAACCATAGTAACCCCAACAAACAAAAAACTGTGTAAACCCAACAACCACAACTCACCAAAACACTACATACACTCCCGTCACAGCTCATTTAAGATCATTATTTCAACAGGATTCATCACAGTTGGCGATCCGGACAAGGGGCTTATGGTCAGCGTCAGACATGGCCCAGCCGTGGCCTTGTAAAAAGTGCAGAACGGTAGTGACATTGAGAATCCAAAGATAACTCCATCCGCGTCTCAAGCGTCCCGTCCGAGATCGTGTGTCCATGTCCCTCCTAGTGTAGTTTCCGGGTTCGTTCCTGCTTTACGCCGGGATTTACTATAGACATGACAAGTCCGTAGCGACTGGGTGAGTATCGTCTAGCACCGAACGCCAGCTAGAAGACACAGGTCACGACTGCGGTCGCTTCGGCTAGACATTGGGCACACAGGAAAGGGGCGCTTTTGTGTCATGGTCAATGTACTCGAGCGCACAGACGTTCTTCCTGAAAGGAACTCCCAGAACGAATCTGGGCCGCCGGCGCAAAGCCACATCTCCCGCTGCCACTCGGCACCTCCTCCCCCATATGCCCGCCCAATACCGGGTCCTGTCCACATGTCGAAACCCATGTCTTCGGGCCGAATCTCCTTAGAAACGGCTTTTTCGCGTGCAAAGGACGCCAATGTGTCGACGACTCGGGGCGCCTTTCGGATTTGTGCACGTATCACCACAGAAACCGGACGTGACACGCGTCGGGTCGTAGCTTATAGCCCGGAAACCGACCGAAAGGCCACAAAGCCGATCCCCAGTCTGGTCAGTAGCGAGGGTTATAGGTCCCGCGTACGGGGCCATGACTGAGTCCGGAGATAAAGGTTGAGGGACATTTTTTCAAGGACTGATCGATGTAATCATTGCTGTATGGGGGAGAAAGTGGGTTTGTGGAGATAAGGTGGGTTGGGAGGTGGGGTGTTACCCGGCAGTGAAGTGATGGATGTAGTAGGTGGGGTGGGAGGCATGTGATATTTGTGGTGAAGGAATGAGGGTGAGAAGGTCACGTGACTGTTTAATTGGAGTTTGATTGAGGAATGGTGGGTTTGGTGTTGTGTTGTGCTGCTGTAGATCGCTCGTATAATTCCAGCTATAATGTGAGACACGATAAGAGATAATGTGGAGTGCGAAGTTGGTGTTTTTGGTGATATTTGGGGTGGTTTGAGGTGGGTGAGAGGTGGGGATGAGGGAAATGTGAAATTTACGCGTTTTGGAGGTGGGTAATGTGGTTTAGCAGGGGGTTGTATGAGGAGTGTAAATGTAGTTGGGAGAGTAAGTGGAGTTAAGTAAATTGGGGTGGAATTTGGGATATGTTGTGGTCAAGGTGAAATTTAAATGGTGGGCTATTTAACACCAGTAGTACTGCATGGAGAACTTCAACTGGTGAAATATTGTTTATAGTGTCTGTTTGGTACGATGTTCTTCCTCTGATATAGTGGTACAGGTAGAGCGACTTTTTGTATGTGAAGATTTTACGAGTACTGTGAAAATGGACTTCTGAGTGTCGCTTTTTCACTAGTAACTAGTTTATTAGTTGAAATTCTAAGATTGCTGCTGCTTACCATCTCTTTGAAAAATAACGAAATACAGCATCTCATGTAGCTGACAACAGTTGTATCTGAGTGACACGAGATGTTTTATTCCAAATAAATACTGATCTCATATATTAACATATGAGTTTCTAAAGAGGTCTTGTACTATTCTTGCAGTGATTATGACTCCATTCTGATACAACAATACATGTCCACCAAGCACAAGTTTTTGTATGCACGGGTATGGATTTTTCTGCATCATACGTCTCCAATAATCATCCTCTATCCACAATTGAACTCCCCTCATCTAGTCTAACACTTGACCACCCACTTCTACAGCACACTCTCTTTCCAAAGCAAACCACCTACCTCCCTCAGTTCTCAACCTACAACAGTCCTACTACTACCAGTGGCACCACCTCCTGCCAAGTTTCAGATCCCCTGCATCGTCCTTTCACTACCCTCCAGTACCCTTCAAAAAGCAACCTCGGATTAAAGACACTGCTTGATTTGACAGATGCATGTTAGAGAGCCCCTGACCAACGTTGCGACCCGTTACAACCCATTACCGTAAAGAAAGGACGTTTCCAGGAACGTTCAGAAACGTTTCAGGGCTATGTATCTCGTCGGGCTATGTAAAAGTACGAGTACGAAAAGCTGGTACGTATACAAAGCCGGCATTTCAAACAGAAACCGCACAAAACTACTTCTGATGCTGCACAGGACCCTGTCCGGTTGCTGGAGTTGCCGTATCTGTCCCGAATGACATGGAAGTTCTTGGCACAAAGTGGAGATGTGTCAATTGAGCGATATACGAGATTCTGAGACTAGAGACGGGTCTGTGTCAATGTTACATTGGAGCTGGGGTGTACACGTGTTAGCTAGCGCGCTGAAGCCACAGTAGGTTAGCCGGAGAGTATAGCTGGTATTGGTCTCAGTTTCACGTGAGCGGAAAGGACCGCAAAGTCTAAGCCCTGAAATCAGCGTTTGTCTTTTAGAGTTGGGATACAAGGTTTGAGACAGGACACATAAGATGGAGGCTATAGAATATTGAGCAGCCTTTAGCAGCCACTCAGAAAAAAAATTTGAAGAAATAAATGCCATAATACGACGGTCCAGGTCATTATAAACCTATATACAGCTTATTTACTCCTGTTCAGACCCCCTGCTATCACTTTCAAGACACCCTCTATCTCCCCAAAATCACGTCTCCTTGTTAAACCTTGTTCCAAACTCTACTTAAACTCCAAACTCTACCCTCTCCAACCTCCAAACCTACCAGCCGGTCACTCGACCAATCGGCCTAATCAATTTCATCTCGAAAATCAGAGTTTGAGAGGTTGGTGGAGGACTACTGCGCTTTAGTCTTGCCAAGAGTTCTGCCAAGGAGATTTGCATTTATCGCGGCTATTAGGAGTAATGGTAGTTTTAGGGACGAAAGAGATGTCAAAAAAAACTTGTATAGAAAAGAGCTGTCCTACTTCCACATGATTGCTACGGACCCACATTTACATGCTGCTTACTCCTTGTCTTCATCTGTGGTAGTTTAGCGAGATTAGACTGCTACTATGATGTTTGTCTCAGCTGTGCAGACTGCGTAATCTGCCCTGAGTAAGAGCCGGAGAGCCCACCAATGTCTCAACGCAATGTAGTAGTTAGGGTGTTCAATCGGTGTCCAATCGGTGGTAGGTTGTTTCTGCTTACTTAGGTGGTTATGCTTATGTCTTTTGAATATACCATATCTCTTCTGTAGTTTCGCAAGTGCCGTACCATCTCTCAGGCACTGGTTATGTACAACATGCAGAGTGCAGGTACAGCCTAGTTGTATGTAGTACATAGCAGTACATCCACTAAAGGTACATGTTGGATGTACTCTTGCTCTGCTCTGCTACACTCCAGTCAAAGTCTGTTTGTATGTCTGCACGTGAATATTGTTTCACCGTGGTAGTTGGGACTAGACGTTCAGATGTTAGGTGGAGAAGGTGGAGGTAATGAGAACCAATGAAAAAGAAGTAGGAGGATAGCCAATGATATGAGAGGTGTTGGTAATGATAGAAGAAGGCATTGTGGTTATTGATCTAGATTGTGCGAAAAAATGATCGGAAAAAATCTGATCAAGTTGTACATACTGCACACTGTAGACAGTTGTAGGATACAAAGTACAGTATTAATTGAGCTCTACACAGATCAATTGACTGAATCACCATCGTCTGACGCCTCATTGCAATCATTCCATTGTCCATTCATTCATGATCTGAGTTCACACCCTGGCTGCTTTGATCTAATACATCTCCATGCATTGATTAATCTTATCAGTGGGCTGGGATATAGCAATCTATGGATATTGGTCTGGACAGGGTGGGTAGAGTATGTGAATCGAACACATTGTAAAGGGGATGAGATTATTGGTGGATTTATCATAGGTTATTCTTTGTCTACCGGTACTCATCTCTTGTCTTACAAGCTATAACCACGGTGAATACAAGCATAAGTCAGGAAAACAATATTGCCCACTTAACTGACTTTCAAATGTGCTCCAATAGCAGTATTGTAAGTCATTTCTATGTAAAATTCTGATTTTTTTAAATAAAAAATTAGTTGACACTTTTGTTAAGAACATGTTCATAACCACCATATCACAGGGCTCTAAGGGTTATAGTATATAGCTCAATGCATGTATACTCACTTCAGACAAAAAAACCACCTCTCTACATACAATATTCTCTGTACTATTCATGTCAACGTAAAATCTATTATCTATTTGAATTGAATTGAATCTCAAGTGGACCAGCCACATCTTACCAACTGAACGCCTCCTCAAAGTAGTCAACCCGCTCGTTTCTGATATGTAGCGAGTCAGAAACTGCCAGTCGAATATCATCGTTAAAAACAGGAGGACCACAAACCACAATAGCTGTAGGACCCTCACAGTAGCCCAAAAATTTAGGCAGAGCTACTCCCATTCGAGGACGAGATCCGTATGTGACTGACAGCTTCTTTCTAAGCACACCAGAGTCTTTACCGTTACCTCCATCTGACGATTCCACTGCTGTAGCTGTGGTAGCTCCCTTGTCTGTTTTCTCATCGTCATCTGAAGAAGCAGAAGAGTATGAAGCGAATCTCTGGTGGACATCTCTCTCTACATCTTCAGGTTCTTCAGAAGATACGAAAATAGCCACATGAACTCGTTCATCTTGTAACAAAGCATTGAGTTCATCTTTGAACCAATCAATGGCCTGATCGTTTCGTACAACCCAAGCAAAAGTAATAGCTTTAGTTGTAGGACACTCTAGCAGGTCAGCAGCATAAGAGTAAGTAGCAGTCACTCCAATACCTCCTGCAATAACTACTGCAGAGTCGTAGTTTCTTACTGGCAACTGGTGACCATAAGGACCTTCCACAAGCAGTTTGAAAGTTCCTCTGTCGTTTTTCTCCTGGAGCATTTTGAACAGCTTCAGAGTCATTCCACTCTTGGCCTTGAGCATGATAGAAATGTTACCGTTCTCAAGAGCTTTAGGACTCTGATAAATAGTGAAAGGATGAGACTCCCAGAATTTCCAAGGGGTCAGAACATAAATGAAAACATGGGCTCCAGGGTACACTTTCCAGATCTTTGAGTACTTGATTTCCACACGCACAATCTGATGTTCATGGTCGACAATAGTGAAATCTCCATTGCAAACGACTCCAGAAGCGAAAATTCTTAAGTATCGAGCCAGATGATCGAAAGCCCATACTCCAACAGCAGCATAGACCCATTCTTGAAATCCAACATCATTGGCATGGTACCAGACTCCAATGGTGAAGAGAACAGCGAGGGTGATATGGATGACCAGGAACACTTCGTACCATCTTGATCTGAAAAAATGGAGTCCTTGAATGCACATGAACGAGCCGGAAATAACTGCAATGACTCCCATGAAAAAGTAGAGCTCAGGGTATGAGGTGGAGAGGAATTTACCAGTAATAATAGTGTAAGCCACTCCATGAGCAATAGCTAGAGCTACCATGACTCGAGCAATCCATCGGTGGTAGACATTGAAGGTATCGAATGACCATCCAGTGACCCACATCATGATATTGTTTCGTCCAGCAAATAGGAAGAGAAGAGGAAGTTGAGCAAAAGCAAGAATACCCGTTCGGTTGGCAATGTATCTTCTCAGTTGGGCAGTTTCAGTTTCAAAGACGGTGTTTTGATCAAACAGTTTGTATCCAGGGAAACAAGCAACAAAAGCAAAGATGACGTACAGAGTCACGATAACACTCTGAACTCGTGTAGGCATACACATTGAACAAATACCTTCAATTGCTCTGAAAGGCTGGGAGTGTTTGTATCCAAAAGCAGCAGGAAGAGAAATGTGTTTTCGAAGAGTGTTGATATGAAGACCAGTCATTTTGCACATGACAGGGAACAGGTAGGTTCGAGTGAGGTTGACAAAACCTCCCACTACCAGAATCAAAGCCCAGTAAGAGAGTAGACCAACTCCAAGGTAAGAACCCATATCGGTTTGATGAAAGTAAGTGGAGTAAGAATGGTATGAAGGAGCATAGAACTTGTCAGGAATAACCACAGGCTGAGTTTGAGTCTTGTTCATATCTTCATGAGACACAGTGATCAACTCTGGAACAGGTTCGAGTTCATCAATCTTCAACTCGAAACCGTTCTCTTCACACTTTGCTCCAACCAGTTTTTCAAGCTGCTTCAAACCACGCTTCTCGTCAGTATGTTCCTGCATACACTTCAACACCGTCTGAAGATACGGCTTGTTGTTGCATTGCTGCTCATAGTACAGCTTGGGTGTGTATCTGGTAGCAGTAATGCCAAACTTGAACTTCTGAGCACTGGCCACACAGGGCTGGCACTTCCACCTGTCATGGTTGGCGAGCTTGGGGGTGTTTTCAGCAAGTACCAGGCTCAGTAGCGTGAGTAGAAAGAGGAGGTTCATTGTTGTATAGAGATTACCAGATGGATCTGATTGATATATATATGATCAGAGTGAGGTGCTTTCTTTGTCTGGATTCTGAGGGCTCCGTTTTTCGTTTTTCTCTCGGCTTCTGCTTTTTTTTTCGTTTTTGCCCTCCACTTTTCGTTTTTCCCACTTTTCGTTACCCCCTGCCAAGTCGCTATAAACTTTACCCAAATTTCACACAAAGAAATAACGTTATCAAATCAATCAGCCTCCACACAGCCATCTGTACCTGTGAGCAAATTACCCACAGACCGATGCCAGACTTGATACAGATCCACATAGTGCTCATAGCTACATGATAAACAGTGCAGTGTTATGTAAGCGGGGTGAGTCATTGCCAAGCCAAGTCACGTGACCCACAGAAGTACGACTATCAATTTTTCACATCATCTCTCTTAGCTCTTAGCCATGGCATTAACTTCACCTCGGTAAGTTGAGTGGAGCCTCTTGTGTGCCTCTAAAACAGCCCCAAACCCGTCTGAGACACGTTACAGAGCTGTAGACTCTTCCACTACGATCTCCCGTTCAGCCTGCATCCAACGCACGTTCTTTCAACTCTCTCAGACGTCTGGAGCCCGAGTACCATTTGTCTAAAGTTTCGGCTCAAGGCAAAGTATAGTTATAGCCTGATTTACAGCTGCTATAGAGTATTTCACAAGGTGGAGGTGATTAAAGGTGGAAGAAATAAATGTGGTTTCTATCTTTTTGTGTAAAACGTGGTTTGTGTCTTTGTGTAAACGTGGTTTGTTTCTTTTGCTAAATCTCCATCACTCTTTATCATATTAATCGTGAGGAATAAGGCCCAGGTGCATGAACAGAGCCACCCTGAATGATTATCGTAAAAGTGAAAAAATGAAAAATGGAAGAAAAAAAAACGAGAGCAAAAATTGGAGTATAATTTCCTCAAGAGAAAAAATGGCACCTAGAAAACGTTTCCACACAAAGCGACCCTGTTTCTCGGCTTAAACAACATTTAATGTCTTCAATCTGATCCACTCAGCATATCTGCAGACGCAATGTAGTCCATACAAAGAAGCCAACAAAATGCGGAGATTTCATGTTGGGGTGTATGTATCTGATATTGGAGGGTTCGGACAGACCCGGAGAAGCCCGTGGAAAAATCAGAATTGAGATCTGATAAGAATTGAGAGCTTGGTGAGGGTTTTACTCCAGGTGACGTAATCTTCCGCTGAAAAGAACCACATACCTATATAACCTAGCAGGTGTACTCCAGGCTTCTCCATCTTTTCGTCTTGGCAGACTCCGAAATCGGCGATTAAAATTTTGTAGTACGGTTGGAGCATCTGATAAGGGTTAGAGTTGGGGGAAGCAGGGTAACTTTTGCCCTGAGTGAGGTACCGAGACCGGAGTAAGTGTGTTTTACGTGAAATCGCGCGCTGATTCCATTGGTCTAGCTTGTGTTTTGATTGCGTTATTATTACGGTTTCTACGAATTTTTGATGTTACAACAGTGGACATTATTCATTAAACTATACACAAAGAGTGGAGGCATGAGAGGTAGGGTGGAGGAGAGATATATGGTCGGTGCCAGCCCGAAGAAATAAAAGGAAAAAATGATCCCAAAAGAGATATCAAAGAGACACGGCGAAATTCGAACTGAAGGTAACAAAAAAACATACCGTTGTGTCAAGAGATAACAGAAGAGAAAGTGATTAAAGTGATTAAACAGGCGTCAATGGTATTTTTTCCCCCACCTACCAGTTGAAGGCCTCCTCGAAATAATCAATTCTGTCCTTCTTGACATCCAGGTTTCTTCTGACTGCCAATCTGACATCGTCGTTCATCTTAGGAGGACCACAAACAGCTACAGCGACACTTCCAGACGACTCTTCCAGCATTCGTCTCAAGTCTGCTGTATAATCAGGACGTCCATGGATGACATTGAGGTTGGTCATTTCGAAACTGGGCTTTGTTTCTTCCTTGGAGGAGTCGATAGAAGACTGATCAGACTCGAAATCTCCCTTGGTGTTGGTCACATAGAGGTTGACAGTCACTCTGGAGTCGTTCAACAACAAAGCCAGCTCATCATGGAACCAAGAAAGACAAGAGTCAGATCTCACAATCCAGTTGAAAGAAATAGTGCCTGAGCCACGTGCGTTTCTGACTGCATCAGAAGCATACGAGTACATGGCAGTGATACCAATACCTCCAGCAATAAAAATCTGGCTGTCGTACTTGTTGATAGGCAGATGGTGTCCATAGGGACCCTCAACAAGCACCTTGAACTGGCCGGTTTTCGAGTCCTTGAGCTTGTTGAACAGGTTGTAAGTCTTACCCTCCTTGGCTCGGAACATGATACTCAAGTTGCCGTTAGCAGCAGCTTCACAGGTTTGGAAAACTGTGAAAGGATGAGACTCCCAGGGCTTGATACCGCTCATGACATACAAGAACACATGCTGGCCTGGTTTGACCTTCCAGATCTTGGAGTACGAGATATCCACCTTGACAATACCCAGAGAAGGGTCTGCCATAGTCATGGTGGCTGTACCGAGTCCAGAAACGAAAATTCGCACAATTCGAACCAGTCGGTCAAAACCCCAGACTGCTACAGCAGCATAAACGTACTCCATCCAGCCCAAAGTTCGGCAGTGTCTCCATACTCCGATAGTGAAGAAGACGGCCAGAAGGATATGGAAGACAAGGAAGAAGTCGTACCATCTCTTTCTGAAAAAATGGAGGGCTTGGAAGCACATGATAGCTCCAGCAACAGTGGAAACAACACCCCATCTCATGAAAGGAAAGGCGTAGTAGAAGGAGAGCTGTTTGAGAGAGTTGATAGTGAAGGCAACAGAGTGGACAAAGGCCAGAGTCACCATAACACGAGATACCCATCGGTGATAACAGTTGAAGGTGGAGTAAGACCATCCAGTGAGGTAGATGAGAAAGTTGTTTCTACCAGCAAACAGAAACAGGATGGGAAGTTGAGTGAAAGCCATGATACCGGTTCGATCTCCAATGTACCGTTGAATCTGAGTACTTCGCTTCTTCCATCGGGTAGTAGAGTCCATGGCTTCATACTCAACACAGCACAGAATGAGACACATGGCAAGGTAAGCCAGGACTACCAAAGACTGAATTCTAGTAGGACAGCACCAAGACACGAATCCCCACATGCTCTGAAGAGGCTGAGAGTGCTTGTAGCCAAAAGTAGCAGGCAGGGTAAGCTGTCGTCGGACAATGTTTGAGTTTGAGGTCCATCTCAGGTACTGAGGGAAAAGAACGGTTCTGAACAGGTTGACAAAGATACCAATGACCAGTACCAGTGCCCACCAAGCAGTCATTCCGTTTCCGTAGTACTGACCGAGATCCAGGTTGTGTTGGTACACTCTGATGGACGGGTATTTTTCATCAAACCAAGTCTGGTTGAAGCCCACAGGCTTGGTCTGAAGAGCAGTTCTGTTCACGTGACTGATGGGTGTAGCTGAGGAAGAGAGGTTGACAAACATGGCTCTCACCTGCTCAGAAGTCACATCCACGTTGTACTTTCTGCAGGCCTTGAGAGCAGCTGCATCCACCACCTTGTAAATCTTGTTCCAGTCATGGGGGTAGCTGCCTTGTCCACATAGAGCCAGAGAAGTGAGGTAAGGAGCCGAGTGGCACTTTTGCAGAGCGCCAGCACCCGTTTTATCACCTCTAGGGACCTTTTTGAAGCCGGCCCATCGAAGAGAGTCCAGGTAGCCACAGCCTTGACCCACCCAGTCTTCTCTGTCGTCTAGAGGAGTCAGAGCAGCCAGAACCGAGACAATGAGGCTGAAGAAGATGAGGAAGCGCATGTTGTCGATGTAGATTGATCAGATTAGATCATACCCTTATATAGCGGTTTTCACGCTCCTGACAAAGTCTTGGCTAAGAAAAAGCCAGAAACCATGCATATATTGGTCGGTGCCAAGAGTAGGTTGATGGACACAGGGAGAGATGTAAGCTTATATCGGAGATGAATTTTCCACTGATCAAAGTGATAAGCAGTAACGCTGGAAATCTGGTACGCTACATACTGATCCTGTATCTTTATACTCGGTTACATGATTCCCTTCCTATGATACCACAATCAGATCCAAGATGGATCAGATAAAACACACAAACTTTAGCCTACTATTAACCTGTATTAGCCTGTGTCTATACATGCAATTAGGCCTTTGCTGCCAACCTAGTCAACAGTATCTCTAGGCTTGTGGGTTTTTTCCCAGGCTAAAAAGACTCGTAGAGGGACGGCCTGCATGTCAGACGCATGTCGCAATGCACCCCAGTGCTTCTGTATCTCGTGTAGCGAGATAGACAAGAGCAGGAATCAACAGTCGAATCACGTGACAGCCACTAAGCATGAGTCAGTGTTAAACCAATATCCCTGAAACATTTTGAATAGCCTTTTGATTGGCCCAGAGCTTCACACTTAGTTTTATAGCCTGAATAATAGACAGGGTTTGTTGTCACGAAGAGAGTCACCCCACGGTACTGTAAATTAAGGTTGGCGTTTCGAGGGGGTGTGGTCACGTGACTGGGAGGAAATATGGCGGTTTCGAGAGTGCAATCATCATCTTCTACGCGTTTTTTCACACAAAACGACACCAATAACGGTGTGGAAGGGACATTCCAGTCGTGAGTTGCACAAAACCCTGTGCCTGATTTCGCAAAAACGGAAGTTACGGAGTCCGTTAAAGTTCTGTTTGGGTTTAACCGAGGCTAAAATGAATCGTCTATAACTCGACCAATAATAGCCCTATAAAAACGAGGTTCATTCTATTAAACCCGTCTCATCGAGATCTACAAACTGACACTTACTACACGTCTTCTCTCTAATCATTAATCATCAATTACTCTAAATTACGTTGGCCGAGTTAATGCTTGCAAAGGTTTTGCACACGGCCCTATTTTGTAGGTTATTTTGCGGACTTTTGGCTACCAGCACCAAACTTACCATGAGAAAGCCTCCTCGTAGTAGTCCACCTTTGCACAGTCTTCCGAGTTGACCAGAGCCAATCGGATATCGTCGTTAAGGACAGGGGGTCCACAAACGACCACAGCAGTGGTTCCTGCACATCGTTCCAGGTAAGCAGGCATCTCGACAGTCATATCAGGACGTCCATAGATGATGTTGAGTCTGGGGCTGCTGAGATCTGTGACAGACTTTTCACTCTGCTTGGAATCTGACTCAGAGCCTCCAGGGGGCAGAGAGGTGTTGTTTCCAGTGACATAAAGGTTGACTTCCACTCTTGAGTCAGCCAGCAGAGAGTCGAGTTCAGTCTTGAACCACGTGAGACAAGTCTCGTTTCGCACAATCCAGGTGAAAATGAGCGTCTTGGCGGTGCTCTTTCGGACGACATCGATAGCATAAGCGTAAGTAGCAGTGATACCGATACCTCCAGCAACGTAGACAGAAGAGTCGTACTTGCCGATGGGATGCTTGGATCCGTAGGGACCTTCAATCAGAGTCTTGAGTCGTCGCTTACCGTCTCCCTTGTTCAACAAATTAGCCAGAGACAAAGTCTTACCCTCCTTGGCCTTGAGCAGGACAGTCATCTTACCGGTCTGAGCAGCATAAGGAGACTGGTAGACAGTGAAAGGATGCGACTCCCAGAACTTGCCGTTGAGAATGTACATGTAGACATGGACACCTGGGTAGATGCTCCACCACTTGGAGAAGTCCATCTCGGCTTTAACGATGAGCTGATCGGGATCAACCAGCTCAAAGTCTCCAGAGACAATTCCTCCAGACCAGAAAATTCGCACGATTCGAACAAACCGATCGAAAGACCAGACTGCGATAGTGGCGTACATCCACTGCATCCATCCCAGAGTCTTGCAGTGGTACCACATACCGACAACGAAAGCCACGGCAAGAACAAGATGGATCACCAGGAAAGTCTCGTACCATCTGGATCGGAAAAAGTGGATACCCTGGAACAGAATCAGAGAGCCACAAATGGTGGCAACCACACCCATGATCCAGTAGAACTGAGAAGCCGCAGTGGCATAGTACTTGCCTCGCTCGACGTAGGAGTAACAGATGGAGTGGATAACGGCATAGACAACCATGACTCGAGAGGAGTATCTGTGGAAGATGTTGAAGGTGTCGAAAGACCAGCCGGTCAGCCACATGAAAAAGTTGTTTCGGCCTCCAAACAAAAACACAATGGGGATCTGGGTCATGGACATGATACCTGTTCGGTCAGCCAAGTATCGAGCAAGCTGATCTCCGTTGGTCTCAAAGTAATAGTTGGGCTGGAAGAGATCAAACTGGGTGAAACAGAGCACGAAAGCAATAATCAGGTAGCCAGTAACAGCCAGAGACTGAGCTCGAGTAGGAGTGCACATGGTGAAGAAACCATTGAGGTACCCTCCTGAAGTCTGACAATGCTTGTAGCCCCACAGAGCAGGCAGAGAAACGTGTTTTCGGAATCGGTGACCCTTGAGTTTCTGATACACGCTGAAGAAAGCATGCTTACCGAGGTTGGTGAACATTCCAATCAGAAAGATGAGCAGCCACCACGACAAAAGACCAGCTCCGTAGTACGTACCGAGATCCAGCTGCTTGTAAAACTCCTTCACAGTAGGGTAGTAGTCCTCAAAAGCAGTCTCGTTGAAAGGAACAGGAGCATACGTAATAGCAGAAGCGTTCTTGGGCACCTCTGCGTACTTGGTTCCGTTCTCATAGACGGCCAGAACCTCGTCCATGGTGATATGCATTTCTCCGTACTCGTTGTATGTCTTGACAATGTTCTCTTCAAGCACATCCTTCCACTTCTTTTCGTCAGGCACCACAGCCTTGTACCAGATCATCAAGGTGGCCATATACTGAGGACATGCCCAGTAGTTGTTGTAGTACTCGAGGTTGGTTTCTCCAGGATCAACTCCAAACTTGGCAGCCTTGCCTAGAGCTCCAGCAACGGCAGAAACGTTGACAAAAGTAGCATCTCCGGGGTTGTCTCGTCCAGCCAAGGCCAGAGTAGCCAGAGAGAGCAGAGTTGTGATTCGCATTTGTTTGATGAGGGCTACATTGGAGATCCGATTGATATATATATTGTGCTTGGCGTTCCGTGCCAAGAAAAGGCACAGAGGCAGGGTGCAGCGATCCGAAACTCTTCAGCCTAATCAGATCCATCAATCAGCTGTGATCCGTGCGTGTCAACCTTAGTTGGGACAGAGGAAGGAGTTTCCTCCGAACCACTGACTAAGTGGGAGGTGCATTTTCGGAAGAGCTCACGGAACAACGGTCCAACGGCACTGTGCAAAGAAGAAAAAAATAAAAAAATGATGTGACCAACATGAGGCGACTTGCAGAAATATTTCCATAAGCAGATGTGAAACAGCAATTTTCTACACTGAAGTGCAGTTGTCATCAATTGTCAGCTGTGCTCGGTGTGCAATTGTGAGCTCACGTTTTCTAGTCCAGTATAGCTCTCTAATGTCTTGTATTACCATGGTTGAACACTTTGCACTGCCACTTGGCTCTCTCTCTCTTTCTCTACGTCCACCCTTCACTCATCTTGATCGCCCCGAAAAAAATTCTTTATTTTGAAAATATTTTTTTCTGTCTTCAATCTAATCCATCTGCCGACGCACACTTTCCGAATCGTGATTCATATCCCGAACCACCTCATTCTCAGGTATGTCTGATTGGTTAGTCAGGGGTACACTATAGAATGTTTCTTTGTCTACAAATTATTAGTGGGTATTTTTTCGGTTATGGTTAAAATTAAACTTGGCACTGTATTCCCAGAGCTTAAAAGTCGGCGATTGATAATATTGCCCACTATCAGATGATTAGATGGGTGGGTGAAAAGTGACGGAATCGAAAGATCCTTGATACTGTAGAATCCTTGAGAGTAGCGCATCTCACACACAAAATACCATCTCGATCTAACAAAAACTCGGCTTCAGATTTTCGAAAACCCCCTCCTCCGTTCACGTGCAGGTGAGCAAATTGATGCAGTGATGAAAAAAAAAAAAGCAAACGTTCAATTCTCCCGGCTACTCACCCAAAAAGACCCACCAGAGCGAGCAATAGAGTTGCAGCTCCGTATCCTCACTAGGCACAACTGTTAAAGTACAGCCAGCCTCGAGTTAGGCCAGTAGGTAAAAAAAAGCCTACCTTGAGATATAGATGGATTTGATAAGATGATGGGGTACATTACCAAGCCCTACCCTTGGGCCTTGGCAGGTCCCTGGTGTATTAAACGGTACGAACTTCTTGGCTGCATAATCCCTCAGCCGTTTTTTCTTGGCCTTGGCACAAGGACGTGTTCCTGGCCAATGTGCACTTCTCCGAAACAAATTCCGTCGGAAGGAGACGACAGTAGGTTGCACCAAGACAGATGGTAATGTCTTGGACAAATTGTACTGTAACTGAAAAAGTGTAAAATCATAATCATGAGCATAAGTGTAATCTAGCCGAGCGATTGAACTGATAATATTACAGGGTGTACATGGGTGGTGTGGACGTATTCAGTGCCGTGCTAGAAAATAAAAATAGTGCTTTCATTGTCCTTCTCTATAATGCTTTATACACTTCGTGTCCAGCTATATGGTTCTCTCCTTTGTATCTATCCCCACACCATACCCCTTGTTTCTCAGGAACAATTTCAAAGTGAAACCAATCTCAAATGTCTTGGTCCGCCGTTCCATGCACCAGCAACTTGTAGAGTTTCATCACCGGAAACGTCGTCAACTCCACGTGCTTTGGAAATCCAATTTAGCCCGTAGATCACGGTCAAAACGGACTCCGACTGCCGAGGTGTAGTATGGCAAGAACAGAATCAACATGAAAATATGGTGATTGAACACTTCAACCGCCATGGAAGGACTATATATCAATCGTATGACTCTAGCCGTGTTATATTGTTACCTGTACATATTCTATGCTTGTGACTATTGCTTAGCCGCTTGTCTGTATGCACAGGGATCAGAACAACGGTTTTCGGAATCAATTAAAACACAGATATATTATTTTTTCCATCAGCTGACTTGATTACAAGACAGCCATTGGACACACCAGCTTCATACTGCTGTACAAGGGCTTCCATAGCATACAAGGGAGCTATCACACTGGTATATCAATCATCCGAAACCTTCCGAGATGCAAACATAAAAAAGATAATCAAATCTCGGAAGTACGCAAGAGCAACTGATGCAGTCCTTACGGAAGTAGTACCGGTAATACTATCACATGCAATATCTGAAAACCTCGATACCATCAAAATCGCCTTATTGTGTTTGTTTTGTTAATTTTCATATCTCCATTAATTCCCCTGTCGCGTGCAAAAGTCACACGACAAGATTTGATCGACATGAAAAAAACAGCATCGTTTCATCTGATTGAAAACGAGCAAAATAAAAAGAAGGAGAAAAGACACAAACGCAAAAGTCAACACCTGCTGCCGTAGATCTGCCTGATAATCCGAAAGATCTGCTTACCGGGAGTTTGGAAAAATTTGAAAACCAAAATCTTCTTCGATTAGCGAAACGATCTAATCTTGATGGTCTGATGTGGTTTTGATACGAGCTATCATGCACTGGTCTTATGTAAAAGTCTTCATTTGTCTGTGTGAGCTCGTATCTTGGTTGTTTTGTTCATTTTTGGTGGCTACTCATGCTTAACTAAGCACATCAGTGTCGTTCAGTGATCTTCAACTACAAACTTCCGAGTAAATATTGAAGAATACCACACAAGCCCGTCACTGGTATCAAAATGATGAGAAAGATGAGTGGATTTCAATCAGCTATATCTCTTATATACAGCATTGATATCTCAGGAGTTATTCGTGTTTCCGACTGTTTGAAAAATTAAGGTGGTGTCCTCGTAACTTCTTTTACCGTAATCTGAATAACTAACTGATTCCATATTCAGAATCTCCACACTCCGAGGAACGAAATGATACCAAAAACCAAAAAATGACATACTCATAACCTGTGGAAAATTCGGCCCCGAAACTCCAAAATTAACTTCAATAATTAACCGGATCATAAAACAAGCGGTACCATTATACTCGTGGTAAAACGGCGAGTATGTCTATACTACAGCACTACACACCTCATCATCATCTCATTAGTCATTTATTCAACTGCTTTTCTGTACCTCCTCTATCATACATAAATTAATTCTTTCGCTGCTTGAGCTCGGCAGAAGCGCCATCGACGCCAGAAGCAACAGCCTCGGCAGCCTGCTCAGCCTCAATCTCGGCATCAACAACATCGGCCTTGGTGAGCTTGGAAGCTCCCTCACCGGACTTCTTGGTCTTGCCGGCCTTGACGGGCTGCTTCTTCTTGCCAAACAGCAGGAAGATGACCACGTTGAGCAGACCAAAGGCGGTGGCAGAGGTGATCAGCAGGAAACCGAAAGAAGCGGCGGCAACAACGGGATCCTCTCGGATAGCAGCCACGGGGTCGTGAGAGAAGAACTCAAAGAAACCAAGGACTCGCTCAAGAACAAAAGAGACAGGGTCGGCAAGGAACATGTCGACGGAAGAGAGAACACCCTCGTCAGTCTCCCAGGGAGCAGTCTCCTCGGGTCCTCCGGCCTCCTTCTCCTGAGCCGCCTCCAGGGCAAGCTTGGGCACAAAGGTGGCGTTTCCAATGGCCTCGGCCTCCTCGACAGAGTGTCCGACGTAGATGTTGTCAAACAGAATGTCCTCCTGCATGGTCCACAGCTCGAATCCCAGACCTCCAATGGGCTCCAGGTCAGAAGCATGCTCATCGGGGGCAAAGTTGGGGTTGGGGATCTTCTTGGCGGCCCAAGTGCCCTTGTAATCGGGGTTCTCGATCATAGGCTGGCTCCACACACCCTTGTAGTCGGGGTTCTGGATCTTGGGGGCAACCCAGGGACCACAGCCGATCTCCTCACACACGGGGTTGGGGATCTCGGGGGCAACCCACTCTCCGTCCTCCTCATCGTCCCAGTCCTCGGGCTTGAAGGCCTCAGGGTCGACAATGTAGTCGGCGGTCTCCTCCTGCCAGTCAGCGGGCTTGACAGCCTCGGGATCGGCAATGTAGAAAGGAGCCTTCTCGTCCCAATCATCAGGCTTGACGGCCTGCTCGGGGTCGGGCATGTAGGGCTCCTCAACCCAGTCAGCGGGCTTCTTGTCTTCGGGGTCCTCAATTTCAGCAGGGGGGTTGAAAGAGGGCTTGAAGAGACCCTCCTCGAGCAGAGAGCCGCTCTTGACGACGTTTCCGTTGACTCGGATGTCAAAGGTGTTGTCGGGTCGGATCACCAGGGTGTAGAGGTTGGTGAGCTTGTTGAGACGAGCATGAGCAGGAGAAACAAGATGCTTCTCCTCGTAGGTGCCGTCAGGAAGAGGTCGCTTGACAATGAAGTGCACCTTGTTGGTGGATCCGCACTTGTCGGGTCCAAACATGACCTGGTAGGGAGTCTCGCCAGAGAACTCCTCCACTCCCTCATCATCAGCGTTCACCTCGGCAGACAGCAGCTTGACGTAAGCGCCTCCGCACTCCAGACCCTTCTGCAGCTTGACCTCGTACTGCACCACCAGCGTCTTGCCCTTGTTGTTGATGGGGGTGTCGAAAGCGGTGGTGATGGCATGGTGGGCAGCAGGAGACTTGACAACAAGACCCTTGTCGCCCTTGAAGCCGGGGAACACCACGGGCTCCTCCACAGACCACTCTCCAACGTACGCAAACTCGTCGTTCTTCTGGGCAGCCGATTTTTGCCACTTGTGTCCGTTGATGAACTGCTCAAAGAAGCCGGTCACAGGACCGGTGTAAGGGGTGAATTCAGGTCGGTCGATCTGCGAAGAGGCGGCAGCAGCATCTGCGTCCGCACAGGCCACGGCGGCCAGCACCGAGGAAACAGCCAGTTTCGTAAGGAGCATTTTTTTTGTGTGTGTTAATTGGTGATGTAGAGAAGAGGGTGCCAATGGTATATAACCTTCCATGCACTTCGTTTTGGCCACGTTTAGAGTTTGGTTGGGGAAGTGGTACTAAGGGGAAAAGGGCCATTGTAAGCGATAAAAGCGGGGTGGGAACGGTCACGTGACTCAATTGGAGTGGGCGAAGCTGGTGGATCAGGTGACGGGCGTTTTTGCGCCCAAACACCCCCCACTTGACCAGTGGATCTACACTTAGACTTCATAACAAAATGCATCTGCTGTAACATTACGTACGCATACAACTAACAACAGTTGGAGGAGTGTTTAGACACGTGCTAGTGGGGGTTTGCAATAAAGTAAATGTGTGTGTGGTTTTTGTCACGTGCGTGATATCATTGTGTCTGTGTGTGTTGTGTTACTAATACAATTCAGTTCATCTTCATTGAGTGATTGTCAGGGGTCCATTTTTCAAGCTCAATTCATACCATGCCCCAAATCTCACTGCTTGTTTAGGCACAGTGAAATGACACGTACAGTGGACTGTAAAATTGGGTTATATGCACTCATGGAGCCGTGCTAACGTATCACTGGAAGTGAAATAACGGAGAATTTTGTCTGTGGCGAAAGTGAGATTTTGACGGGATTCGATTCATCACACTCGATTGTATCTGTGGTATCAATTTCAGACCCCCGTCTAGCCCATATCCCGTTTCTATAGACATGTATCTGACACTGCCCAGACTGAAACGTTGGACCAAAAAGCCGTTTGAAGAGAAAACGCACATACTGCGGGTATGAGACGGCTCAGGGATCTCCTAAACTCTACAGGACACGTTTTCTGTGAAACGAGATTATGTAATAACCGTTGAGATGCATATATGATTAATGAGATTTATTGAGGTGTTATTGGTTCTGCTATACCCTCAGTAAGAGCATCATGTTAAAAATGACTGATGAGTTTTATAGGGTCGAAAGACCTTAAAAACGTCGTTTCTGGAATCTCTCTGAATATCCACGCCAGCAATATTTCACACAGCTCACCAAAACCTCCTCCGTTTGGGGATCATTTTCGTACTAATTTCGCCTGCCCCGCACACAATATCGGCTAAGCCCAGGTATTGCTCCGGAACCGTCTCAACTCTGAGTGTGAAATTCTATTGAGGACACGTACGAACACCCCAAGTGCGGTGTTTGAAATCTACACTTGCTGACACGACGCTGACTAACAATTTATCAGCTTGTACGCCTGACAAGTTCCGGGGGTGCTTTTGAGCGGCATCTGACGGTGGATCTAGCTCTGAGTGCATTTCAAAAGAGAGTCAGCAGAGAGATGAAGGCTGAGATGCAAGATCAGAGGTTAAGTAAGGGGTGATTGGAGCATAGGGGGTGTGACAGATGTGCACAGCGATACGAGCACAGTATGTGGTATTGTAGCAACTGCCGTTCAGAGGGTGTGCATTTCTGTATCGCTTTTTTCACCTGCACCCCTGAAAAAAGCAAATATGGAAACGTGGTTAGCTTTAGTTAAGCCGTCAGTTGAACTGTGGCTACGTCATTTTGGCGGGCTCTAAACTTACAGCTCCATGCTTCATAAATTATATGTAAGATCGGATCGAGTGCAGGCTACTTGTAGCAAGCATGAGGCTAAAATGGGGCTATCACGTGACCATAACATCGATATGGAGCTCTTGTAGCTGTGAATAATATCTGTATAGTCCAATTCTCCACATCCTTCACTCACCTTCTCCTCCCTTCTCTCCCATCTCACGCTTAACCCTTTTCTTCTTTTTAACTGCTCTCTCTTGTCCCAACCACCCTTATTAACTTTACGACTAAGCCAAACATATCCAACAACCACCACACTCTTGACTCACTCACAACACCATTCAAAAACACCCGACACATGAGTGCACCGCCATTGTTGCCTCCAAAACGCCCTGTGGGCGCTCGCATGAAACTGCCGGTTCTCCAGATCCCCACGGCAGAACCTGTTGCTGAACAGCGTCCTCAGCGGCCCTCGCTCATGCTCAACACCCACCACAACACCCATGTCGTGGACACGTCACTGGAGCCCCCGTCGATGTTGGGGCACGCGCGTTCTGTGTCGCCGCAGTCCGCTGCCTTCAGTGCGGAGATTCTGGCGGCTGTGGGGTCTCCTGCTCCGGATAAAAACGTCACCCACGAGTATCCCGTGCATCCATCACATCCCAGTGGTGACGACAGCATGGACGAGAGCCAGGATCTGACCGGGCTCGACGTGGACGATCTGGACGAGGAAAAGTGGCATTCTGTGGCCCGAACGGGAGGTATTGTGGAACTGGGCAAACTGGGCGAAGGTGCAGGAGGGTCCGTCACCCTGTGCAGACTCAGAACCGGCTCCACCGTCTTTGCGCTCAAGAGTATCACCGCCAACCCCAACCCGGAGCTACAGAAGCAGATTGTGCGAGAACTGCGCTTCAATCGAACGTGTTCGTCGCCACACATTGTCAAGTACTACGGCACGTTCCTCAACGACGAGGCAGCGTCCATTTTCATCGCCATGGAGTACTGTGGAGGAGGTTCCCTGGACGCCATCTACAAACGTGTCAAGGACAGAGGAGGAAGAATTGGAGAAAAGGTGCTTGGAAAGGTCGCCGAGGGCGTGCTCAAGGGTCTGTCGTACCTGCACGAACGCCGCATCATCCACAGAGACATCAAGCCCCAGAACATTTTGTTGGACAAGGAGGGTCAGGTGAAATTGTGTGATTTTGGCGTGTCTGGAGAGGTGGTTAATTCACTGGCTACTACTTTCACAGGCACGTCGTACTACATGGCTCCTGAACGAATTCTGGGACAGCCATACTCGGTAACTTCCGATGTATGGTCGTTGGGTTTGACTATTATGGAAGTGGCTCAACACAGATTCCCCTTTATCTCAGCTGACCAGGAAGCACGTGAGGAGCCCATTACACCTATTGAACTGCTCTCAATCATCGTTAACGCTCCTGCGCCTGAGCTCAAGGACGAGCCTGAAGAAGGAATCAAGTGGTCCAACGCGTTCCGCCACTTTTTGCTGTGTTGTCTGGAAAAAGACCAGAGTAAAAGAGCGTCGCCACGGCAGATGCTCAAACATCCGTGGATGCTCGGACAGATGCAGAAACAGGTCAAGATGGACAAGTTTGTCAAGGAGGTGTGGAATTAGAGGGAGGTATTGCATGGGAAGGATATAGAGAAAGGACTATTTATGAACGAGCTAAGAGCGGAGCCACGAGCGAAGCGAGTTGCGAGCGAGTAGCGGAATAGCTGTGAGCTTTGAGCTATGAGCGTAGCGAATAGCGAACAATGTAGTTGTAGTAATGAGCTTTGAGCTATGAGCGTAGCGAATAGCGAATAATGTAGTTGTAGTAATGAGCTGTGCTTCCGTATATAGTGGTACGATGTGTGCTATTATGCCATGTAGCTGTATGTCATATATGTACTTGTACGCTCTACCAAAACGCAGGTACTGTACCCTTCCTCCCGTAGTCTATACTGAGTCCGTAGTTTATGCCGTCTCTCGTTTATTACTATATCCCGTCGTAAATGAGCTACGTTATGCTGAGGTTCGATACTTATTGCTACCCCAAATTTTCTGATATATGCTAGATAATCTGTAGATATGACTTTATCAGTTCTTGGTTTACATTGCTCATACTCTTAGATATCATCATTCATCATATATACACCTCCTTAATTTAAACAATCACCAGGGGATCCTTATCGGTCTGGGCGATAATGACCTCAACCTCTCCATCATGCTGCTTCTTGAGCTCTTCAGTCAGCAGAGTCTGGAAGGTCTTGAGGTAACCTCTCTCGGTGTTGGTATGTCCACAAACGATAGCAGAAGTACCATTCTCAATGAGTCCGAGAGCCTCGTGGTGTCCGAGTTCTCCAGTGAAGTGAACATCGGCATCAACACCTCTCAGAACAGAGGCTCCAGAGCCAGCACAGACGGCAACAGAAGAAATCTTGGACTCCAGGTTCTCGTGTTTCTCAGTAAGAGCGACCTGAACGTGGTTGAGTCCCAGACCAGTCTTGACACGCTTCAGCAGCTCGTTGAAAGTGATAGGCTCCTTGAGTCGAACGACTCGGCCCATTCCAGCACCTTCCTGTCCCTCAACACCGTTCACGGCCTCGCAAACCTCTCGAGAAGCCTCATTCTGCTTACCCAGAGACACCACGTCAATGAGGAAGTCGTTGACACCTCCAACAGCGGCATCAACAGCGGTATGGGGGCAGTAAACGGAGATTCCAGCTCGAGCAAGACGCAGCAGAGAACGCTGCTGAGAATCGGACTGGGTGATGGACTTGAGGCCTCGGAAAATGAAGGGGTGGTAAGCCATCACCAGACCAGAGTTGTTTCGAATGGCCTCGTCGACCACAGAAGTGGTGAGATCGATAGTGAGCAGCACATTGAGCTTCTCCTTCTCAGGCTCAGTCTCAAGAGGACACTCCAGAAGAAGACCAGTGTTGTCCCAGGTAGAGTCAGCAAGAGCTCGAGGGTACAGCTTCTGAATTGAGGAGACGATGGTCTTGACGGCACGCTTGGAAGACATGTTGTAGTTGTAGATGAAGACAGAGCAATCGGAGGAAGGTGTGATGAGACTATGCAGACCGAGTGTAAGTGAATCAGGGTTTGGCAAGGGACTGAAGACTGGAGTAAATGGGGGTATGTTGATGTAATGGGGTTATTAGAAGGTTGAAGGGGGTGTAATAATGGATAGATGGATGTTTTACAGTGATTGAGTGGTTCATTGGACGTCTAGAAGGGTATATCAGAGGGACGTTGTGAAATATGCATATCTTCACTAATTAGTTGGGATATAAGCTCTTTAGTTAGAGTTTAGTTGAAACAAAGTTTTTCACTCAGGCAACTTTTCACTCAGGCAACCACAGTGAACATCAGAGGTTCACCCTGATAAGCCAGCTAATCAGTATCGTATTGTAACAAATACCTTCTAAAAGACGTCCCTATGGAATGTCCCAATCACTGCACTTACTTGACCACTCAGTTGTACACCAAGTGTTCGTTCAACACAGTTCTGTTCTACTGTTTGCACGAGACTGAACGATATTCGCTATGCTCATATCGCACAATCACATCGTGCTCTAAATAAAAAGATGTTGGACTTCTCTGACACCCCTTAATCAAAGCAAATGCTCCAAGAAGTTCTTAAAAAGCCCAGGTTCCTCTAGACACCGAGAAATCACTTGAAAGTTATTTTCGTCGGTTGGCCACGCGAACTGGCTGCGACATCCTTTGGCTCTACCAGAACGGTAGCTCCGCCGGTCACCACAGCCAACGTTTCCCCCCTATCCAGTCAGTACTGTCTATAGTGGTGTCATGGTTAAAGAAGAAACTTATTGGGGGGATGGGAGGTATTTATACCTGGGAAAAAATTCCAAACTCTAAAAAGCCCTAACTCGTTGCCTTGCATGACAAATCCACTGTGCAGATATCTGTATCGGACTGGAGTATACAGTGGCGACAGAGCAACAGCAATCAGCACTATCGTACCAGGACACAGGCACAGATACAATACACCCATAACATACACAAACACACACCCTCAACTGACACAAACACACACACCATACAACACCTCCCAACTCAATTGAGCAACTTGACCACTTCACCATGCTCAGATCTAAACGAGACGCCTCCAAACGACGGTTCGACGATGTCAATCTCGACTCAGACTCCTTCTCCGACTCAAACGGGTCCGATTCGGACGATGCCACCTACGAAAAGGTGCCTCAGACCCGTCTGAAAATCAAAATGAAGGAACCCGAGCCTGAAGAGACGTCTGGTCTTGAAACCAAGGTGCATTCGACTTACTCTGAGATTCCCGACGATTACGTACCCGATAGTGTGTCCAATATCTTCGGTAAGCACGACTTTTCATACCTCAAGCTGAAACCAGACCATGCTGCCCGACCTTTATGGATCAACCCTGAAGATGGACGTATTATTCTGGAATCGTTTTCGCCACTTGCCGAACAGGCCCAGGATTTCTTGGTGACCATTGCAGAGCCCATTTCTCGACCCTCTCACATTCATGAGTACAGAATCACGACATATTCTCTGTACGCTGCTGTTTCAGTCGGTCTGGAGACTTCTGATATCATTTCTGTGCTGAACCGACTGTCCAAGGTGCCTGTCCCAAAGAGTATCATCAACTTCATCCACTCGTGTACCAAATCATACGGTAAGGTGAAACTGGTTCTCAAACACAACAGATACTTTGTGGAGTCTTCTCAGGCAGATGTGCTTCAGATGCTGCTCAAGGACCCTGTTATCGGTCCTCTTCGACTTGAGGCGTCTGAACAGTCTACTACATCTACAGGTCTGGTGACTGAATCAGCTCCCAAGATGGGTGACCTTAAAATTCCAGGCACAGAAAAGCCCAAGGGAGATGAAGAGAAGAAGGACGAGGACAAGAAGGACGAGAACGCAGAGGATATCTTTTCACACGTTGTTGGTATTGAAAACGACGACGATGACGATCTGGATGCAGTTCACTCGTTCGAAATTGCACCTGATGCAGTCGAAACGGTCAAAAAGCGGTGTCAGGAGATTGATTACCCTGTTCTGGAAGAGTACGATTTCCGAAACGATCACGGAAACCCCGATTTGGATATTGACTTGAAATCTTCGACCCAGATTCGACCTTATCAGGAAAAATCGCTGTCTAAAATGTTTGGTAACGGACGTGCTCGTTCGGGTATTATCGTCTTGCCCTGTGGAGCTGGAAAGACGCTGGTTGGAATCACTGCCGCCTGTACTATCAGAAAATCCGTCATTGTTCTGTGTACTTCGTCAGTGTCAGTTATGCAGTGGAGACAGCAGTTTTTGCAGTGGTGCACTATCCAGCCTGAAAACGTGGCTGTGTTCACCTCTGAAAGCAAGGAGAAGTTCTCTGGAGACGCTGGTCTGGTTGTTTCCACCTACTCAATGGTAGCAAACACGCGTAACCGATCTCATGACTCTCAGAAGATGATGGACTTTTTGCAGTCACGTGAGTGGGGTTTCATCATTCTCGATGAGGTCCACGTTGTGCCTGCTGCCATGTTCCGAAAGGTCGTCACCAACATTGCTGCCCATGCCAAGCTGGGTCTCACTGCTACCCTGGTGCGAGAAGATGACAAGATTGACGATCTTAATTTCCTGATTGGTCCTAAGCTGTATGAAGCCAACTGGATGGATCTGGCTCAGAAGGGACATATTGCCAACGTTCAGTGTGCTGAGGTATGGTGTCCTATGACTTCAGAGTTC
This sequence comes from Yarrowia sp. JCM 30694, assembly GCA_001600515.1. NCBI lineage: Eukaryota > Fungi > Ascomycota > Dipodascomycetes > Dipodascales > Yarrowia > Yarrowia sp. JCM 30694. The sequence goes on along the minus strand of BCKF01000004.1, from coordinate 519,544 downwards.
TACCAGGAGTACTTGAAGGAGAATGCTCGAAAGCGAATGTTGCTCTACATTATGAACCCTTCCAAGTTCCAGGCAGCACAGTTCCTTATCAACTACCATGAGAAGCGAGGTGATAAGATCATTGTCTTCTCTGATAATGTGCATGCTCTGAAGGCGTATGCTCTCAAGCTGGGTAAGTTCTTCATTTTCGGAGGTACTCCTCAGCAGGAGCGAATGAAGATTCTCAAGAACTTCCAGTACAACGACCAGGTCAACACCATCTTCCTGTCCAAGGTCGGAGATACCTCCATTGATTTGCCTGAGGCTACTTGTCTGATTCAGATCTCTTCTCACTACGGTTCTCGACGTCAGGAAGCTCAGCGTCTGGGTCGTATTCTTCGAGCCAAGCGACGTAATGATGAGGGTTTCAACGCCTTTTTTTACTCGCTGGTTTCTAAGGATACACAGGAAATGTACTACTCTACCAAACGACAGGCTTTCCTGGTTGATCAGGGTTACGCTTTCAAGGTGATTACTCATTTGCACGGAATGGAGAACCTGCCTGATTTGGCTTATGCTTCTGCCAGAGAGCGACGAGAGCTGTTGCAGGAGGTGCTGTTGCAGAATGAAGATGCTGCTACTCTGGAAGAAGGAGATAACGCTGATTCGTTTGTGGGCCGAGGTAGTTCCAACAAGCGAGGTGCTAAGAGAACGACTGGTTCGTTGGCTTCACTCGCTGGAGGAGAAGATATGGCGTACATTGAGACAAACAAGAACAGAAACAAGGATCTGCGAAAGCCGTCCAAGCAGAGTGCCTTTGTCAAGAAGCTGTATTCGGGTAAGAAGTGATGGCCTGACAATATTAAATAACATAACATAGCATAATAGATATTCATGAGTATAGTATGCAGGTATCTAGCGTACAGATGATTAGCGTGTTTCATCTGCTTCTTGTTGTGGTTATCTATGGTGCCATATTTGTGTAAGCGGCTATGGTCCAATAGTATTTACTGTGTTTAGTCTGTGCTTTGTTCTCACTAGTGTCAAGAGTGTTTGTTATCTTATGGTGCTAAGAGTGTTTTAGACAGCTTTGTTCTCGTGGTGTTTGTTTTCTCTCCGTATGCAGTCAATGTTCAGACAGAACAGGACACAAATAATGCCATTGATAAGTCACTGAGATAAAATAAATCTTGCTCAATTAGTAATATTGACAATTGAAGCAGTATCCCAAAGCGTCAGACTTCAAAATCCACTTTTGCGTCTCACAGGTTGAATAGTAACTCTCAGAAACCGTAAAAATATTGATTCTGCAATAAAGTCAGTAATATTAATTTTTAACAGCTCAAACGACTCAGGTATGAATATATTTGCTGTGGCTATTGTTTCCCCAATTTTCAGACAACTCTGGCAACATTTTTCTTACTAGAGGCCTCTTTGAAGTTTGCCCCAACGACAACACCAGAACAACAGCTTATCGTGGTCTCAGGGACAAACAGCCAATCTCAGAATATACTCTGTCATTTGTTTACTTACTTTCATTTTTAATCGTTGTCCTGGTACCCCTTTAACACCTCCAAAAACGCGTTTGAAATTTGCGTGCACGTGACTTATTTGGCCCAGTGTCTAGGTCCAGCCACTTTTTTTCTTCTGTTAGAACCCAGGTCGGGATGACTAAGACATTTACGTCAAGTCGCCAGCGACGTACCGAAGGTACTGTCGCTGTTCTGTAGATGAAAGAAGATACATTAGAATACATGCTATACGAGGGTTTATATGTTATCCTGGAATACGACGCTAGCTGACGAAGTCCGCTAGCGTGGATTTAGTCCATGTAACCTCCACTAGTCTTGTTGGTAAACAACGATAAACAACAACAAACCGCCAAGAATGTGGACTCTCTGGGAACTCCCTACGGGAGTTCTCAGATGACTAATTGCTTAGTCATCGCCAATGTTAGTCAGCAGGGTTCGTTCTCTAACATCAGCCCCCTCCAAGATTAAGTCATACAGTCTTGCCATGACTTCAATCTTAACCAGACAAAACATGATTCAATTGTCAAGACGTCCAAGACATTGAACGTCTTAGAGAACAACAGAAAATCACACCAGAGACAGTAACAACACTACCATGGGATTGTAATCCATGAAAGACATGTTAGACCAGAGACAAAGAACAGTCTCAACTATCTCGCAAGTAACAGTGACAAAAACTGTTCAACAGTTCCAGAAGAACCGTAACGTCGGCGTAACAAAAGTCAACCAACATAGACGACTAGCTTGAATACAAGCTGTAGCACCGCCTACCGAGAGGGACAACACGCAACGAATCGAAACTCCACTGGCCAGAGCCGACCAGCTTCAAGAGACCTTTAGAGACACAGTATCGGAGCAAGAGATTGCTTAAACTCACCAACTAATGCAACGAAGCATCTAGTTAAAACCGTACTCAGAGCAAGTAGCTCAACAGGATCGGAACCTCCCCAATCCAGGCAAAAGACAGATGCAGAACTCAGCGGAGTAATCTACCGAGAACATACACCCAAGTAACCAATTCCTCAATCGACAGAGAAATCCACTTCGAACAACGGCAACTGAACACCAAGGAAATAGTCGGCATCCAGGAACATCCAACAAGCGAACAAGGCACGACAAAACTAAGCCTGCATAATCCATGCACGATAGAGCAACATAGAAAGCAACGGCTCGACAACAGCAGCACTCGGAAGAGAACCACTCGCCTCGACTAGACTCGTAGAAACACACATCTCAAAGGACTAGAGGCAACTGTGACCGAAGTAGCATCAGTAACGAACACTGACAACATCAGCAGAGAACACTGATAAACCCATTCCAGAGGACACAGGAATGAACAGGATAGACAGGACAAGAACTCAGAAACGACAAAAGAAATTTTTGATTTTTGGTTTCTTTTTCATTTCTTGCAGAAACGATGTTTGATTCATTTCCTGCGGAAACGACAGAATGACGACAACTGTTTCATTCCTTTCTCATCCCACCTCAAGATGATAGCATCATCTTAACAAACACTTAACCACGACGACAGGGTAAACAGGACACAGGACAAAGAAACGAACTGGCCCAAACATGCAAGCAGACTGAACGGGAAGCGAACAGACTGGTCAAACACCCTTTGCGTAACGAACACCCGACGATAGCAACATGCCACAAACAACTTGACGATGACAACACGTCAACACAGCGACATAGCGAGAAAACACGTCAGAACAGTGTAACAGCGATACAGAACGCAGGACAGCCTCAGAACAGCTCGAGATAGCCGAACATACAGGCGACAACAGCGAACACAGTGGAAGCGACTTTGTGAACAAGCTCAGCGACACGAGCTCACCCATCTGGTAGAAACGCCTTGAACAAGTAATGATCTGATTCAATGGAATGGCGAATCACCGACTTGAAGTTCTTAGCTCCAGCGAGACTGAATCCTCATCTCGCTTCCCAGAACTTCCATGACGAATACCGGCGACCATGCTGATAAGTAACCACAGCTCATGGTAACGTCATTTGTGCTTTTGGACACCAAGCACCAATGAATTGCTAGCAACTCCTTCTCACGATCCCAGTGACGTCCGGACCGATCTTGAAAAGACGACGAAGCAAAGGCCGTCGGAGTTCATTGTGTGACAGACAGATGGCTCGTCACAGCCCCACACAATCCCGAGTAAAACGACAGTGAACAAGACCGAACACTTACCACTCTTAGCAATCCATTTCAGAAGACAACAACAAATGACAGTGCGACCAGCACTCTTGTCTTCTTCTACCAATGTGTACCAACTGCGCTCTGTCAACCTCGAACCAGTCAACAACCATTAAGAGCAACCATTAAGCAGTAAAACGGAAACACACCAGTGTCAGCCTCACAGCGACCTCGATACGTCGTAACAGAGTACTGCGCTGAACGGAGTCCCAGAACCTTACCAGGGGGGACGCCCTCCAACACAGTCGAGACGACTCTCGAACAGCTCCTGTGAAGCTCCTGCCGAACAATGACCGTCGGCGACCCTCGGAGCAACGATGCTACAACGAGTACCAGGTACAAGACCTCCATGAGTGTTACCAAGTGAACAACCATGTCAACACTTGAACACTGAGGTGGGATGAGTGAACATCAACCACCAATCCCTCGTCGTCAGGCATGACCGTCCATGACGAGACGTCCACGACGAGATGACTTAGTTGACAACATGAACACTTGACTATCCATGACCAGCAGCAGGAAGGCTTCAATCCGCTGGCGGAAGCACAGCACCTTCACTACCGCTCCGTGCGGACACCATGTATGATGTCGCACCCCACAAGCTCCATCACTGACCTTCCCACTCCGTGACATGGTGATCCACAGAGATGTCCGCCAGCGAATCCAAGCTTCCGGCTGGCTAGCTCCTTGACGACCAGAGCGTAGCCCCCACGACAACAGGACGAGATACCGAGACATGATACACGATGTGACCACTTGACATGTCGACATCCGTCTCCATTCTTCTCACCCTTCCTCCCTGGAAGTGGTCACATCCGTTCCCACTCCCCTCCACTGCTAATACTCACTCTCTCCTCCCTTCCAGGAGGGCTTAGCCGTTACTATGACCTGAGGGCGACCAGTGTCCACCCGTCAGAAGGCCACCGACACGTAGAGAGACTCGTCCACACTCGCCTCTACCTATACCAGCCACCCGCTAAAAAATATTAGGGGTTTTGGAACGACTGACCGGCCTTGAAGGCCAAACAAGGTAATAACTGTGCGCTGGTGGACGACAGCAGTGCCGTGGAGTTGTTGCCGTGTTACCGATCGACTTCCCCGACCAAGTGTTCTATCCCTGGACCGCTTTGCAACGAAGCGCCGCTACCAGATGTTAGAACCCAGGTCGGGATGACTAAGACATTTACGTCAAGTCGCCAGCGACGTACCGAAGGTACTGTCGCTGTTCTGTAGATGAAAGAAGATACATTAGAATACATGCTATACGAGGGTTTATATGTTATCCTGGAATACGACGCTAGCTGACGAAGTCCGCTAGCGTGGATTTAGTCCATGTAACCTCCACTAGTCTTGTTGGTAAACAACGATAAACAACAACAAACCGCCAAGAATGTGGACTCTCTGGGAACTCCCTACGGGAGTTCTCAGATGACTAATTGCTTAGTCATCGCCAATGTTAGTCAGCAGGGTTCGTTCTCTAACATCTTCAGTGGTTACACCATCGACATCAACAGCAATAACGACCTCATCGAAGTCATCGCCATATACGGACCCTCAGGAGCACTCTCCAATAACACCAAATTCATCAACCAACTCAATTCATACCTAACCAACCACCCTCCGATCCACCCATTCGTAATCGGTGGCGATTGGAACGCCATTGCCCACCGCAAAGACGCCAAAAACAAATCAAGCTACTCCAGTGCTCTAGCCGCCTTCCCCAAGTCACACGACCTCACAGACTGCTATAGACTTCTCCACCCACTAAACTCGAGCAACCCAGTTCCTTACACCACCACCAATAAGCACCCCACTAACAACCGCCGACTCGACCAGCTCTTCTGCTCCAATGACCTAGCGGAACGCCTCATCAACACGCACACAGGTAACTTCCACTCCTCACACTTTAGTGTATACTTTAACTTTAAATGGGACACCTCACCCCCACAACAAACCGGCAGACGACACCAATTCACGCTACCAGGCTGGGCCCTCACAGAAACCATGCCCAAAGCCGCCATCAAGAAGTGGATCAAATTCCATCTATACACCAACAACAGCGACAACACCGACCCCATCTCCTCCCAGGCCATACTCAAACGAACTCTAGAACAGAAGATCAGCAGCCGACTATGCATCCCACATGCACGTGCTCAACGACTCCGTGAAGTCCAAGGCCACGAAGTCCTCGACATCCCACCTCCCAAAGGCCACAAACTCTACTACAACATCGAAAACAATTACAACCCCACGGCCGAATCACACGCCGCCTCCAAATTCAGAGCAGGCCACTTCTCGACAAAAACACCACTCACCACCCTCAATATAGACGGCCAGGAGGTAACCGACCAACACAAGGTATCTACCGCCGCCAACGACTTCTACACCAAACTCTTCACCAAGAAGACAACGAGCCCCGACGCCCAACGAAGCTTCCTCAACAACCTGCCCGACGACAACAAGCTCACAACGGAACAAGCCTCCAAACTCGACTCTGACTTCACGCTAGAAGAACTCACCGAGGCCATCAACCAATGCAAACAAAACAAATCAAACGGGCCAGACGGCTTCCCCTTCGAATTCTACAAAGAATTCCTCCCCGTCCTTAAAGACCACCTGTTGTCCTTCTACAACTACCTCGGCAAACATGGTGTCCCAACACTCGAACTCAACCGAGCACTCGTCACCCTCATCCCCAAGAAAGACAAGGACCAAACGGAAATCGACAACTGGCGCCCCATCTCACTTATGAACACCGACATCAAAATCTTCTCTCACCTCCTCAACAACAGAATCAAGCTGTTAGTACCAGACCTCGTCCACGCCGACCAAGCAGGCTTCGTCCACGAACGGTTGATCACCACCAACCTCGACAAACTGGATCAGCTCTACTACTCTGGAGACCCATGGACAATCGGTCTCATCGACTTCAAAAAAGCCTTCGACTCAGTATCCCACGACTACATCCAGCAAGCCCTCAAAGCCTACGGCTTTGGCCCAACAACATGCAAACGGATTGCTGCTCTCCAAACCAACGCCAACAGCAAACTCATCATCAACAACTCACTATCACAAGGGTTCCCCCTCCAGGCAGGCGTTCGCCAAGGATGCCCTCTATCCCCCACACTCTTTGTTATCAGCATCGAACCTCTCCTCCACCACCTTCGTTCACAACTCGAAGGCCTCAATCGACTTCCATCAAACACTCACATGGTCAACGACAACACACTAAAGACCAAAGACAGAACACACCACAAAGGCAACCTCAAATTCGACATCAAAACCGACCTTGAATTCCCCGACTCCAACCCCCACCCCTTCAAGATTTGCGCCTTCGCAGACGACATCGCCATCCTCTTCAATTCCCCCCAGGACATCATCAAAGCTGGACGAACACTCAGCAAGTTCCAGAAAGCCTCCGGTCTTACCATCAACCCCAAAAAGACTGTCATCCAAGAGGTCCCTGGCTCCTCCAAACCAGGCAAGGAGCTCATCAAACAGTCCACGATTGATGCACTCCTTACATGGGACGAAACACCAGTAGCCGCCCCATCAGATAGCACCTTCACCTACCTAGGCATCGACTTCGGCCCTAGAGAGAAAGTACGCGAACTCAACCGCCAACACCTCGCCGACATCGAACGTCGTATCACCAACTTCCCCCTCGGAGGCCTCGACGACAGAGGTAAAGCCTGGGTGATCTCAGTCTTCGTCATCTCCAAGCTCATCTACAAGTTAGCATACTCCTCCTTCACCACAGCCGACTTCCAGAACCTCACCAACATAGCCTGCAACAAAATCAACAACAGGCTCACGCCAGACCCCAAGACGGGTAAGCTCAACAAAAGAAAACACGCCGACCACATCATAGTCACGCCCACCCACCTCGGAGGATTCGGTCTATTAGACCTCAGCAAATTTGGACCAAACACGCGACTGGTACGTGCCGCCCGGGTCCTAGGACCACACACCACTTCAGCTGGCGACCTCCTCACCCAACTGTACAACCAGGGAGCCTACGCTCACCTCGCCAACAACCCCCTGCTGGCATTCACTCAGGAGCCCGAAAACTTCGAAGCCCCGGCAGCCCTCGTAAGGAAACGAAAGCTAACCCTCGCCGAAAAATTCGATGAAAACAAAAAGCGTGCCACCCGACAGAAAGCCTTCACAACCACCACAGAACACTCTCTGTACATCACCCCCACGGCTGGTACCAAGGCAAAGGCACCAAAGATCCCAAAACGTCTCCGCAGCGACCCTGAAGATCTTTTCCTCACCAACAAGCAGCCTCGTACCGCAGAAGGCGTAACGCCATCAATGGTAGACGTGATCCCCGACACATGGAAGCACTGCACATCGCCATCCTTCCACATGGCCCTCGAACAACTCGCCATCTACCTCAGAAGCAACAACATTCATCTAGTTGAGTGGGATCATAGCCACCTCCACACCGACCAAGCCCCCAACCAACTCTACCTCTACAATCAAAGGAGGGAGCTGGGTAAACTTGGACAAAAGGCCTACCCCTCGCCAGCCGAAACAAAGTTCTTCAACTCCTTCCTCACCGTCATTCAACGCGACCATAGAGGAAACCCCCAACGAGTGAACATCACCCCACAACTCGTCAAACAGCACTGGAAAACTGGCTACTACCCACTCTGGGAGGGTTATTGGGAAGACCAGTTCCTCGAGCAACACGAAGACAACTACAACACGGCCCTTCAGCAATGGGAAGCTTCATGCAGCAGTCTGTTCCAAGTATACTGCTCAGCTCCTAAACTGGGTAACTTCATCCAGTTCCTCATGCTAAACAAGCTCAAACCGTGCACCTCCGACTGGGCCCCCAACTACCCATCCTTTCAAAACGTCAAGAAAGGATGTGGAATCTGCAATTTCAACGATCTCCCTACAGATCACGCCCACCACCCTCTTCTCCACCACATCTTCTGCGAATGTCCTGTAGTTCAACGAGCCCTCGATGAACTACACCTCTCTCCGTTGCAAGGCCTTGCCGACCTTGTATTCAAGACCAAACGTATTAAGGACCCAGATAAACCAAGGATCGGATTTGCTACATGGCAATTCGAACGCGAACTCCGCAGACAAGGGCTCGACGGCCACAATCGTCGATTATTTGAGACATTCAAGCTGTACTTGTTGTACACGCTTAAACCCGGCAACCCCCTACTCGAATTCAAAGTCTTCCAGCAATCCCCCCTTTTCTAACAAAGAGGAGATGCTGAAGACTCTTGAACCCACCACCACTCCCACCATTACCAGAAGAAGCTAGGCCTCCCGCTTCTCTCACTACAACCACCACTCCACCAAATTCTCGAAGAAACCAGGGCTCCCCGTTTCTCTCAACACCACTCGGTGCAAGGCCATACATCCTTCATTGCAGGTAGTCTCCAGTGTGGAACTATCAGTATATGTTGGAACGGAATGGTACACTCATTCACCCCCTTTCAACAAATGTCTGGTACAATTGTTGCTAGGGATCAGTGAATGCTGGGCTCCTGCTGTCTCTGGATACAGCAAACCGTGCCGCTACCAACAGCGGCACGCCCGCCCTCTCATTTCAATGACGGGTCAGGAGGATTACGTTTTTTTTTTTTTTTATTCTAGGGAAATAACATTAAATACATCTTTTTTTTTTTATTCTAGGGAAATAACATTAAATACATAATAAAATATATCATGAAAAACCCACACATCAGATCTCGTGCTCGGGTTATCAGATGAACTCATATAGACGACAGGTTCTCAAAGTCCAGTATCCTCCAAATCCTCCAAATCCTCCAATCTTCGCATGATCGATAATAGTAGTAACAATCAAACAAAAAATAATCCAGTAAACAAATAAATACCGACGTAGTCAGTACAGTAGACACACGCGGACGCAAAGCGTAGCAAGAAGCGAGAAACGGTAAGCGGTGAGCGGGGCTCAATAATCGGGTATGTCATAATAGTGGGGGTCCAAAACTAACAAAATATCAACAAACAATCAAGCAAACAAA
>BCKF01000004.1:491061-509779 GCA_001600515.1 Yarrowia sp. JCM 30694 | reverse complement strand
CGCGGGTCACGAGTGAGAGACGCATCTCTCAGGTGCCTACCCCGGCACCTTTTACTCAATCAAATCATCATCCTCCTCCACAACATCTAGCCGTTGCCGGTCTAGTTTGTAAGCAGTGAGAACACGWGTAAATAGATATCGGTGATCGTGTTGAACTTGTGGGTCYGTACCCACCAAGTCCTTGGTTCGCATCGTGCGCTCRAAGCGCCAGATAGCATGAGCCAATTCTCGAATGCAGTGCATGTAGCCTTGTTCGTACTCAGTCAGAATCCAGTCCTCCATCTTGCCAGGACGGGGGATCTGTAGCAATGTGCACATGGAGTGCACGGCAGGACAGTTGACAAAAATATGTCGATGAAGATAATCTTTTTCGGTGTAGTTACGACACAGGCCGCAACCAACACCTCGATAGGCGAAAAACAAAGCTTGAGAAGGGTGTCTGACAACTGGTAGACGACAGAGACGAAGCATATGGAGCGTTTCCGCTCGTCGTGCATCAGCCCTGTAGTGTTTGCCCAAGTACTCGTTGGCTGTGAGCCATTTCGCATGCCCCGGATCTCGCCCCGGTGGGAGGAGGGCTGACCAGTGAGCATTCTTCATAATCATGCAGTCTTTCTGCCACTTCTCCTTTATCTCTTTGAAAGTGATCGTGAAGTGTCGTAGYAGATAGTTGATCTGAGCTTCTGACATTTGAGCAATCGGCTGCTCTAGCCGTTGGCGGTGAAAAGACCTGCAGATCCTCTGTTTCGGCGTCAACGAGTTATCGTCCAACGTCACAGGGGGCTCTGCAAGCTTCCCAATACCATCGATGGAGGCCAGAGACCGAAGTCCAATGTTCAGAGTAGGGGAACAAAAACGTTGCCATTTCCAACCGTCAGTGGCGAACCAGTTCGTCTTGCTTAACCGTTGAGCAGGGTGTGTATTCTCACCGAACTCGCGGGGGAGGGACTCACTGGCAAAATGGTATAACACATTCTGTCGAGTGGGTGTATCCTCCTGCAAGAAGCGAAGTGCTCGGGTAGCTTTCAGACTCTGAGACTGGTTGTGCAAGGCACGAAGACCTAAACCACCTGCCTTGAGGGGCTGAAAGATGAGCACGTTCCGAAACCGGCGCCGTCCATTGATGGTAGAACCACAGAGGCGACCATTGATCTTATCGCAGGCTGCCTGTACGAACTTGATGATCGTATACGCACTGAGCTGTGGCACATATGGAATGTGGAAAATCATTTTCGAGAAAAAGAAKACATTGATGAGCCATGCTTTTGAGTGGTATGGCAGACCAAAGAGAGCGAATCTGCGTAATGTGGACATGTGCTTGGCAATGTATTCCTTGTAGTACTCGTCGACGTGTTCTTTGGCTCCGAAGTGAATACCCAAATACCTGAAGAGGGTTCCTGACTTCTGTGGTACTGCACACTGGCGAGGACCTCCAGCAACTTTCGGGGGAGCTGAAGGCCARTAGTGGGCGAGGATWGAAGTCAGGCGAGGYTCAACAGGAAGGGCTAGGGCAGCTTCGTTGCCAACCCGCTGGATAATGGTCTTGGTGGGGTTGAGAGCAAGTTTGGAGGCTCGAGTGAACGCCTGGATGACGTCACCGGCGGCCTCTACATCCGCATAATCACGCATGTAGAGAGCCACATCATCAGCATATGCCGACACCTTCATTGTTAGCTCCTCAACCGGTTTCCATTTAATCCTAGGTGGCATGGGTAACACGTTCTCCGCTAAGTCCTGATCAGTTCCCGGTGTACGCCCTGGRTGGTCGTACACTGCCACTAAGCACTCTGGAGACACACGTAGCCGCTTAGACAGGTGACCGTCAGGGCTGTAGTGTTTGATTGTCTCTCCAGGGCGCTTCTCTGTGCTTGTATCGGGCGGCGGGGTGATGTGCCGCAGGCCAGACATCTGAGAGTACAGACGCCTGATGAAGGGATCGATAGCAATGGCAAAGAGAGTGGGGGACAGGGGGCATCCTTGGCGCACTCCTGACTGCAGTGGAATGTAGTCAGAGAGTAAACCTCGAATGTTGATCCTAGAAGTAGCGTTAACCTGAATGGATTTCACACTGTTCAGAATCCTGGATTTGAAGCCAAGACTCGTCATGACAGTAGTAATCCACTCCTGGCTAATCGAATCATACGCCTTTCTGAAGTCTAACAGGCCCATATACCAAGCGTCGCGTTTGCCATAGACATTGTAGTAATGGTCCATGGCATCCAGGTTGGTGGTGATTCTTCTACCAGGGATAAATCCTGTCTGGGCAGGGTGAACCAGCACACCAAGGCACTTCTGGATACGTCGGTTGATAACATGCGTGAAGATCTTCAGCTCGGTGTTGATCAGAGAGATTGGACGGTAGTTCGAGATATCTGTAGCGTCGCCATCCTTCGCTAAAAGACGAATCACCGAGGTGTTTCGYCTTCTGGAGACTGGGGCACCCTCAGCAGCCTTTTCGAATACTTCCAGTAGGAGGTCTTTTATCAAGTCCCAACATTCGTAGTAGAACTTGTAAGTGAGGCCATCCAWGCCAGGAGCACTCTTGTGTTGAGCTGCAGTTAGTGCTTCGAAGATCTCAGTCTCTGTGAAGGGGTCTTCCAGGGAGGAATAGTGGGGCGATTGTCGGAAGCTCTCTCTTACTTCGTCAGGGACTGCATCAAGAAAGGTCTGAGTGTCCTCACACTCTCCTTGATGTTTGTAGATGTCCTTGTAGAAGTCAGAGGCGATCGTGCATATGCTAACTGTGTCCGTGTGAGTGGTGCCTGCCGTGTCTTTGAGCATGAAGATGCTTGTCTGCTGACGYACAGTCTTCACTCTCGCTTTCACAGCGACAAAGGACTCATTGGTGGGGATACAGTCATCATATGGTGATCGAGCAACCGTGGCGGCGCGTACTTGCTCAGCGGCTAGATCGGAGTTCTCTCGYTGCTCGACTGACAAACAAATTGTGCGTTGCTCAGCATCCTTGCGGATGGCCCGTTGCATGAGGTCTTTAACCGAGGCCAGACGGGACTCGGCCGGTAGTGATGCACGGGTGGCTAGAGCGTTCTGCAAAGTGTTTCGAAGCCGAGGCAGGTAGTCAGGTAGGAAAACCCAACCGGGTATCCTCCACGTTCCGTTGCCGACAAGTTCCGGTTGTGTGACGCCTTTGAACTTGAAGGAGAAGGAGACGGGGCGGTGAGAAGAGGATCCGAAGTCAATAATCACATCAGTTTTGGTAGCGAAATGTAGGAGTGGCTCCGAGATGTGAAGGCAGTCGAGGCGTCGGTGTGATGCCTCTTCGCCATTGGTCGCCACGTTGGTGTAATCATATGGGGGAACCTTGGTCTTGGCCAGGTGGGTGTAGACATCAAACAGATCCCCAAAGTCAAGGAAGTTCTGTAGATGAGCTGACAGCCGTGGCGGCTTCGCGGGCTCCGTTGCAGATATTTTGGCGACTGCAATAGCGTTCCAGTCGCCTCCTGCCACGATATCGTGCTCAGGAGGGTATCTGTCTAAATGATCACAGAGAGCTTGGTAGAATTGTCTGCTCTCCTCGGCGGACGTTTTCTCGCAGGGCGCATAGACGTTGAGGATGGTGAATGCAATGTCGGTGCCTTTATACATGACGTCGACTCGTAAGAGCCGGTTGTTAAGTATAGGGGTCTTGGGGAAGGAKGTCATACACTCACTGATTGGTTCGATATGCTCCGATAGAATCAGAGCGACTCCAGTGCTTCTGCCCTGTTGAGAGGTGCAGGAGCCCAGGAATTTGAAGCCAGTGGCGACTCTTCCCAGGTGAGCGACAGCAAGCTCACGTTCATGCTCAGAGCGAATGTTGGTCTCTTGGTAGAGAAGTATGTCGGGTCTTGTCTTGTTAGGCCCTGCCGTGATGAGGTCGCAGAGAGGTTTCGGGTCCGACCGCTTCTGGCCAGCGTTCCAGCTGACCACCGTGAGGCGAGGGGCCTTCATAGATCCTCCCATCATCCTCGAGTGTTGAAGGTGGGGCCTAACTTTTGGGCGACGTGGGGTAGAAGAGCGACCCTCTGGACGGCCGGAGCTGTCTTTGGAGGGCGCAGGGGTAGTAGGTGGTTGATAGGCAGATGGGTCGGTGCAGCTAGCGCCTGAGCCGGAGCTAGAATTGCTGGCTGCTGTGGTAGTCTTTCGTCTTTTGGAGGGATAGGCAGAGGGGACGGTGTGACCAATTTCTGAGCCGGAGCTCTCTCCATTGGCCACGGGGGCATTCTTTCGGGAAGGGGGGGGATAGGCAGTAGGGGCGGAGTGGTGACGTTTTTTTTTTTTTATTCTACGTAATCCTCGTTATTCTTTTATAGTGTAATGATAAGTTAAATTAAAAAAAAAAGACGGGAAAAGGGCGCACGTGACGCTCCGAGTACCGACACAACAGGTGTATATCCTTCATACATCTGATTGGAGGAAGAGAGGGGTCAATTCGCGGCCGTTTTTGGAATTTAATTGAATGTATTGAATATGTCGTAAAAAAAAAAAAAAAATAGCGGCCATATCCTGGTGAAAATACGGCTTCCCGTCCGATCAGCCATAGTCAAGCACCAGAGAGCCTAGTTAGTATTGTAGTGGGAGACCATACGAGAATCCTGGGTGCTGCTATCTTTTTTTATTTGAGCCAGAATGCGAAGTTTTTTCTTGGCAACAAGGTGAAGCTGTACAAGTAGTTTTTGTGACACAATAGGATGTTGTTTTTTCACCCCAAGTGGCTCCCGTGTATTCCCCTCTTTTCAATGCCGTGGATACGCCGTATCTCCATATATTTGCCCAGTTTAGTGTCTATAAAATGGCTGGTGGGCCTCCAGTACACTGCCCGTTTTCCCAAAACGCACAGAAGAAAACATAAACCGAAATTATGACCAAATAAATGCGACTCTATGCCTATTTTATACATTATATAAGCATTACTAAAACGCACCTATACACACGTGTTGTGGGGGCACGGTATGACAAATCTGTTGGAGCACTGTGTATTTTTCTAGCGGATGCGAAAGTGTATCTTTCTACATTCTATCCAAAAGGGTTCTTAGTGTCTCTCTAGACCCTTTCAAAACACGTCTGTGCCAAGTATGGACACAAGTAGACAAAGGAGACTGCTCTAGATCCAATAAATCCCCAAGAATGAGCCCAATGCGTTACTACATTGGATTTCTTTGTTTACCCGGGTCAACTCAGTCTAGATGGTATAGATTGGCAAGTGGGTGTTCGTTTGGGAGCTCAGTATAAATATTCTCTCGTCATTCTACCAATTGTGTCCTCTCTGATGCCCACAAAATATATCGCTATCTTATATAATACAGAACCGCCCAGTGCTCTTCCATCGAGACATTCTAATATTCTGAATATTTTATCACCTCCTTAGCCTCAGCCACACCTCCTTTGGGCTGTACACCGGCTAGTTTAGTTAGTTTGACGCGTCCGCCTGTTTAGTGTCTAGCCGCACCATTGTTATGGCCACTAGTGCCAAGCCGCTAGTGGAACGGTACGGGAGGGTTGCGGGAAAGACGGGATTGCAAAACGTGCTATTAGACGGTCTGTTACACAAACGGACTTTTATTAAAAAATAATGCGTCTTTTGGCCGATATTTTTTCCATCTCCATTGTCCCAAACCATCCCCGTACTTCTGCTCTTGGCATTCTCCTCGTACACATTCCATAAATGGTTTTGTGGGCAACACTAGCCCACACTTTTAGCGGTGGACCAACGGGGATGACGGGATATGGAGGTTGTACAACTCCATCCACTGTGGGCAAACTGGAGATGCTGGGCGGTACGATATTGCAATGTTACAATGTGCCGAGAGTGCTCCAAGTGATGCCAAAGTGATACCAAAGTTGTGATTTCAACCGAGATTTTTGAAAAAGACATCAACAGATAGCCTTTCGTAAATCGCGTTGACCGTGTCTGACATATGCCGAGATAATAAATGTGTCAGGGCCTTGTCTTGGTATTGTCGAGGCTAGTTCTCTGCTCTATATAAACAGGCTGTATTGTATACCATGGAGACCATCCAAACACCCACCGACCATGATTCTCTCGCTTTTCTCTCTTGCTACTCTGGCTCTTGCCCAGACTGACTTCAATGCCACCACTTCTCTGACTCCTGTCAGCTCTGGCTCTTCTTCTCTCACTGTTCTGAGCTCTCTTGCCACTGCCAGCACTGCTGAGACCCCCGCTTCTGTCACCAGCGCTCCTGCTCCTGCTCCTACCAACGGACCCGATCTTGCTGCTCTTGACAACATTGTTGCTTCTGCTCAGGCCACTCTTGCCAATGTTGCTGCTGAGTTCCCCCAGCTCGCTGACCAGATTAACACTGTCAACGCCCAGCTGACCCAGCTGCAGGCTCAGATTGCTGCTTTCCAGGCCGCCTCTGCCACCACCTCCTCCAACTCCACTCTGGCTTCTGTTGCTGCTCGAGGTCTCACTCGACTCAACCGACGAGACGATCTGGACACTGTCATTGCCAGCACCCGATCTGTCATCACCCAGCTCCAGAGCATCGTTGACCAGATTGTTGCTACTGGTACTCTGTCTGCTACTGCCCAGACCTCTGTTGACCAGCTGCTTGCCATCATTGCTCAGCTCAACGCCTGGATTGATGCCAACTCTCCTGCCTCCTCTTCTGCTGCCGCCTCTGCCACTGAGTCTGCTGCTGCCTCCATCACTGGAGCTCCCGTCTCTTCTGCCTTTGGTAACTCTACCGTCACCGAGACCGAGTCCACCACCATCACCACCACCCAGACCGTGACCTACTGCAAGCACGAGACCTGTGGACACACTGTCGTCACTCTGACCACCTGTGTGCCTGTCACCCACACCGTCACCACTTGCCCCACCGTCATTGAGGGTAAGACTCTCACTGTCGTTGTTCCCTGCGAGATTGAGACTGCTACCGAGCACGTCAAGGTCCAGTCCACCACCACCGAGACCGTCTTCCACTCCAAGGCTAGCAAGGCCGTTGAGACCGGAAAGAAGGAGTCTGCTGCTGCTGTGTCCTCCTCCAAGGCTACTGGCTCGGCCATTGCTTCCAAGTTCACCAAGACCGTTGTCAGCGACGATACCACTACCACTATCACTGGCACTGTCATCATCACTGGAACTCTCGCTCCTTCCGTCTCTCAGGCCAACTTCACTGCTCCTGTTGTTACCTCTATTGCTCAGGCCAACTCTGGTATGCAGGTCAAGGCCGGAGCTGCTCTGCTCCTGGCTCCTCTTGCCGCTCTGCTTGTTTAAGCGAGTGGTATTTATCTCTAGTACCCCTAACTAATGAATGTATTTTTAGTTTACTTATAGCCAATTTTGTCTACCAGTATATATGTACCGGTACTGTACCGAGTTATTCATTTACCAGTTGCCTTCTGAACCCCTCAAAACTAGACTCTTCCTGGAGTTGTATTTGGTTATCTTTGTCAAAACATGGTAAATAATGTATTGTATAAATAAGGTGCCTGCACCAAATAAATAATGTGACGTCCCTTCACCTCACCCTTGAGTCTTCTCTTCACTCTGACCTTCCTCTTTTGTAGGCTCCGTATGTTCTTTAGCCCTGGCTTCTCTCTGAAGCAACACGAAACGACGGTTGCATCTCAACCGATGAGGAGCAAACTCCTGGTAGGCAATGATCTCGTTGCAAGACTGGCAGTAGACGTATTTTGGCATGCTGTTTGTACTCTGTACCTATTTCTCTGCAAATATATAGTCGCTGGCCTCATTATCCGTGCCCCAAAGATGTGGTTATTCCATCGTATGCCCCATGAGTTCGTATGTACCTGCGTCAGGTGCGTGATATTGTACATAGAGAGGGCAAAGGTACACTGGTTCTTTGTCTGTCCACATCTCCAGAACAAACAGTATCGTGATATTATATTCTGTAACATCCTCTGCAACTTCCTATAATATCAGCACGGTGTAATTAGAGGTTCTCGTTTCGATGCACCTGTCCTACAAGCAAAACTGTCACATCTAATAGACATTCATGACACATGCCTGTTTGTAGATTACAGTAAACATTCAATATGACACATGGCTGTGGGGGTACCTGCACTGCACATGTACAAGTATCACCTTTACCCTTTGCCCTCTTATTATAATTCCGCTTTCCTGCTGACTTCCCCTTACAGCAACTCCGCCGCTTACTTCCTCATTCGTCCACTTCTTTCCGCTTACTTCCGCTGACTTCCACTTACTATAACTCCGTTACCTCCGACTACGTACACCACATCTCAAGTTAGTATCTAATGTATTTATATACGGTATTACGGGGTATGGGCGTCATGACCCTCATATAAAGACGGAGCAGAGGGGTCCACCACCACCACGTTTTCTCCTTCAGAAGATGTCCGTTCGTCGGCAAAATCGTAGTCCGACGAAATGTCCGAAGCCGAAGAGCCCCACGTGCTTTCTCCATGACTGTTGGCTGAGTAACTCAACGAAGGTTGCTCGGAAACTATCGATGCAGGTCGTCCGCCCCGCAGACCACCATACGTTTGTCGAGGGTACCCTCGTCGCTGAGGTCCAGGTGTGCTGTTATCGGAACTGGTACTAGACGAACTCCAGTACTGAGGTGGTGCTTCGTTAGGAGGAGCAGGCATATGGAACGAGTTGTTGGGGTCTGTAGACGACGTTCCAGGGTCGTTTGAGCCAATCGTCCGGTCGGATCCTATACTTGTGCCTCTGGTGTTGCGTCGTCTAAACGACATTTCAATCTCCTCAGTGTAATCGTCTTTGAACGGCTCATCAGGTCCAACTGCTGCATGAAGACCATGCACTTGTGACTGAGAAGTGTGTGTTTGTGCTAGAGTGGACTGGTCGTCGTCTGTATCTCCTGCTCGTTCATTTGAGGCTGGCACGGCGCTCGCTCGTTTTCGAAGCCGTCTCTCCATAAGCTTGTGTTCCACATAGTCGCAAATGACGTCGCGCTCCTTGTACGCCAGCGCACCTGCCGAACAGACCGCGGCAGCGACAATAATGAGCGGCACTATCATGGGCGGAATTTTCGTAACGGTGCCTGTGTGAAGGTCTGCTTCATTTCATGTGGAGAACCGTCTGCTTTATCTGTCGCATTAAGCTTTGGGAGCGTGTGATTGAGAGTGCTGGAGAACGATGCGATACGAGGTGGTTGGGTGAGATTTGGGTATTTTGCCTAGAAAAAATGTTTGTGGAGTCTCACGTGATGTTGAAACATGTCTATGTAATTAATTTTTTGCTTCCTTATCGACTTCTCGGGCTTATCTACACTTGGTTGCACACACTCTACCCCTCATCGTAACTGTCGTATGCTCATGTCTTCTTCTGTCAAGCTTCTGTAGGGCTGAAAGTTAAGGCTGAAAGTTAGGTGGAAGAACAAACATCAACATGGGATGGGGAACGAAAAATGGCTTGGAATAGGCCACAAACCTGTCTCGTCTCACTTCTGGTGTCAGCCTCGTCCCCTGCGGTTTCTCACACACTAAACAACACCCTGCTACTCCCAAAAGCCACTACTCCTTCCTCACCACATCTCAACCTATTTATAGATTCTGCAGACGCATGTATTTGCCACCTTCGTGGATAATGGAAATCATATCCTTAGCCGCATGGATAAAGGCGCAGCCCTAGGATGTCTATGGAATGTAAATAAACAGTGACGTGGCATTTATGTACAGTATGTGCGGCTTTGTTATACTTGTAGATATGACTTGTGTCAACATCAGGACTGCAGGGCATTTAGGCTCATGGTGGAGATCTAGCTACAGTACAAGCAGATAGTTGAGGTATTGTACCAAACGGTTCTTACAGAATTTCTACCTGGTTCAATACTTCTGTCTCGCATTGCCAGTATAATAGTACAACTACTTATACAGTAATAGCTGCAGTGAGGCTACAGTGAGGCTACAGTTATGGTTACAGTCATCTACCACTACACTCTTTCTATCATATCGTACACGTGTATTATTCTATTTGCACAGCATACACAGGATGGCCAACCGACGATGTATATATGCGGAGGGGCCGGCGGACATACAAGAATATAAGTTAGTAGCACGGCTGTGCTTTTTTAGGGTGCTGCTTAGTCGGTGAACTTGTAGCTGCCGGAGGACATGGTGATGGATCCTCCCTTGTAGGCGCCCTTCTTCATCTTGTTCTTGCCCTTGGTGAAGTCCTTGCCCTTGACTCGGCCAAGCTTGTCGTTGGCCATCTCTCCCCAGGTGCCGGCGGCTCCCTTGTATGTGTTATCCTTGAGGACCTGGTCGTCGAAGGAGATTTTGGATCGGTCGATTCGGGAGAAGAACTTTCGTCCTCCCTCGCCTCCCTCGGTGAAGGAGGCCTCGACGTAGGCAGAAGCGTCAGTCTTGGGCTTCTTGATGACCACAGACTCGACCTCGATCTCCTCGGCCTTTCGCTTCTTGGCAGGAGGAGCCTCGTCCTCGGAGTCGGAGGAATCGGAGTCAGAGGAGTCAGAGTCGGAGGAAGAAGAAGAGTCAGAAGAAGAAGAGGAGTCGGAATCAGAAGAAGAGTCAGAGTCCGAAGAGGAAGAAGAATCGGAAGAAGAGGAGTCAGAGTCAGAGTCGGAAGAATCGGAATCAGAAGAGTCGGAAGAGTCAGAAGAGTCAGAAGCATCCTTCATCTCAACATCCTTGGTCTCCTCCTTCTTCTCCTCCTTCTTCTCCTCCTTCTTGGTGTCCTTCTCGTCATCAGAGTCGGAATCAGAGTCGGAATCAGAGTCAGAGTCAGAGTCAGAGCTGGAAGAGCTATCAGAGTCAGAGCTGGAAGAGCTATCGGAGTCAGAGCTGGAAGAGTCAGAGTCAGAAGAGTCGGAGTCGGAAGAATCAGAGTCAGAAGAGTCGGAGTCGGAAGAATCAGAGTCAGAAGAGTCAGAAGAGTCAGAAGAATCGTCCTTCTTGACCTCCTTCTTCTCAACCTTCTTCTCCTCCTTCTTCTCAACCTTCACCTCCTTCTCCTCCTCCTCATCAGAGGAGTCAGAGTCAGAAGAATCACTGTCAGAGGAGTCGGAAGAATCGGAATCAGAGGACTCCTCCTTCTTCTCGACCTTCTTGGTCTCCTTCTTCTCAACAACCTTCTTGACAACCTTCTTCTCCTCCTCATCGGAGTCGGAATCAGAGTCAGAAGAGTCGCTGTCAGAGCTGTCAGAGCTGTCAGAGTCGGAAGACTCCTCCTTCTTCTCGACCTTCTTCTCGACCTTCTTCACCTCCTTCTTCACCTCCTTCTTCTCGTCCTCAGAAGAGTCAGAGTCGGAGTCAGAGTCGGAGTCAGAGTCGCTAGAGTCAGAGTCGCTGGAATCAGAGTCAGAATCGCTGGAATCGGAGTCGCTGGAGTCGGAGTCAGAAGAGTCGGAAGAATCATCGCTGGAAGTATCATCCCGAGACTCCTCGCTGGTGGCGGGCTTGACGGACTTCTTGGAGTCCTTTTTGGAGACCTTGGTGGCCTTGGAAACGTCCTTAGTGGCGGATTTGCTGCCCATGGTTGTGTGTGTGTATGGTTAGGGGTGAATGTATGAGAGGAACCTGTTATCTGCACATTCAAATTTTTTTCTCACACCCGCATATTTTTTTTTCAGCCTCAGAACCTTAAAGTCAGATAAGCTCACGTGCACCTCAACGGCAAATTAACGTAATTAAGAATGACCTCTTAGTGTAATTACCCTTCTTTCTTTCTTTCTCACACAACACACATTCATACAACAACAGCTTCAGTTCAAAACAAAAAACTGAGAGAGATCCTCAGATTGCTTGCAACCCTTTGATAACACTACTGCTACAAGAGATACCACTCGAGATTTGATACCGATTGCTCTACTCGCACTTACACAGAAAAACACAGACACAAACAGAAAATACCTCTGTCTGATACCCACAACATACCCACAGTCATACCCACAGCCACCCTCTGATACCCTTTACTCACAATGGAGATCGCCATCGCTGGAACTCTCATCGCTTGTGGTGTCGTATCACTAGCCATGGGAGGAGTTAGTGTGCACAAAGCATACAAGACGTCGAGGGAACACAACGCCGCCTACATCATCCCTCTGTCGGTGCGTGCAAACACATATCACGTCCACACTGACCCAGCAGCACCGATGCAGAAGGTCGTCATCTCAGACGAATGGGACGTGCCAGTGTACACTCTTGAGCGGGAGTCGCGACACGCTAAACACTGGAGTCTACTCTGCTTTGAGGACCGTGTCCAGGTGGCATCGTTGAGTACAGCCTCGCTGGGGTCAAGGTTCTGCATCCGTGATGAGACCCGCGACCTCCAGAAGGTGGTGTGCAAGAAACGAGCCTATGGCCGGTACTATGAGTTTGCCCTCAAGAAGACCGACATCCCACGACCGTCCGAGTCTGACCCTCTGCCGTCCTACGATGAGTGTGGTGTTTTGAACCCCAACCTGTTCCGTGCTACTCGAGATACTGATGACAACGAGGTCGATCTGGATACCCCTCAGGTGTGGCAGTCACGCAACCCATTCAACACCCCTTCCGCCGATCCCATGCGAGCTGCTGCCTACTCTGCCCCTAGTCCTGCCGTTGCTGTTGGAGAAATCACTGCGCCATACTCCAACTCGGAGCCCGTGTACCAGTGGAACTCG
The DNA here is from genome assembly GCA_001600515.1 of Yarrowia sp. JCM 30694. Classification (NCBI taxonomy): domain Eukaryota; kingdom Fungi; phylum Ascomycota; class Dipodascomycetes; order Dipodascales; genus Yarrowia; species Yarrowia sp. JCM 30694. The sequence goes on along the minus strand of BCKF01000004.1, from coordinate 497,183 downwards.
ACAACCAAGTTTCTGGAGAAGTGCACCAATCTGGATGCCGGCATCCACGAGACCCGTGAGAGAATCAGCTTTGTGAGCATGAAGAACCCCAAGCGAATGCGATTTGATATCACCATTGATGAGACTAAGATCCACCGAGATATTGCCATCATGACCGCCATGACGTGCGTGATGGGCGCATGGAAGTCCGAGCGACCCCCCAAGGCCGTGAAGAGCAGCTCTGAATTCAACCCTCTGCAACAGCGACTGAACAATGTCCAGGAATATGTGTCTTCCAAGGTTCGTGGCCACCCGTCCATCGCTGAGCAGTTGAGTGAGGATGCCGCGGCGGTTCCTGCTGTTGCCTAACGAGAATGTTGTTGGTAACCCCTTTCATATAGACACTGTAATTTAATGTAAGTACTGTGATTTAAACCTACGTGTACCCTTGTAGCAATTACTCCATAACCATATAATACATATAAATACATTTACACACGGATCATTCAACTCCCGAGTGTAATCCTCCCATTAGTTAATGCTCCCGAAGCTCCTCCTCCACGTTGGCTCGCACAAACATCTCGAAGTCCTGCAGCTTCATCTGCACCATGGCCTTGAAAGCCACCATGACCTCGGCCTGTTTGAGGATATCTTGAGACAGTCGTTCTCTTGCCTGTTGAATCTCCACAGCGAGTTTGTTCCGCTCGTGTTCAGCATCCTGGAGACGCACCTGTAGGCCCTTGAGTTGAGACTGGGCGAGAGCTGTTTCACTTTGAGCCTGGACAAACTGGTTTTCCAGCCGTTCCGTGTTTTGCGAGTTCTCGTTCTCGTTCATGGACGCTGAGTCTTCCAGAGCGTTTCTGGTTTCTCTCAGTCGTCGAGATTTGGCCTCCAATTCGGCGATATGTCGTTTCTGAGCAACCAGACGTTCCTGGTTAGTTTCAATCTCCTCCTGAAGACGTAGAGCTTCTTCCTGAAGAACCTTGACCTTGGAAGTGACCATGTTGCAGATTCTGACAATCTCAGGTCGAATCTGGTTTCTGGGGTCCACTCCTCCTAGAATAGCAGAAGGATGACGGCCAAGATTCTCTTCGGATAGCGGTTCACGTAGATCAATGAGATAGACGGACTCTGGGATCTCAGGTAGATCGTTATCTGAGGCGACCCACGCGTTGTAAGACAGTACTGCCGAAGTGTAGTCCTTGATTACTCTATCTAGAGCATCAAACACGGCCAAAGCAGTACTCTCCTTGTTAGATACCACCTGTCGTCCCTCATCAATAATCTCGTCCAGCGTAGCCAGCGCCTTTTGTTGCCGTTCCATGTCGAGATGCAGCTTGTCAAGTTCAGCAGGAGACAGACCCTGGTCTTTGATGGCCTGTTGCAGTTTTTGTTTTTCTCTGCTCAGTGCCTCAACTTCATTTGTGACGTTGGTTTCCTCCTCTGTCGCCTGTGCCATCTGGCTGGAGTACCGTGAGTTGTGTTCCTTTCGAGCATCAACAAAAGCTCCAAGCTTGACGATATCATCAGCAAGGTTCTTGCCCAGCACTTTAGCTTCTTCGATTTTTGCCCATTTTGCCTCCAAACGCGCCAGTTCCTCGTCCAGTTCATCATCCTCGCCCTCTGGAAGGGGGTTTTGTGCTCGTTGTTCTGTGAGAATCTCCTGAAACTCTGCATTCTCTTCAGCCAGACACAACTCAGCGTCAGGACGTGCAAATCTGTCGTCTCCTTGAAGATACGCAAAGTACGACTCTCTGGCGTGTCGGTTGAAGATTTCGTCCACCAGCGAAGGTCCGTCATCGCCCTGGTAGTCGTGGTTGTGGTACTTTTCTATCGTCGTGTTGAGCTCCACCATCCAATGCAACATGCCCAAAAAGTAAGCCCACGACTGTCCACCAACGGCGACAATCTGCGACTTGGTGATCGAGTCCAGCCACGGGTACTTGGCTGCTCTGAGCACCGCATGGACCTCGTTTTCGATACTCTTGTGGAAAGGGTAGCCTGGGTCGATCCGGCGGAAGATCCACTCAAACATGGTCTTGAAGTCCTTTTGTGTCGGGTTGCTGAGCGTGCGCTGGTTCAGCGGATGGCGTGTTTCCTGCTCAAAGTGGTTCGTCACCAGATACTCGTAGATTTGCTGAGAGATGGTCTGCTGGTAGTGTCTGTCTCTCACTGGACGCGGGTCACGTGTGTGCATAGGTGCCATGGGTGTTTGGGGAACCAGACCGAACGATGATTGACGCGGATTACGTCCAAACGCCATGCTTCGTCGAGAAGATCGCATCAATTCTGAAACTGCTGGGGTGGCGGGTTCGCGTTGTGGAGGAGGATTGTTTCGCTGTGGAAGACCTGCCATGGAGGGCCTGGACGCAGACGACGTGCCCGGCATCATGGACAGCCGTTTTTTGTGCGCCGAGGCGTTCATTGGAGCGTTGGAGTCTTGTTAGAGCGTGTGGGAGAGTGGTGAGAAGTGGTTTGTTTACATTCACGGTGTTGTGCATATGCAGAAAGTTTAATGAGGTTAGTCAGCGACAAGTTGGGCAGTAGACAACGAGCGTGGTAAAGTGGAGATAGTGGAGTATTAATACTCTCGTGTAAGTCGTGTGAGTTCTTTTATTTTGGGGCTTGATCTGTCATGTGTACTTTTTGGCTGGTACTTTGGGGCTTGTTCTTTGGGGCTTCTAATTAGTTGAGGCTTATAGTTGACAGTTAATTGGCGCATGTCATATGCTCAAAAGCTCAAAAGTCACTCCCGTATTTTACCCGCACTGCCACGTACAAACCGTGATTGGTTTATTGGTCGCTTCGCGTAGGCGCGTTTGTATTTAATTGAATTTTCGGACCCCGCTATCTGACAAAGCGAAGATAAGACACTATCTCTGAACATGACGTCAAATCTGTGCAAGCTCTCAAGGTTGAGACAGCAAGAGACACTTTGTCGGGTGACAGACTGGGGAATGTTTCACCCTGAAAAATTAGAGGGGTTGTGAACCTGCGGGTTTCTGACGCGTCCGGATTTATGTTATATTTTTGCTGTTTGTTTACCACCTGGTAGCATTTATATATCCAATTGTTGCGTTGTATTTTTCTCCTATCGTCGGCTCGGATATATGCATCCTGAAAGGTCTGTAATTAGACCTGACCTTAGCGTGGTTACCATGCGAAACCCGAGAATGTAAAGCAAGCACACTGTGGCTGTAGCGTAAAGGCAGGAGCAGTAGTCTGCCGCTGAAACAAGATAATATCTTGCTCGTATCTCTCATCTCGTCTTTCTTTTATTCAATATTTTACTTGCCATACAAATTTGTCAGGCGATGAGCGTGCCCTTTTGGTGGCTGGTAAAAAATTCCATAAATCCGGACGCCCAGGGTCTTAGCGATATTTGGCATGAGCCGTTTTTTCAGTCTTTTTCAGCCGTGCCTCCCAACGGACATTTGACTGTTCTGGTCTTCCGATCGGCTGGAAAATGTGCTTTTACGCTTAAACTGTAGTGTGTTGAGTCAAGTGATAGGGGCTCGTGAGTGGGAGAAGCAGTTGAAAACGGCGTGAATGATTATTCCGAGGCGTCAAAAATGGGTTCCAACCTACTACTCGACCCTGGCTACACATCTGAGCAACTTTCATCATGGTACCATTTTTTTTTGCATGCATCTGCCTCGGTCGGAGTTTTGAACTGCACAGCGCTGTGCAGACGATAGTCCAACCTTGGAGATAGAGAAAAAGCAAAAGTAAAGATGACTAGAAAAAAAATGTATATATATATAACGAAGGATACACCCGCTGGACGGCATCAAACACAATGACTCTTCCTCTTCCACTAGCTAAATCAGAAACGGTGGAAATCTACTTTCTGTCTCGACAGGCACGGTTCAAGTTGATCCGAGAATCTAACGACGACTCTCCGAATCTCCGAAAGCTGCTGGCACACGCAAATCTCGTCGACATGTTGTCCGACGAGCTGCAGAGCCGTAGACCACGCAACAGCAGACTGCATTTCCAGGAACCCGTAGTTCCCGAGACTTTCCAGGAGGACGGATGGCACTGTGCTAGCGACGATAGCAGTGACGATAGCAGCGATGATACAGACAGTGAAGACGAAGACGAAGACGACGAGTCGGAACTGATAGAGATTGGATACGTTGAAGATACGGTATCTATTTTGGGCGAGAGACGAATGTCTGACGTTATGGCCAACATCTCTTTCAAGCCAGTAAGAGTTCCCGGAGCTGGCGACAGCACATGTGACTTGAGTCTATAGCCACGAGTGCTGGTGGGAGTGGGTCTTTTGGCCGCGTTATTTGCATCCAGGACATGGGAAATGTCCTGTTTTCTGGCCCTCCTTTACCAGGACCGGTATCTGGTAAGAGTGGTCATGGAGGTAGTGCAGTGTTTTTGCTAGCACTGGTATATAGACGGAATGTATTTATTTGGGATATCACCCACACGAAAGGTAGAATGAGAAGGAGAATGCAGGGTTACGTATTCGTATGAGACATAGATTAAGGCACACATGTCTTTGGTAGCCGCAATACGACGTCTTTGTGTGTCTTCTTATTTGGAGCGGAAGTGAGGCTTGGGCATTTGTTTAAACCTTGAGTTGGTCTGTATGCCAAACATTTTTCATTTATTTAAATATCAATATTCTTGATCACATTTTTTGCTCGTTATATTATTCATCCTCCCATCTTTGGCCCCAGATTCGGATTGGGTTTCGGATGTGGAAAAACCTTGATTGACCCGATTGAGCCGATCACTCAAATAAATTTCAACACATCTCACACAACATGTTGCGACCGGTATTTCGGCTGGCTAGATCCGCACAGCCGGCAGCAGCGCGAACGCTCTTCACAGAATCCGACACGTGCGTGCGAGTTTTCAACACCATCGAGCAGGTGCGAGCATGGAGACGAGAGAAGACTCTTCTAGGTCAATCCATTGGCTTTGTGCCGACCATGGGAGCTCTCCACAGAGGCCATTTGGACCTGGTCAAGGCCTCCATCGCCGAAAACGACCACTCCATTGTCTCCATCTTCGTCAACCCGTCTCAGTTTGCTCCCCATGAGGACTTTGGCCAGTACCCCAGAACGGTTGATTCGGACGTGGCCAAGCTGACTGAGCTGCGAAACTCCATTCAGTCCGATGACCAGGTGCACTACACAAACGAGTTTGCTGTTTTTGCTCCTTCCGTCAATGAAATGTACCCTTCTGGTATCCCTCTGGATGTTAAAGAACAGGTGGGTGCTTTCATTGAAGTCAAGGGTCTCAGCCACCAGCTGGAAGGATCTATCCGACCCCATTTCTTCCGAGGAGTGGCTACTGTGGTCACCAAGCTGCTCAACATCATTCAGCCCGATAGAGCGTACTTTGGCCAGAAGGATGCTCAGCAGTGTGTAGTGGTGTCTCGTTTGGTGGCTGACCTGCACATTCCCACAGCCATCACCATTGTGCCTACTACCAGAGAGGCCAATGGACTGGCTATGAGCTCGAGAAACGTGTATCTTACCGACGAATCTAAAGAGAAGAGTAAGGTGCTTTATGAAGCTCTGACTGGAGCTCAGGAAATGTTCAGAAACACCCCCGATATCACCTACGGAGACGTGCAAAAGAAGGTGCTCGACACCATTGCTGCTTCCGAGTTCAAGATTGACATCGAATATGTTTCTGTCAGTGACAAAAAGACCCTGATGGACTACCCCCTTGACCAAAAGGTGGATGTGGACAATGGCTGTCTGGTTTCAGCAGCCGTCAGAGTGCCCAACAAGGACGGAGCAAAGACCAGAATCATTGACAACGTTCTGTGTTAACTTATAGATAATGAGGCAGGTAAATAGAGACTCGTTAGCGTTGCACACTAGACCAGTCTAAAATAGCATATAAAAACTGAACAATCAACTTTTGAAAATTGAAACTCATAGGTACCGTACGTTTGTTGTATCCAAAACAAAAAATTCTGGAAACAAAAATTAAATGCCTTCGGCCAGATTTGAACTGACGATCTCGGCATTACTAGTGCCGCGCCTTACCACTTGGCCACGAAGGCGGAATTTTTTTTGTTAGGAATCGATTCTGCTGACTAACAACGCTGATGACTAATCCTTAGTCATCCTCCTGACTTCGGAAGGCGTCCGCCTTCCGATGGCCCT
>BCKF01000004.1:444006-486306 GCA_001600515.1 Yarrowia sp. JCM 30694 | reverse complement strand
AAAGCCATACTACAGGTAGTAGACACCGTCGAGTCTACAGTCGAGTAGACTAGTACAAAGGTCTACGAGTGGATCATGTCAGAGGATCCACTGGATGGTGATAGACGCCAWGAATGTCTATGAGTGTAACGAATGAGTTCCACTGGAGTGGATCACCATGTCCACGTGAGTGACTCTGTCATGAGCCACTCGGAGGGATGAGTTCTAGTCTCTCGAATGGAGACCACCTGGAGTATGGTGTCTCCGAATGGTTGGTACTTGAGGCTGCTAMSCCAAGTGCTGTGTCAYGTCGCCCCGGTGAGCCTGAGTGCTCTGGCGAAGACCAGTATTACTAGCCATCTCCGTGGGAAGGTCGTTGGCTTAATGAACCGACTAACTTACCACGGTGATCAGCCGTTACCATTGCCTTCAGCCGTGTTGCTACTATCGCTGTTGGTAAAGCCGCTTCCATCCGGGCAGTGGGCCGTTGTCCCAGCTGCCATCCGTCGCGCACGCCCCGTTGCTACCAGTTGTCTGTTAACTTGTTATCTGTCATCTGTTATCTGTGATTTGTTCAGTATCTGTTCAGTATCTGTTCGTGTCGCTTTCGAGCGTCATTGAGGCGATGTCCTGTCAACTGGCCATCACCTCAGTACGTTCGATGTGCAACTACCTTTGTTTGAGCTGCAAGATTACGCTTAAGTCGACCCTGCATATTTTTGAGTTCGCCACTTCTTTGCGTTCTGTGTTTTGTTCGTCTGCCGTCTTCTGTCTCTACTTACGTGATTTCGCCTGTGCTCGCTCTGAGCACTGTCACACTATGATGTTTTCGCTGTCGCCGTTCTGTTCTCGTCGGTGAGCATCTGTTTCTGTCATGTTTGATGCCGTTTTCTGATTACATGTCTTTCGTCATGTCCGATGTCATGTTACCGCTTTGTCAAGCCGTTTTCTGGATTAGATTCGATCGTCCCATGTTCAATGGAGTCGCACGCTGTCTGTTACGCTACCGTGAGTGAGTATCTGTTGGTCTGACTGACTCTTCTGCCAAATGATTCAGTACCTCTGTCTATTTCTCGGTTCAGTGCTTAACTTCCGATTGGCACTCGTTCCGGTGACAAGTACCTGTTTGTTTGTTCTCTGTCGTCTCTTCACGAGTCTGACATTCTCTGTGAGTCGTTGCTGTTATTGTCGTTTCCGTCCGTCACGCTGTTGCTTGTTTTTCATCCTGCTTCCGTTGTCGCTTCGTTGACATTCAGTTCTGTTTCGATTTGCTTGCCCAGTGTCTTCTTCGATGGCTTCACCGTATTTCTCGGTGCCAAGTTCTGTCTTGTTGACCCGTGGTATCTCTGTTTTTTCCCTCTGTTGGTTACTTCGTGTTCGTCTCCGAACCGTCGTTGTTTTACTTCAAGTCTGCTTCATTCTTAACGAGTTTGTGAGTACTCTGTCTCTGTTGTTAAAATGATATGCCATCATTTTGAGGTGGGCTGGGAGAATGAAGTTTTGTCTCTCTCTGCYTGTTGTTGCCTGTTGTTCATTCTKCTGAACTGTCTGAACTGTGGYTCTTAACTATCGCCCTTGGTGTAGTGAAGTTMCCAGTTGATCCGYTAGATTGGYTAAACTGRTTAGYGCAGTTGTTCCTGATACTGCCGTCGATGATCTGATCTCTCGTTGCTGTCGCTGTTGTTATCGCTATTGCTCAGTGATATGTTCTTGCTGTCTTCAAGCTGTTGTTGAACCTCTGGTGTTCCTGGTGGCTTTGGTTAACTGTTCTTACGTTGCCTGTCACAGCCACGTTCTTCTCGCTGTYYTGCACTGGATGCGTCTCGCTCTGCGGCGCTGTCGTWTGTGCTGTCCTCTGTTCTCAGCCTGTGCTTTGTCTTCGATCTGTGGGTGTAACAACTCACGCTTCCTTGGTAGCTGCTGCCGTTACTGACGCTACTAGTTCTGTTCGCTGACTATCTGTGCTGTTTACTGTTTCCGCTGTTCAAGATTCTTGTCTGTGCTGCTAAGTCTAGTTCTGATTTCTTGTTGACTACTTCTGTGCTTTCATTCTTGTTCAAGTATTCCGCTGTGACTTGGTCACTTGGTTGTTGATGTTTCTTCAACGTTCCGCTACAGTCTCTGAGACTCCCGGCTGCCCTTCATCGGCTGGAAGTCCTGTTTTCTGGACTGTGTCCTCGAGTATGTTCTTTGCTCGAGCTGTTCGATACTAGAGTTGKGTTCTTATACGAATCGTTTCCTATAAGTTCGTGCTTTGGTTTCTGRTCTTAAAACAAAGTATTTTTAGATACACGACTTTGTTTTGAGGTGGGCTGATGTTAGGAATCGATTCTGCTGACTAACAACGCTGATGACTAATCCTTAGTCATCCTCCTGACTTCGGAAGGCGTCCGCCTTCCGATGGCCCTTCGGTCTCTTTCAGGACCGTATTGCATGCGATATGCGAGTATTGCATGATGATGTAACCTACGGTTACATCCTGTCTTTCTATATAAACCACTGATGTTCTAGTATTGTAATTAATCTATTCTTCACCCTAAAACCTGACTWWTTCGCTATGGTATTGCTCGGAGACTTGTCTACGACAAGTCGCCCGAATTAACGGCCAAACGTTAGGAACCCCAGAAGTGAATCCTAACATTTTTATTTTGTTAGGAATCGATTCTGCTGACTAACAACGCTGATGACTAATCCTTAGTCATCCTCCTGACTTCGGAAGGCGTCCGCCTTCCGATGGCCCTTCGGTCTCTTTCAGGACCGTATTGCATGCGATATGCGAGTATTGCATGATGATGTAACCTACGGTTACATCCTGTCTTTCTATATAAACCACTGATGTTCTAGTATTGTAATGAATCTATTCTTCACCCTAAAACCTGACTTATTCGCTATGGTATTGCTCGGAGACTTGTCTACGACAAGTCCCCCGAATTAACGGCCAAACGTTAGGAACCCCAGAAGTGAATCCTAACATATTTTTCAGAAAATGTGGCCTCTACTATCTGAGGTCTGCTGACTAAAGCGAGAAATTTTGAATATACGCTGAACCGGTTGTTAATTTCAAGTGGTAGAGTATTGATGATATTATTGAAGGATGATATCATATTTTTAGCTCATTTTCCGTGCCCTTAATGTTGTTTTGGGTGTGGAAATGAGATTTCAGATTTTTGGTCAGTCACACCATAAAGTAAATTTCAGATCTCTGTCATGGATGGTGGAAAAGAGAAATGGCATTCTCAACAAATGGAGATAAATTAGTAACCCATTTGTTATAAATGTTTATATGACCAAACCAATATTTACTTATTTGAGCGATCCATTTGCACGTGTAAAAAATCCAAGTAATTACAATACCTTTAATCATTAGGAGTTGAGGAATGTCATCTAATACAATTGTATTTTGTTTAGCTTAACAAAACTATCCTTAGGTAGGGCTAATACACATTATCTGAGTGGAAAACAGTGTAACCCACCACTATCTCACCAGAGTGAGGGTGGAAAACCGTGTAACCCACCATTATCTCAGCAATCCTGCCATCTTCAAAATTGATGTGTGAAAACGTCAAACGTCTTGCTCGAACTCCTTAATTTACTTCAGTGCATGCGATCGCAGGGGCAGGAACAACCAAGACGGTTCCAAAGATAATTACATACAGTATACTGTACTTGTACTGTAAGTATCAAGTAGCTAGAGTACCGTACGCAGTAAATTTACTTAGAAAGTGATATCTATCGATTTTTCCTTATCACCTGATACAGCACTTCTGGTATCTCCGCAATTATGTAAACAAACATGAAAGTTTATCCAATCAGAACACTGAACGTTTAGAGAACGCGTTGCAAATTGTGCTCTTTCAGTGGAGTTATAAAGCGGGGGTAATTCGCGCGTGTGGACCTTTTATTTTCCCTCTCTTGTTAATAAACACGTCTGACTTGGCCTGCCGTGTAATTAATGCCTCCATTTTCAATCAAAACAAGCTATGATTAAGGTTTTGTGGTAGGCGCCCTATCAAGGACTAATCGGGCCATGAATGAGGCTACAGTAAGCCTTCTAAAACAGCATTTTGTGGCGTAAAGCGGTAAAAATCAAAGCATTTTTATAGTATATTGATGTCTGCGGCTTCTTCTGTCCTCTTGTCTACTATTGTTTAACTTTTGACTGTTGTGTTTCACTGCTTGACAACCTTGGCACTTGATCAATTAGTTAGGTTTCACACGCGTTCACCACTCCACACCTCGTGCACTTCTCCACACCACACGACAATGGTACGAAATATCACAAAAGAAGTGAAGAAAGCGAAGCCGGCAAAAACACCCAGTGTTTCCGAGGTATCCAAAGTCGAAGAATCCCCCCACAAGTTCTCTTCCGACAGTGATGAAGACAGTGAGAGTGAGGATGACGTTGCGGAGATGTTCGCTCAACCCTCCAGCAGCACGTCGACCCCCCTAAAGACGAAATCAACTCCTCTCAAGAGCATCCTCAAGTCGACCCCCAAGTCCACCCCCAAGTCGACCCCCCTCAAGGTGTCCAAAGCCGCCAAGGCTATCAAGCGAAAGCTGGCTATTGAAAACGGCTTCAGAAGTGATGACGACGTTGAGTTCCACACTGCGGAAATCGTTCGGATGCCCAAAAACTACTTTGCTGATGGTTACAAAGAGACTGGCAAGTCCCGAGCAACGCCCAAAAAGTGGGGTACGGCCACAACAGTGAGGGTGGCCTTTGTGCGGCAAGGTCCCAATGGAACAAATATGGCATACAACTTCAAGACTGCGTCGAGTCTCGCGACCATCAGCGACCTCGTCTACAACCTGCCCGACACGTGGACGACGCGTCGTAGCGACCAGTATTATTATCAAGGAGAGAAGATCCATGATATCGAGACCGCGACGCTGGCGAGCCTGGGAGTTACGGACGGAGACAGAATTGAGGCTATTTCCCGAGGCCTCAGTGGCTAGAGGAGCTTGAACCGGTGGTTAACCTGACTCTGGATGGTGTATTTTTAGCGTGAATGGTGTTATGTAATTTATGAAGATCTATAATTGGTTTGTAGGAGCGTGTTATTTACTATAGTGTACTGTGCTGGTACAAGTAAGCGTTTACCTGTGTCAGGAAGGTGCAACACTGTACTTACCGTACTCTTATTTCACGAAGGCGTCAGTACCATCAACGGTGGGTAACATCCAATACAGTTCTTGGACCGGTAGAGGTTAGTAAAGGACAATAACCTGGCTTGTTATCCGTGTTTGTGTTATTTGAATATGCTGATTTGACTGTATTGTGAGCATGCAACTGAGTCGTCCAACGTTGAAAATCCAAGACGGCAAAAACACGACCGGATTTAATTGTAAGAGCGGTATTGCAATCTCCCGAGTAAGGGCTTCAAAATAAGCAATCTCTTGCCTTTCTGAGAGCTCTTATGGCTTAGTAAATGTTGTGTAAAGTTCCAAAACGGCTTCTTATTGTGATCTTACTTGAGTAACACCACAAGGAAAGATCGTATCAAGGTATAACAAACGGCACAGTACTCCCGGAGGCATGCTACAACATGGGAAGCTATGTATTTTGAATTACAGACGAAAAATATTTTGTCGTTTTTTTTCAAAAAAAGTCAGTTTTTTACCTCATGGGGGGGACCACCTGCGATTTTGTCAAAAAACAGCAAAAAATCAAGATATCACAAAACTTTAGAGTCATCAAACTGGGGTAAAACCCTGGTGATTTGTAGTTTTTAAAACGTTAACATAATTAAAATGATCAATTGATGCTATATCCATCTTCAGCTTTGTCGTTAGCACTACGGGATGTGCTGTTTTGAACTAATCCTCGTGAAATGTGACACTGAAAAAAAATGAAAAAAAAAATCTGGAAAAAAAAATACGAAGTTTCTATAAATAGCGATATTACTAGCTCAGGTTGTTCTTTGGCATCATAAGATACTGTGTATCAATGTCCACGCGCTTGTGGCACGTTTTAGATCATTTTGGACGATGTTCTGATAGCGGAGATCATGCACCATTTCTTGATATGGTCTTAATTGACAAGGAGAGACTGTATCAAGGCGAAACAAAGCGCATTGTACTTCCAGAGGCACGCTACAACATCGGATACTGATTTAGAGACCAAAAAAATATGTTGCTTTTTTCCAAAAAAAGTCAGGTTTTCGGCTTGTGGGGGGGACCACCTGCGATTTTGTCAAAAAACAGCCAAAAATCAAACTTTCATAAAACTTTAGTCTCATGAAACTGGGGTAAAAACCTCTCGTTTCATGTTTTTTAAAACGTTACCTGAATTAAAACGATCGATTGATTCAAATAACATCTTCACCTTTGTCAATAACACTTTGGAATGTGTTGTATCGCACTAATCCTCGTTAACTCTGGCACTGAAAAACAAAGCAAAAAAAAAACTGGAAAAAAAAACAAAGCTGTTATAAATTGAAAGATTAATAGCTGAGATTGTTCTTCGTCTTCACAATATACTGTAGGTCTATTTCCACGCTCTCGAGGCACGTCTTTCACCTGTTTGGAGTGTTGTATTGCAGAGATTATGCACCCTTTCTTGATATGATCGTATCACCACAAGGAAAGACCGCTTCAAGGTGAAACAAAGCGCATTGTACTTCCATAGACATGCTAAAACGTGGGATACTGAATTTGAGGCGAAAAAAAAAAGTTGTTTTTTTCTCAAAAAACACCACTTTTTGTCTTGTGGGGGGGACCACATGCGATTTTGTCAAAAAATGCCAAAAATCAAACTTTCATAAAACTTTGGTCTCGTGAAACTGGATTAAAAACTTGTTGTTTCATGTTTTTTAAAACGTTATCTGAATTGATGCGATCAATTGAGCCTATGTCCATCTTCATCTTTGTCAAAACCACTTCTGGATGTGCTGTTTCGCACTAATCCTTGTTAATTGTGACACTGAAAAAAAACTGAAAAAAAAAACTGAAAAAAAAACACAAAGTTTTATAAATTGCGATATTGATAGCTGAGGATGTTCTTTGACATCACAATATACTGTAGGTTAGTTTCCACGTTCTTGAGGTACGTCTTTGACCTTTTGGTACACTGTTTTGTATAGCAGATTTTGCTTGATATGATCATACTTGAGTAACACCACGAGGAGAGATCGCAGCAAGGTGAAACAAAGCGCATTGTACTTCCAGAGCCGTGCTACAATGTGTGGAACTGAATTTTAAGCAAAAAAAAATATGTCGTTTTTTTCTCAAAAAAGTCCGATTTTCGGCTCGTGGGGGGGACCACCTGCGATTTTGTCAAAAATCACCCAAAAATCACAATTTCACAAAACTTTGGTCTCCTGAAACTGGGAGAAAAACATGAGATTTTATAATTTTCAAAACGTTGCCTGAATTGATACGATCAATTGATTCTACAACCATCCTCACCTTTGTAATTACCCCTTCGCGATGTGTTGTTTCGCACTAATCCTTGTTATTGTGACACTGAAAAAAAACCTGAAAAAAAAACTGGAAAAAAAACACGAAGTTTTTATAAATTGAAATATTAATAGCTCAGGTTGTTCTTCGACATCACAATATACTTTAGGTCAGTTTCCAGGTTCTCGAGGGCACGTCTATGGCCTGTTTGGACATGTTTTGTATTGCAGGTATTATGCATGTGTTGCAGATATTATGCACCCTTTCTGAGGACCTATTTAAGATGGGTCCCTGTGTGTAATATGCTGCCAAGTATGCCGGAAAGTCAACTTGAGTAATTCTACACTTGGGATTTTCTTCAGCAAGTTTAGAATCCCCGCTGGGGTTCCCACCGGTGACGGTACCGACCACTTAATGGGTTGAACATGTACAGACTACAGCACATGAAAAGGCCCTCGAGCAGTTAGAATAACCCCGACTACAGTGCCGGTTCTGCACTTGTTCATATCAGTACCGGTACTGTACTATCCCCTGCTAATACTCACTTTCTCTACACTTCACAGTTCATACAATACATATCAATTAACATTAAAAGCCCTTGTCTCTAGGCAAAACCAAAGCTCTTGTCTCTAAGCAAAACCAAATCCTTCTCGTCCCTCCGTAATGGCCAACAACAGGGAGCCTCTCAGTGTCTCATAGCTGTCATACTCTGGTAGATCCAGCTGGTTGAAACACGTATGGGAAGACGGCAGCCGCTCGTTGTTTCCATAGGCCCGGTGAATGTTGAATTTTGTAGGGCCATTCATACCCTCCAGCTCCTTGAAACCGTCAAGAGGCACCTTACTGGTTCCAGTGACAAACTGCAGCAGCTTGGCACGCTCCTCATCGTCAAATGACCGAATGGACCGCCAGAACCACTGGATCTGAGGCGACGACGCAGAGTAGTTGGTGTACATGGTGTTGTTACGCCAGTCGTCCACGTCAATCTCAGGGAGACCGCAAATCAACAGCTCCAGCTCCTGCTCGTTGAAAATCGACACCAGCTCCTTGGGAATGATGTCGTGGAAGCCCTGTAGGAAGTGCTCCAGCTGCTCCTCCACAGAGGTGATGAGTCGATACTCCACCACTCGCTGCACAAACTCGCTCTTGTTGGACTCGTCCACGGCAATGTTTCGGCCATCGGGCATCAGGTCGATGGTCTTTTTCTCGCCGTAGTCCTCCGTCTCAATCGACATTGTCTCAGTGATGATGTCGGTGATGTCGTTTTCAAGCATCCACACAAGTGACTTGTGGTACTCAATGTCGAGCGTCTCCATGTCCTTGAGAGACACACCTCGGCCGAGAATCTTCTTGTAGACTGCCCGTGAGAAGTGGCAGTCAAGAAGCCGTTGGTCAAAGATGGCTTTACCGATGATTCGACCAATGAACTTGAAGAAGGACAAGTGCTCGGGGTTGACCCACGACGTTCGGTTGGGGTGGAACGTTGTGGAGTCAGAAGCCACAGGAGTGAACAGAGCGTAGTCAGGGTTGAACATTTGACGAGCCAACACCTGGTACCACTCTCTTGTCACTCCTCCAGCGTCCACGCCCTCTTCACCGGAAAAGTGAATGTTGAGCTTGCCAGATCGAATCTCACTGGCAGACTTGAAGTACATGGACTTGTACGAGTCCAAAAAGACCTGGTCACGTCGCACATTGAGATTGATGGTGGCGCCATCGCTCTGGTTGCTGGAGTGGATCTTGCGGTTGAAGTAGTTACGCTTGTTGTCAAACTCCAGCACCTTGGGGTTCTTGACGAGAATCGAGAACGAGCCAGACATGAGCTTGGGGTTGTTTCGAACCATGAGATTGAGAATCTTTCGGTGTTCATCAGTGAACGAGAAGAACAGGTTCTCAATGGGCTCGTTGGCAAAGTCGTAGCTTCGGGCAGAGTACTTGGGGTGGTGATCAGTAGGCGAGTTGGCATTGTTGTTACCAAGAGCAGACCGTTCAGTAACCCGAGAGTGCTTGCAAACCACCATCAGCGCCTCCATCAGGGGCAGAAGAGCTGTAGCCACATGGATCAGATCAGGGTGTTCAGCCACATAGCTCAGCACGTCAGAGAGAGCGCCCCAGAGGGGTCCAAAGGTCAGACTGTTGTAAATGTCCACCTTGGTCTCACCACGCTTGTCAAACAAAATGTCAATGGCAGTGAGCACTCGCAGCAGCTTGGCCTGGTCAGAAGACGCCAGCGAAAACTTGGACAGTGCAGAGCCCTGCAGGGCGTTTCCAGGGGTGTGAATCAACGAGTTGAGGTTCACAAGGTCCGTGATCAGTGTCTTGCCCAGACGAATGGCCTGAGAAGACAGCTGGCTGGAAAACACCTTGATGGCGTTGTCAATGTGCAGCAGGTTCTGCATGCAGCTGAGCGTCTGCTGGAAAGTCAGAGACGAGCACTCGTTGGCAGTCAAGATCTGAGTCACCAGAGACAGGTTGCCAGAAGGAATGTACGGCGACAAGTCCTTGAGCGACTTCTTGGGCCGCACCGTGGTGGTGATACCCTCAGACTCAGGCTCGTCAATCACCATGGCAGAGTCGGAAGATCCAGCCACAGCAGCACGAGTCTCCTGACGAGCAAGAGCAGCAGCCTCGGCAGCAACGTTCATGGAAGCCCGTCGCTTGGCCTGCAGAGGCTTGGTGGCCTCCTGCAGCATGCTGGACAGCACCTCCATGGCGTGGCTTCGCTCAGTGACAACGGGGTTCTTGAGCAAGCCAAACAGAATGTTGACGGGGTACTTCATGCTCTTGAGTGCCTTCTTTCGCTTCACCCGAGTGTGTCCAACCAGCGCCTCATGCTCGGTCAAAAAGTAGTGCCGAATGTGAGCATTGTTGCGGATCAGGTACGACAGGGCGTCCAGCACCTGCAGCGTCACCGTCATGGGCGTCACATCCGTACTCAGCTCGCTGGAAGCACTGCCAAGACCGGCCTTGATGGGCGACTTGGGAGTACCCTGCACGTTGGACGTGGTGGTGAGGTTGGCAAACGAGCGTTCGAGGGACACTCGGTCTCGACATCCGTCCTGCAGAATGGACAGCAGAATGGAAATCACGTCGGCTCGAGCCTGTCGGTTTCTCACCACGTTGAGCAGCAGCTCGTGAAGGAAGTCACGAGACACTGAGCCCTGAGGCAGGTACAACAGCCGAATCAGAGCAGTGATGCCGCTCTTGTCCACAAAGTTTCGAGCAGCAAACACATCGACCTTCTTGGTGTGTCGACGTGTGGGAGTGGATGCAGCCACACCTCCCAGAGTGGACGTCACAGCGTCGTCAATCATGGCCGTGTCGTCCTCGGTAGCCACCTCGTCGTCCTCATCGTCGTCCTGCTGCTCCATCACAAGAGGAGCCTGCCGGACTCGTAGACGACGAGCCTCGGCCACCAGCTCGTCAGGCAGAGCGTTCAGAGTGGCCTCATCCTGCTCCATCAAAATCGTCTGGCGCAGGTTGGAATCCAGGGTGCCCAAGAAAGTGGCAAAGTCCTGGGAATCCGCCTGGCCAAAAGCCACAGGTCTCAACTCAGCCCGCATGTTGTCGGGCAGAGTCGAGATGACCGAATCGTCCAGCTCACTCTCTCGAATGTGCTGAAGAACCACCTCCTCCCGCATATCCTCGGGCAGCGCCTCCAGGAAGGTGGGGTCAATATCCAGGCCGGAAATGTCGACTTGTCGGCCTGAAATGGTGACATAGATGGGGTCTCGAGCAGGCCCAGCCTCGGCTTCCGCCTCAGTGCCCACAGAAACATCATCCTCAATCACATCCTCCTCGTCTGCACCATCCAACAGCCCCAAAAAGGCCTCTTCCACTCCCGACCCCAGAATCTCCGTATCATCCACATCCTCGTCTTCTTCCTCTTCTCCTTCCTCTTCCTCAACCATGAGATCGTCAGTGGACGCAGCAGACACCATGTCCTCGTCTTCAGACGACTCCAGCGCAACAGCATCTTGAGCAAGACGACCCTGAAGAGCCTCCTGCTGAGCCTGCTGCCGAGCCTCCATCTCGGCCTCGACAGGAGGGCCAATGGCGTTCATGATGGGCGCCACGGCTCTCCAGCACACGCCTCGCTGCTTGACAATGTCAAACATTCGGGCAAACACGGTCCATCGAATGACGGTGGACGAGGCCTCGAATCGAAGCAACTTGGCATCCCAGCCAGCCTTTCGAGGGCGTCGGTAGCCGCCCACAGACGTCAGCAGAGCCTCAACGTTGCGCTGAATCTGCACACCGTTGGTACTGCCAATGCCAATGGTGAAAGAACCTCCATCAGGTCCAGTCACGGCTCGAGACATCATTCGCTCCAGCAAGTTGTCCATGGGGTGGTTGATACCAGTGATGCCCATGGCGCCTCGAGTGTAGGACATGGACAGAGATCGTCCACCTCCAGAGCCTCGACCAGCCAGCAAAGGATGGCCACCAACAGCTCCAGAGTGTCCAGGGGGAGGCACAAACAGACTGTTGGACTCCTGCATCTCCTCCTCGTCGGTATCCTCCAGATCAATGGCGTAATCCGGGGGAGGAGGAGGAGTGCTGGGGTTGCCCAGAGCAGCAATGAGGTCTCGAACACCTCCAATAGCGTCTCCTTCGTCCTGATCGTCCGCAGGCTCGGCCTCGGAGAAATCCAACTCGTCCTCCAGCTCCTCCTCTCCAAGCTCCTCTTCACTGTAGCTCTCCCAGTCGTCCTCACCCTCCTCCATGGCAATGACCTCATCGATATCACTCTCAGCAACATGATCAGAGTCATGACCGTCGTCAGACATGCCGTCCAGATCCAGATCCGAATCGTCCTCCTCCTGGTCCAGATACAAAGGCTCCTCCAGCTCCTCCATGTCGTCGTCGTCGAGCTCACTGGTCTCAGAGCCAATCTCGTCCATCTCCTCGTCGGCAGAGTCCGCCTCGGCCTCAAACATGCCGAGAGTCGAGTTTTGGAAAATGTTCTGCGGCGTCTCGTCCTCAGAGTCGTCGTCCTCAGAGTCTTCGTCTTCAGACTCAGAGTCGTCCTCGTCCTCGCCCCGGTCAAGAGCATCGGGGTTCTCCATGGTCAAATGAGACAACCGATGGATAGGACGCAGCAGCGTCTTGGCCACCTTCTTGGCCCCGGGGAAGTTGAGGTCAAGGTCGGCAATCAGAGCTGTGACAGACTTGGCAAAGTGCTTGTCGTACATGACGAGAGCAAGCTCGGCCGAGTCCTGTTGAGCATGCTCAGCAGCAATGGTACCATGGTTGGTAGCAGTAGACAGCGTCTTGGCACTCAGCAGCTTGTGGCACAGATCCAACAACACGGCGTATCGAGAGTACCGTTTGTCCAGAGTGTCAAGGTGGGTGGCCTCTCGAAGCAGACGCATCACAGTGTCCAACAGGGCCTTTCGAACCATGACCAAGTCACGTTTCTCGGTGGAATCAGCCGCAAAGTCACGTTCCTGGGTAGATGACACCAAAGCGTGCAAACACGAGGTGGCAGAGGCAGAAACGGACATTCGAGCTCGAGTGGTAGTGTTGTCGAGCTCGTTGGACGCTGTCGAGAAGTACAGCAGCTTGGTCAAAAAGTACGACAGCAAGCCGTGCTTCTTTCGGCCCAGCGACACAAACTCCAGCTTGGAGTCTGCATACGCACCCAGCAGTTCAGTCAGACAGTTGAGCAAGAACGTCAGGTACGCCAGCTCAGGGTAATCCTTGGGCTCGGCAGGGTGCTCAACGTCGTCAGAAGGCTCAGGCACCCACGAACTGCCCAGAGACGTAATCTCGGTAGTGAGCAGCTCGACGATACCGCAGTGGTCCACCTCGGCAGTCAGAGGCTCCACCTTCTTGGGCTTGACTTCGGGGAAGTGCTTGACGTCACAAGTTAGTGTTCTCTGAGCGGTTCGGATGAAAAACTCGGGGTTTCGAGCATACAGGTACGAGTACTGCTGCATGAGGCTCGAAATGGGGCCTCGAGAGCTCTGACCAAGCTTGTGAGCAATGATGTTCTGGATCGAAGTAGCAGTCTCAGTGCAGTGACGCAACAAAACAAGAACAGTCTGCTGAATGGAGTCCATGTGAGCAGCATCAGGGAAGTCCTTGATGCCCTTGAGCATTGCTGACAGCACCGGCGAGCCTCGAATTCGATCCGAGTACTTGAAGTTGGTGGTGTAGAGAGCCATGACTCGAGACACAGCCAGAAGAGTATCGGACTGGGAGAAGGACTCGATCGCCAGCAGACGTGAAAACACGTACTCAATGGCCTCCTCGGACACAACCAGGTTGTTGTACTCCGTGAAGTTGTGGCTCACCTCAGCGTACGAGTGCTTGGGCTCCTCCAGAGGGTACTCAGTAGCCACAAAGTAGCATCGCTCATAGACAGCCAGGAAGTGTGCAAACTCGGAACGAGACAAAAAGTCGTCGCCATGGGCCTCCATGTATGCCTGGGCCCACTCGAGAGTGTACATGCCACGCTTGAGGAACTTGTCGCGGTTTCGGTCGTCCTGAATAGACAGAGCAATGAGCTCGTAACGGCCAGGAATACCCTTCTCCAAGTCCTTAGTCAGCACATCCAAAAGAGAGTCGGAAGGAATACTGAACAGCTCCTGCACAGCGTTGGCATGGTCAGCATGAGTCTCGAGAAACTCCAAAGACCGTTCCTGAAGCGAGTTGCCGAGGTTAGCTCGAAGAGTGTTGAGCTGGGCCACCGTCAACAGAGGGGTGCCATCCTCATCATGGGGCACCCACACGTCGATATGAGGCACCTCGGGCAACTCCACGTCCGTGCCAGACGCCTTGACCACCTTGGCCAGATTATCTCCTGCATCCACCAGCTTCTTCTTGGCTTCCTCAATAGAAAAGTCCAGCTCAGACACCAGAAAGTCCACCTTGTAGTCTGAGGGAGTGCAAAACTGCGGCGACAGAACCGTGGGGATGAGATTCTTGTCAGACGAAGCAGGCTCACCCAGACGCAGAGTCAGCCGCGAAACCAGCTGCAGCAACCACTCAAACACCCGAGCTCCAGCCCGTCTCTGAGTCTCCTTGTCCTGCAGCAGCGGCTTGATGCCTGTCAGCACAGCCAGCTTGTTTTCCACCAAAAACTGGCCACCGTTGAAGTACGGCTTCTCGTCGCCCGTCGTGTTGAGTGTCAGAGTGAACGATGAGTCCACAATGCACTCCTTGGTGACGAGCGACAGCAGAAACTCGAGGATTCGGTTGACAGTCAGAGTAGCAGGCTTCTTGAACTCCCTGCTCTCAAACTCGTCTCGTGGCAGCTTTTTCGCCTCAGCTGCCTCCTCGGGCGTATCGCCGTCCTCCATCTGACCCCAGAAGTAATGCAAAACCTCCAGCAGCTTCTCCAGCCCTCCAGCCTGTCTGAAGGGGGCAAA
Source organism: Yarrowia sp. JCM 30694 (assembly GCA_001600515.1). Lineage (NCBI taxonomy): Eukaryota > Fungi > Ascomycota > Dipodascomycetes > Dipodascales > Yarrowia > Yarrowia sp. JCM 30694. The sequence continues at coordinate 471,553 of BCKF01000004.1, read as the reverse complement.
CACAGACGTACGCAGAGACGCCGTGTTTGACAGAGAAGAGCCTCCTCCTCGAAGCTGTGACAACATGGTCTCTCGTAGAGCAGCAATGACATAGACACAGTAACCCGACCGAGCCTTGAGAGGCAAGTCAGAGTGTAGAATGATGCCCAGATAGTCAAAGTTGTTGATGAGACCCTTGGCGACCCAGTCGGCAATGTTGAGAGCCAGCTTCTTGTTGGTAGTATGGTCAACCAGTCGCTTGGCAGAAATGAGCTTGGCAACATTGGACAAACACCGCAGAGTAGCCATGGTGATACCGTTGAGCACAAACCAGTACTGCTTGAGGTCCCAGTACTCAGAGTCCGCCGGCAGCTTCTCCTCAATCTCCGCAATCTGCTTCTTCTTGTCCTCCTCCAGCTTGCGAGATGGGCCAAAAGCAATGGAAAAGTAGTGCAGACGAGCAGCCTTCTTCCAGTCTTCAGGCACCGAGTTGGAGATTCGCACAATCTCCCATGAGGCTCGAGCGTAGAGTGACTCGATGAGTTCGAAGATCTCCACAGGGTTCTTGGTCTCCACAAACTTGAGCTGAGCAGCCCAGTCAAACACAATCTCGTACGAGTTGAGGAGAGAGTGCACAGACGTCAGCTGGTTCAAAAGAGAAGGAGAGCACTTGGGGATCTGAGTAGTGTCCCAGCCAGGCTCGCTCTTCCAGAACTTGTAGAACTCGCTGTCCTTGTTGTGAAGCAGACCATCAAACTTGCGGTCATAGACCTCCACCAGACCCTCCTCGTCACGCTGAGACAGATGCTTGAGACCGTCGTTGAGAGCGTTGACAGCCTCGGAAGTACCATAGTCGTAAGGCATGTCTCCGAGGGTGATGATGTCGAGCAGGTTGGTGAAACCATTATCCTTGACAAAGTACTCGCACACTCGCTCGTTGGCAATGAGACAGTCAAAGAACCGGCCAAAGTTGTCAATGACAAAGGCCCGCTCAGAGTCGTCAGCATCAGTCTTGGCAGTGTCTGTGCAGTCATGTGACACTCCAGTAGCCAGCGAAGCGGCAGTCTTGTCCACAGCGTCCATCACCGAAGGCAGCAGCTTGGGGTTGTGTCGGATGAGTTCGTCGACCATAGCACCAAGCTCAGCAGCCAAATCGTGACGAGTCAGCTCCTCAGACCGTTTGGGGTCCTCCAGCACCTTGAAAATGAGCGAGTAGTCAAACTCGGACGAGGCTCGCTCAAGACCGTCGGGATTGAGACAAATGGCTCCAATGGCGTTCAGAGAAGCCACCAGAATCTCGTTGGACGACAACGACAAAATCTCGTCGGCACAGGCGAAAAAGATGTCAATCAGCCCGGCCTCGGAAATAATGCTATAGCTGGTAGGCTCGTTGTGTAGCACGGTGATGATGAGTGCCAGCGAAACGGACACAATGGTCGATCCAAACACATGGGACGATTGGAGAATGGCGCCCAGAGAAGACAACAATGTAGATGAGTCAATGAGGTTTCTCAGACGCTCGGCATTACCTCCAGTCGGCATGACCTGCAGCACAAACTTGAGAATCGCCTTGAGCCAGCCTGCTCGCGAGTACGAAATCTCGTAGTCCACCTTGCAGTGTGTGGGCACAGGGCCATGGTTTTCGAGATCGTAGTCCACCTCGTTTTTGATGAGTCGAGCAATGAGATCCACTCCGTTGGCGTTGATGAGCGCCGTGAAGGCTGCGGGAGCAGACAGAGTGAGCTGTCCGAGTAGAGTCAGAGCCATGTTCTTCATGTGCAGGTATGGCGAGTCGTTGTCAATGAGCTCCAACAGAGCAGGCACCAAACCGGCAGAAACCAGCATCTGGCCTGTGGAAGCGTACATGCACAGGTTGACGACCAGCTCGCAAAAGTCACTGGCGTACTTTTCGTCCAGCCGTCGCTCCTTGAGGTCTGTGATGAGTGTTCGGATGATGTGCATCAGCAGACCGTGAGACACGTTTGCACTCAAACACGTCAGAATCTCATGCAGTTTGGTACGCTGACGAGCCATGGCGTACAAGCCCTCGATGGCGTTGCTTCGCAGCTCGTTGGGTACCTTGTAGTCTGGATTGAGGAGGTCAACCAGATGCTGCACCAAATTGGGGTAAGGTGCGTAGAACTTGGTGGCCAGCACGTTCTCTGTCAGCAGCAACACGGCAAAGGTGATGGCCATGCACTTGGCAGAGACCAGAGGCACACGTGAAGCAGCACCAGTGCTGAACGACTTGGCTGCTCGAATGTACATGAGTGCGTCGAGATGCAGATCCTCAGGCAGAACGGCAGTGGCACGTTCGTAAGCCTCCAGCACGCTCAGCTTCTTCATCTCGCTGCTGCTGATGGTGAAGGTCTGCAGTCCAGTCTTGCTTGGAGCAGTCACAGCAGCAGGCTTGAACTTGGTAGGTGTAGACTGAGCAGTGACGGGCTCCCGCACCTTGGATGCAAAGTACTCGATGCTGACGGTGCGCAGCTGGTCGGGCCACTTTTTCTCGTCGGCCACAAAGTCCACCAGCGAGATCTTGTCCGAGTTGGCGAGCGGAGCAATGTTGGCGGCAAACAGACTGGCAATCTTGAGCATCTTGTGGATGTCAATGGCTGCGGTAGCGGCTCGTCCACCACGCGTGTCACGGTATCGCTGGGAGATCTGGATACACACAGACAGCGTGGCGTTGAGCACCGCGAGAGATGAGCACGAAAGGAGCGAAGACAGGTACTTTGTGGACGAGTACAGCGATCTGTTGGAGCAGTACTCGAGCAGAAAGGCCGAGAAAGAGAGAATCGAGACCAGAACCCGTTCCTGGGCGTCGTCAACAAGAATGATGTCGGTCTTGTCGCCAACTGTAGCCTCCATGATCTTCTCAAATCGCTCCAGAACCCGGTACCACAGGTACAGGTTGCCCTTGGGCCGTTCCCATCCCTTGAGCCGGAAGCTGTCGAGCAGCTCGGGCAGGTCACGCTCGTCCGCCGAGGTGACCGAATTGATAAATTGGCGAAGGTCGGGTTGCTGTGTTAGTCTAGGCGTGTGGAGGGTTATGTGTCGTGATACTTACTGTCTGAACCTCCAACCTTGCCACCTGTGTGGGAGTGAGTGTCCTCATTATTTAACCTGTGTTAGTAAATGCCATTGCACTGTATCCCATGCCATGAGTCCCCAGTTTCCCCTTTGCCACTCACTTTAACCAGTAAATCTTGTAGCGGAACACCGTATCAAACAGAAAGGTCGTGAGTTATACCGGAAGGCCAAATACGTGGTGTAATCAGGCAGGTGTCGTCGGTGTAAAAACTCGTAAAGTGTTTGGATCCGTCTCTGGATGATAGAGTGTTGTGTAGTTGTTGGATATGGAGATGTTGAGAGCGCCTCTATAATTACACTATGGCAGAAACGTAAACCACCAAAACCTAACCTGGAGCAACTGCAGTAGAGCCATTACGAACGAGCTGGGCCAGGAAGGAATAGTAGGGGGTACCAGGGCGGCTGTTTGCCCTTGGCAGTAGCAATATTATGCATTTTATTACGTAAACCACGTGGCACCCGCGTGTTAGCTCCGTTTGCTGACTAATATGAGGCATATTGCCCACACGGGGATATTATTTGAGAGCAAAAAGGCAGTGGCGAATTATAGACGCGATTCTAGCTGACTAAACGGATATTCGACGTGTCACGTGTCAGATCGCGATCAAACCACCTCTGGTTGGTTCTCCGTATCTCCGACTAGTCCATTGTACACGTTATATCCGACCCGCATACTTTGATTAAGTTTTCCACCTTTTTCTCTGCTCTCTTTTTAATATACGGGAAATAAGGTTTCCCAACCGGACCCACATTTTTCTGGGGTATACCCAAGCAGGGGGTGTTGTTATAAGACAGTCACGTGTTTCGAACAAATAGTTATCCAAAAAAAGAAACTGCGACTCTGGCCTGTCTTGTGCAGCTTTTATGCAAGGTGCTGTGGGCAGTTTTTTCTCAAAACGCCGGTATGACGTATTTATGCATGTTGAGATGTGCCTGAGTTAGATGTGAGAGCGTTGAGAGACCATGGACAGAGTATATAAAAGGTGGTTTAGTAACCATGGAACACGATTAAAAAGAAAGATTCGGACGGCAATACGGCTGAGGTCACCTGGCTTGAAAGAGGACTTTCTTTTTGTACCTCACATGTCCACAGAGCTGCTACCAGCGCAATAGATGTTCCAACAACAATATCACGAAACAAAAGACGCCAATGCACGCACCATCCAATGCCGATCTCAAACATACCATAGTAACCCCCATACCGTATATTATATGCCGCTCGGACTATCTATACGTGATTTCAGGGGAGAGACTTTAAACTGAGACACGGGAAGTTACGATAACGTTAGGACTCTACGGGAACCTCAAACCTCAACCTTTTCTACTGTGAACATCATTATCCTATCATCCTGTGTGAACATTACTATTTACATATATACAAAGACCTCTAACCAAATACATCGAAGCTCTCCTGAGAGCCAATAGACGTCGCTCCACCCATATACTTCTGCAGCACTTCCGGAACAGCAATGGTGTTGGTTTCCGGGTCGAAGTTGCTTTCACAGATGGCAGCAATGACTCGGGGGACAGCCAGAGCCGTTCCATTGAGTGTCTGAGCGTACACTCTCTGCCTGGAGTTCTTCAGCTGGAAGGTGGTATGCAGACGTCGACTCTGGTAATCGAGACAGTTGGAGGTGGAAGTGATTTCACCCCATCCACCTCGTCCGGGAAGCCAGGCCTCAATATCGTACTTCTTTGCTGCCGGGTAACCCAGTTCAAAAGCAGGCATGTTAATAATTCGTGCCTTGAGGCCCAGATCGAGCACCACAGACTTCTGGAAAGCCACCATATCCTCGAGAATCACGTCAGCCGACTCGGGTGTCATGGTCCATGCAAACAGCTCCACCTTGGTGAACTCGTGCACTCGGTACAAGCCCTTGGTGTCTACTCCTCGAGCTCCAGCCTCAGCTCGGTACGATCTGCTCACTCCAGACACCTTGACAGGGTCGCTGGTGAACTTGAACGACTTGTCGGCCGCCCAGGCTGCCAGAGGAATCTCAGCTGTGCCAGCCAGACAGTGGTCCGTGTCCTCAATGGCGTAGATCTGTGTCTCTCCTCCAACATCTCGGGGCTTGAAGCCGCATGCGTTGGCCACCGACTTTCGAATGATGGAAGGGGGAGCCACGGTGACCCAGCCAGCAGCTCGAGCCTTGTCAAGAACATAAGCCACAAGAGCCTGCTCAAGCTGAGCTCCCTGACCCAGCAAGTAGTACCAGCCATAGCCAGAAGTTGTAGCTGACGCCTTTGTGTCGAGAAGATTGAGACTGTGTCCGATTTCGTTGTGGCACAGAGTAGACTTGAACTCTCTGTCAGGGTTGAGGATTTCCACAACCTCGACTTCATCTCCCACAGGCACAGTGGAGTGGATCACGTTGGGAACCAGCTCCATGAGCGCATTGAGTTTCTGTGTAGCTTCTCGCTGGTCGAGCTCCAGGGCCTTGACGATCTTTTTGGCCTCAGCAGCCTCCTGTGCAAGCGCCTTCTTGTCCTCAGCTACTCGCATAGCTTCAGACACCTCTCGCTGGTGTCGTCGAGCCTCTTGGAACTTTTTGGTGGAGTCCACGTACGCCTGGTACGTGGCATCTAGCCCCTCGAGCTGGTCAATAGTGTCTTGGGGCAGATGTCGCTGAATAGCTTCCTGAATGATGGTTTTCTGGCCGATTCCCTGCACTTTTCCCTTGTAGTCGTGGTTGGGGGCCATGATGTGGTTCCATACCTCGGCATGTCGAAGCACCGAGCCGGAGGACAGAAACCGGGAGTGGACACGGGGCACAGAGCCCGAAATACGCCGTAACATGTTGATGGTGGTGTAGTTTTACAGACCACAATTTTGTGCATATGCATGGTCTTAAAGTTAATTGGAGGGCCGGACGTGACGATATTGGATAAATTTGGGGAAAAGACAATAAAATAGGGATAAATATGGGACCAAGGATTTTCAATCAGTTATAATATTAGGTGTTTTTAATATTGTTTCTGGAGAGGTTGCTTCCACTCTAGACCAGTTCCTCTCTACTCTGACATTGCTTCAGATGGGCATATCAAGGCAACAAATTAAGGTGACGATAGAGATGGAGCAACTGACCAGGCATATCGTACGAGCAAGTACCGGTACAAATACAAGTAGATACAGTGGCTTTAAAGGACGGCAATATCCAATCGTACTGAAGGATGAAAACCAATTGGCTCTTTGGCTTTCTCTCACAGTTGTCCCAATTTCAATTGACAGATGATGCTGACATAACCAGATGAAGACGTGCACTGCAATGGGATTATCGTCCATAGTGAGCTGTGGAATATATCAACTGACACTATGGAATCTCATCCAAGCACAATTACCACATATTAGTAGTGACTACAATTGTACCGGTACTTCTTACAACTACCCCTTCGGAGCTCCTGTATGCGAAATGCTCCAGAGCAAGATCACAACTCCTCATCAAATTGCGTGATAGCAATGGCTCAAAGCACCTCTAGAAGACAGCACCGACGACTTCCGTACACATCTCATCTCATCGATCCAGCCACACTATAGCACGTTACATCCCCGCAAGGATTTCAATGGTCAGACCTTAATCTACAAATTTTCAGTCGTGTGCAGCAGCCACGAAAAAAGCACTACGGGGACTACAAAGTCACGGGGTCATAGAATACATATCTTGAGTCTACACTTAGGCGGCGTTATAACCTTGGTATTAAATACAGTACCCAAATTTTTGGCGAAAAGTGGACAACTTTCCAGAAAGATGCTTTGAGAAGATCCCATTTAGAATCGGAGCTTGGTGAAGAACCACTTGTTCTTGCCAGACTTGTGTCGCTCCTCGAAGGCCTGCTTGATGGTCTTCTTGGCGTCCTCTCGGAGAGTGGGCTCAGCGAAGGTCTCGGTGCCAATAACGTTCTTGAGGTTGTTACCGAGGTCGAGGGTGTATCGGGTGGGCATCATGTGGTTGTAGTTGACGACCTTGATGAAGGGCTTGACCTTGGTTCGCTTGGCGATCTTCTTGGCGTCCATGTCAGCGGAAACCTGGAGAGGGTATCGCTCAACACCGGCAACCAGGGCATGGGGGAAGGGGTGAGCCTTGGTTCCCTCATCGTGGGCCTTGATGATCACCACCTTCTTACCAGCGTATCGGCCTCGAACAACGAGAGCTGAGTTAGTATGTGTTTGTGTGTGTGCTGACGGGTTTGTGTCTTGACCTGTGAGTCGTCTGTGTGTCTCTTCAGAGAGAGGTTCGATTCACAAATTGTGAGAGCCTCTCCCCTGACAAAACCACGAGTCGTCTGTCTTCCTGTCGTCTGTTCCTGCGATATCCGGCCGTGCCGTCTTTAATTCCCTTTCAAACATACCAACTTTGCCTGACTTCAAAAACTTGTTGGACATTTTTTAGTCGTTATGTGTCGAATGACTTGAACAGTGGAAGGAAAAAGTCGATGTGCAACTATGAAAATTCCCAAACCTTTCGCGGGCCTGAGATTTACTGAGGGTTCTTTGTCTCCCACGTTGGGAGTGGGACTGGTTTTTCCCAAAGCGGAAATGTACTCTGCATAATCATGTGACCTTTGGGACAACGCGGTGCCGGAGTTCGATTCCCGTGGGGGGAATTTACGAGTTTAATTTAAACAGGCAAGTGGAGACCATACAGTAAATAAATAACCACAGGAATAGGGAGGGGAATATGTAGCAGTGGATATGAGTGGGAAACATTGTATTTCGATACAGATATACGGAATTTTGGGGCAAGTGACATATCACTCTGTACCATGTTTAACTCTGGTGTCACATGACGCCCATCTCAAATCAACAGAATTATAACAATTGAAGGCTTGAAGGGGTAATATAAATCACGGCTGACTATATTTGTGTAACAACAATACACTAGCTATACAAATCACGTGATAGTTATTACTAAACACACACACGTGCTGATATATTTCACTCTGTTCATTGCCTCAGCCTCCTGCAAACAAACAGCCGTGCATGATGACGTTGGTCCTCAGTGACAGAGTCCACACATGATAATAATAAAGAGAAGGCAAAAAACACACGTTGCCCCAATAAATGCCAAAATAATCACCTGACACACTACAGAATGATAATATACGCTTGCAACTGACCAATGACACGCGAAATTTTCATTTCACAGTTTGTCAGTAAACTCTAGCACTTCGTATTATTGCCCATCGTTACCACACCGGAGATACTTCCCTAATACAAACAAAATGTGCCCCATTGTAACAAGCAAACACAAAGGATCACAATGGTATGCTTCACGTGATGTTTGGACAAGTATTGCTTGGTTTGACACGCTCAGATATTATTTCGATCGTATCCATGGCAACGGGACCCACCACGGACAAAAATACCATACAAGTCAGAAACACACCCTGTCCAGTCTACAACAAAACTAAAACAAGTCAACAATCGTGGGCCACAACATTCTTAGTATGGTTGGCTATATATAGCAGCTCGCACTAAGTTATAGGGGCGTGTTTGTATCAGCTTGAGTAGTAAGCAAACAGCAGTATATTGAGGTATTGTTGGGGTTAAAACCACATTGGTAGATATTTACAGCCTATATACACCAAATACACGTTACCAAACATCTCCACCATCTATTATCGTTACACTATCGCCTCAAATACTTATCGTGTTATGCTCACTATCAAACTCTAAAACACGCATTGTTTACCTGTGCGCGTCAGCCGCGTCACATCATGCATGGGCACAAAGGGTAAGCGAGGTGTGGTGGGAAATTAACGGTTCTCGAAACAGCACTGGAAACAGAATCCGTCAAGCCAGAGCAACAACACCCAACTCGAATTGTCATGAGCGGCAAGGACAGAAAACGACCAATGTGAGTATTCCACGGGTGAATGAGAGCTCCAGGTGTATGTGCCACACTTGTGGCAACACAACTATTGTGATGACACATGGGGCATGGTGAATACACAACTCATGGACAACACATGACTGTTGTGGTAAAGGCGAGTTTGAGAGGTATTTAAAGTGGCCAGAAAAGCTCACACTCTGTGTCCCCTGGATGGCCACCTTAAATTGAGTCGCTCCCGTCTCAACTCCACCTTATGGGGCCATGTCTACCATGCACTCAGTTTTGTACCTGCTCAAACTTGCTCGATACAGATCCTCAAAGTGCGACTCTTGTCTTGTTTATACCCCCATCACACCTACTAACACAGTTGGGACTCTGCAGACCCTGGACGAAACCCGCCACCTCTGCCCATGAACCCCTCCTCGCCAGGTTTGCGTTCAGCTCCTACTTCCGGAGGACAAAGCACCGGACGCGTGGCAAACTCGCCCTTCAAACGCACCCTCGACCCAAGAGCCGACGAGCCATCTCGACCACCTTCGCCCACAAAGCAACCCTCACATACCCCAGCCATGACATCTCCACGACCACAAAGCGCTAATGGAGAACTCGAAGATACCATCGGACATATGCAGGACTCTCTGGACTCGCTCATCTCGCGCTCAAACTCCAACGGAAAGGCGCTGAACGAGTTCAGAGGCGATGTCAAAAAGAGTAGTACGGCGCTCTCTGCTATCAAGGCTGAAGTGTCTGCTACTTTCGCCAGCCTCACATCCTCTCTCGACGTGTTTATGGACCAGATGGGAAAAGCCCTGGAGGACAACAAACGGAAACTCGATGAAACATCGCCCACTGCTGTGCTGACAGGCCACATGAACCGTATCCACAGTGGTATTGACGACCTCTCCAACGCCATGAGAGTGCTTGAGCAGGGTAACCTGGATGTGACAGGATCGCTGTCAAAGGTGAAGAAGGATATTATCAGCCAGATTATCGGTTTGCTCGACTTCAAGGAGGTTATCCAGGCGGTGGAAAACGGAAACAAACAGCTGGATAGCTCTTTCACCTCCAACCTCCTGTCCGTTCAGTCAGACCTCAAACGCTTCCGTGAACTGGACCGAAGTGATGTGGAGGATATCAAGAGCTGTCTCGACAGTCTTTCTCGGGCTGTTTCTGAGAACAACCAGAACCAGCTGTCAGCTTCAGTTGACGAAGCATCCATGCTGAAGCTGAGAAAGGCCAATGAGGATCTCGAGAGTCAACTCGCCGCTTCTTCTCTCGACAAGCGAAACCATGCTGCCAAACTGGCCAAACTGGAAGCTGAAGTCGAGATTCTGCGAAGAACAGCTTCAGAGGCCACAGGAGCACGTGACAAGGCTGAGACAGAGTCTAGTGTTCTCAAACAGGAGAACGAGAAGCTGCGACACGAGAGCCAGCTGTTGCAGACTCAAAACCAGTCGATTCGAGATACCCACGGCAACTACAAGGACCAGATCAAGGGTCTACAGCAGGATGTGGAGAAGCTGAATGGGGAGCTAGCAAGTGCCAATCAGCAGGGCAAGGCCCTCGAAGATAACAATGTTTCTGTTGAGTCGATCAAGCGGGATCATGCATCTGTTGTTGAGGCTCTGAAGTTGGACCACAAGTCTGCCTTTGAGACTCTGAAGGAGGAGCATCGAGGTGCTGTTGAAGGTCTCAAGCAGGAGCACCAGGTGGCTCTCAAGAGTCTCAAGGAGGAGCTGAGAACTGACCACAAGACTGTTGTTGATGGTCTCAAGGCTGACCACGAGACTGCTCTGGCATCGCAAAAGAGCAGCTTGAAGAGCGAGCATTTGGAGATTGTTGGATCTCTCAAAAAGGAGCATATGGAGACTGTTGAAGTGCTCAAGGGTGAGCACTCGAAGGCTATCGACTCGCTGAAGAAGGAGCACTCTGAGTCTGTGTCGTCTATCAAGCAGGAGCACTCTGTTTCTTTGGAGACTCTTGAGACCCGGCATAAGGAGCTGCTCAAGTCAAACAACGACACGGTTGAGAGCCTTAAGAAGAACATGTCTACCATTGAGCTGGCTCGTGGTGGTGAGGAGAAGAAGGTGGAGATTGAGCAGGCTGTGAGCTTGGTCAAGGGTGAGCATGCCAATGAGATGGTTTCTCTGAAGGAGGCTCATGCAGGAGAGCTCGAGAAGCTCAAGGAGACTCACGTCGAGGAGATTGGTTCTCTCAAGGAGTCCCATGTTGCCGAGTTGAAGTCAGCTTCTGAAGAGCTCAAGGCCCAGCTGGTTCAGACAAAGGAGGAACACAAGAGCGCCATTGACCAGATGACGTCTTTCCGAGATTCCAGTCTCAGTAAGATTGAGGCAGAGTTCCAGAACCGACTTGGTGGGCTTAAGCAGACTCACTCTGACTCTCTTGCAGAGATCCAGACCAAGCACGAGAAGGAGCTGGAGGGTGTTCGACAGGAGGTTGGTGTGCACCTTGCAACCATTGCGACTCTCAAGGAGTCTCATAAGGGTGAGCTCAGTGCACAGAGGGAGGTTCATGCTAAGGAGATGGCTTCTGCCAAGGAGGAGCATGCCAAGGAGGTCGGTGCACTGAAGGAGGAGTACACCAAGGAGGTGACTGCTCTGAAGGAGGAACACAAGAAAGCCTTCTCTTCTCACATGGAGGAGCACAAGTTGGCCATTTCTGCGGTCAAGGAGGAACACAAGCAGGCTATTTCTTCCGTTACCGAGGAGCTCAAGGAGGAGCACAAGAAGGCTCTTTCTTCTGTTACCGAAGAGCATTCTGGCAAGGTAACTGCTCTTGAGGAGAAACATGCCAGTGTCTTGGGTGCTCTCGAAGAGAAGCATGCTGGTGTGTTGAGCACCCTTGAAGAGAAACACGCTAGTGTCGTGTCTTCCCTTAAAAGTGAGCATACCGAGGCGTTGACTTCCCTCAAGAGCGAACATACTGATGCGCTGACTTCTCTCAAGAGTGAACATCAGTCTACTGTTTCTTCTCTTAAGGAGGAGCATGCCAGCAGCCTTGTTTCTACCAAGGAGCTGTATGATACTCAACTCTCCAGTGTCAAGCAGGAGCACAGCGAGAACCTCACCAACCTCAAGGCTCTTCAAGAAGACCACACCAGTGAAGTGTCTGCGCTCAAAAAGACTCACGAGGAGGAGACCTTTGCTTTCAAGAAAGCATACACAAAGCTTGCCACGGCTGCCTCGGATGTCGAGGAAGATCTGGATAAGTCCGAGGCCAAGGTTACTGATTTAGAGAGCCAGCTTGCCAACACCAAGGCCGCTCTTGATACTGCCGTTACTGAGGCCAAGTCTGCTCTCCAAGAGGTGCTGGATTATGCAGATAAGTCGATGAAGCAAGAAATCAGCTTTGATCACGTTTGCACTCAGCTAGTGGCTGTCAGTGCCGATCTGGAGAAGGTCACTGCCCAACTGGCTGAAGCTAAGGAAGAGCACAAAGAGCTCACTGAAGCTGTTGGAGGGCTTGAGACTCGAAAGACCGAGCTCACCAGCGCTAACGAAGGAGCTAGTGAGTGTCTTCGAATCCGACTGGAGGCTCTCAAGTCACTTGAGGAGCGGGTCAAGAGTCTCAACGATAAGACTCTGGACTCGTTGGTGGACCGAAGCAGGTCGCTTCTGGGGTCTGCTACCATGTCCATTCTCAACAGTGGGCAGCTGGGCTCTCAGGGCCAGCATTCGCCTTCCAAGCGAAACCTGTCTCTTGCCGGTAACGTGATTCGGGAGTCGACAACCTTGTTGAAACCCGATCTGGACGAAGAGGACAAGGAGAACCCCATTGTTGTGCAGAAGCGAGGCATGGGCAGTGTTGGAGGTAAGGGTCGAAGTGTCAGCATGTTTCACGATGCCCATGCCCCTTAAGTATATAGCTAATGATAGATAAAGTACGATCGAACGATAAAGACGTAGCCAAAGGACTTTAGTGTAAAATGGAAATACGTAATTAGTGCTATCTTATTATTGTATCAATTAACTCGTGAATATGTACATTATGCATGGCTGTGGTGTTACAACACCGTTAGAACTTTTCTCGTCCAGCCTTGCTTGCGCTCTGGAAGCTAGCCACTCCCCATTCTCCCAAAACACCCAGGGCAGACACTCTCCATCCTCGGTACAGGTCTTCCAGAGGCTGTTGTCCTGACAGCAGGTGCCACCAGACAGAAACAGTAGAGGTCTGGACGACCGGCTTGACAATCATGTTTCCGGAGCTCAGATCCAGATGGTTGACCTGGGCTCGTCGCAGCATGGTCTCCAGAGGCAGTTTGACGATCATGGTCACGTAGGCACTGGCCAGGTTGAAGAGTCGGTCCAGAACAGGGAAGTGGTAAGAATCAATTCCCAGTTTGGTGATCTTCCACAGGGGCAGAGTGTGTCGCACGACCGACGTGCAGAAGGAGCCCAGGAAGGTGGGCACCAGCAGCTCTGGGGGGCAGAGCAGAGATTTGAGCTCGACCAGAGACTGTCTGACTGATCTGGGTTTAGTGGCCAGAGTAGACACGACAAGACGTGTTCTGATGAGATCCAGAGGCGCCACGAGCAGCGAGGTGACGACAGAGGCACTCACAGCCACGATAATTGACGTGATAGGTGTAGGTGAGTGGGCAACCTCTTCCAGAAACAGAGGGTCGGGAGAGTTAGAGATGGAGCTGAAGAATCCCGAAAACCACGCCTCCAGCGTCATTGTAAGGGCTCCGAGCAGGAACGAAGCATTGAGTGCTCTCCAGGGACCTCGGACACCGTCCACCTCGTTGAGAGCCAGCAAAATGTCCCAGTTTCGAGTCGTTCGGGCCTGCAGCTGGCTGTGGTAGTTTTTGAGGAACTTTTTGAGTCGTTTCTTCTGGTCGGGCAGCGGGTCCGAGTCCAGAACACTGGGTGAGTCAGCACCATGGCTATGGTTGCGGCTGTGGCTCAGGGGGCTCTGATCTCCTAGCATCTCTCTATGGTTGCTTTCAAAGTAGTCGATTTCCTCGTCCTCCTCGCGGTCTTCGTCCTCCTTGAGCGCCTCGTCAATGATGTGGTCCTCCACGTCGGCCGCATTCTCCACTCGCTGCAGATGACTCCAGTCTCCTACTTGCAGCAACAGCTTGCTGACCTCCCATGGCTGAGACAGAAACGTCTTTCCATAGAGCTGGAAGAGCGAGTGCAGAGCATGTCGGACCGAGTCGGACGTGCCCGCAATGTCGTAGTCGATCTCAATGCCATCGAACAAGTCGCCAAAGTTGTGGTTGCCGATATTTCGAGACACTCGACTAGCGTTGCCACCCTCAAAGTGCGAATAAGAGCCAGAGGTGGTGGCGCCTCCAGGAGCGTCGGAAAAGGTGGGAAACTGACGCTTGTTGTAGAGAGTGCCGGACCCAAAGGTGTCGGCGTTGTAGTAGGGTCGCAGATTGTTTTCTGTGGCCATGTCGTGTGGTGGGGTGAGTTGGCGTAGTACGATTAATCTCAGCTTGCCATATGCACAATTTTAGTTTAACAGGTACAGAGTTGGCTGGCTGGACGACAGAATGGAGGGTTGAGCGTGATGCAGATTATTGAGAGGTGGTGGGAAGGGTTTAATTTTGGAATTGAGGATTTTTTATGTTGGTGGGATTTTTGCCGATTTTTTGTATTTTTCACGTATTTTTTACGATTATTATTGGCTTTCGGATGCGTATCGCTCGGTTGCTGTATTATGTAAGCCAAACATACCCTCTGGTGAGACGGTTCTATACGAGTGGAGGCTTTGTGGGGTGGATTATGACGGTCAGTATGGTCTAGCTGATTGATTTCTGAGTGTCTTGATATCTTTGCACGTGACCATTGTGTGAATCATTTTGAGCCTATACACCTTCCATGTATGCATCATAACTGGATCATAATTTGAAAGATCTGATATCAAATCTCTGGAATGCCAAATATCTGCCTGATACAAGTACAATACTGCTCTTCCCAGCACACACAACCGCCACAACAACCCATCTACAACACCAACATCTCCATCCCTTCTAGCATATCCAATACCATCAATTATAATTTACATGAATGCAGACCCCTTCACTCCAATCCACACCTCCTATGCACATCCTTCACGCTCTACTTTTTGTAGTTGATGAGAAACTCGCCGAGAGCTTTGACGGGGTCCTCAGGCTTGTCTTTGGCGATCTGTCTCATGCCAGCCAAAAGAGCAGGAGTAACCTCCTTGTTGAGCCACAAACGCGTGGGAGCTCCGTAGTTTTCGGCAGGGTTAGGGAGCGAGGCAGTAGACGCGCTCTCCTGCTTGATTGGCTCTGCAGCAGGTGTGGAAGTAGCTGTTGGTGGAGTGGCTACTGCTGAGGGCAGCTGTGTGGGCGGTAGAGATACAGGAGGCTCGGGAGCTGTCTCGATCTTGGGAGGCTCAGGTCCAGCCGTGGGAAATGCGTCAGTCATGGGTGTGTCAGCCATTGCAAAATAATTCTGTGTTGTGCTGTGGTGTGCTGATATTTCGCCTGGTGGTTTTTGGTGATGTTAACGCACTGTCCAAACGAAAACCTTATTGACAAACTCTAACCTCCACGTTCAATATGTATGCATGCTCATACATACAGTAGGTGGCCTCATATATAAGTTAATTTTTGAACTTTATTATTTATACGCGTGTACGCGTTCATTCGTCACATCTACAACAACCATATGTCAGAGCAGCGACCTCCTTTAAGAGAGATCTCTTCGAATCGCAGAACTAGGGGGCGTGAATTAACCCCTGTGGAAAGGTCGGCCATCATTACCTTCTCAAAGGCGGGGTGGACCCGGGCAAAGATTGCAGCTGAGACTGGGTTTTCGCCCTCTGCAGTTCAGTCAACCATAGAACGTGACGTATTCCGCGTCGGTTGCCAAACTAGACCACGAAGTGGTAGGCCGCCGACGTATACCGATCGAGACGAACGAATTGTGCGGCGCTCTATGAAAAATAAGCCACTGCTGACCTACAGGCAGCGTAAGAAGGACACCGGCATATGCATGGGCAGGAAAAAGATCAACAAAATTGCGAAAGCCGCGGGCCTCTACCATTATCGCGCAAAGGTAAAATTTGCACTCCTAAAGCATCACGTGGCTGAGCGGCTTCGATGGTGTCAAGAAAAAGAAAATTGGGACATCGAACAGTGGCGTCAGATGATTTGGAGTGATGAGTGTTCTGTTATGCGGGGTGATGCCACGAGGATCCCTTGGGCCTATTGCCCTAAGGGGCAGAGACATGAAAGAAAGTATGTCTACACGCGTCCAAAGGGAAAAGGGMTGAGCGTGATGCTGCTCGCAKGCTTTTGGGGGGGCGGAGCTCGTTCTGATCTCATCTTTATGGAGCGTGACCCTGACTCTCCGGGGGGAGGGTACACCTCCAACTCCTACATCAAAGCACTGGACGTGATGTTTAGTGACGAACGTACAAATGGTCTCACGTTCGTGCAAGACAATGCGCCTATCCATCGCTCAGAAAATGTCCTTGATTGGTTGGCTGGTCGTGGAATTAATGCCCCTAAATTCCCTGCCGTCTCGCCCGACTTGAACCCTATTGAGCAGCTCTGGCAAATCCTGAAATATCGCTGCAGTGAGGACTATCCGAAAATCTGGAGTAGCAGGGGAAGGTCTGCAAGGGACTTGGAAGCATTTAAGGCTGCTTTACAGAAAACCTGGCATGATATTCCTGATTCTACCCTTGAAAGTCTGGTAGAGGGTATGAAGAAACGTGTTGATGACTGTATTGCAGCAAAAGGATGGTGGACACGTAAATAAGAATGTAGAAGAATTTTGTTAATATGGGTGATGTAGAGCAGATCGTGGCGGTCGTTTTGATTCATATATATGTAAATCTCTAAATATATATTTATGATCACTATATTGGATGTGTATATCAAAAAAGTTGAGGGAAATTAGAGTTTAAAAATTAACTCTTATATGAGGCTACCTACTGTATGCTGGGTTCAAACTAGTTAATCCGAGAACCCCTCTCTCTCCCCAACAATGGCCACTCCTCTTCCCTTTGATCTGCCGCTCGCAAAAATCGACGAGCAGGAGGGCGAATGCATCCTCATGGGCTTCAATGCCGACTACGCCTTTGAGCTGGGTTCTCAGATCCGACAGCGTGCCAAGCAGGCCGGAAAGTGCATTCTCATCGACATCACCACCGTTACTGGCCTCACTTGGTTCCGAGCCGCCTCGGGGCTGGGTACAAACCTCGACAACCAGCAGTGGGTCGCTCGAAAGCGAAATCTCGTCAGCCGATTCGGCCGAAGCAGTTTCTTTTTGGGCTGCCAGATGCGACAGAAGGGCCGGACTCTTCAGGAATGCTACGGCGTCAGTGACTCAGAGTACGCTGCTCACGGCGGAGGATTTCCCATCCGAGTGAACGGAGTTGAGGGTCCTGTTGCTGTGGTCACGGTCAGTGGTCTGCCTCAGTTTGAAGACCACACTCTGGTCCACCAGTGTCTGCGTGACTTTGCTGCTCAACAGCGAAAGGAGCTGTCCTAGGTTCTGGGTCTGGAACTGACTTAAAAGAATAGTGGAGTCGTTAGCGTGACATTTATTATCATGACTGTATGTGTATAATGAACGACTTTCATATCCAATGGGTTGAAATGTAGAGAGAGAAGTAGTAGTAGGGTAATTGTACAAGTAGGAAGAAATCTTTCAATATTTTTAATGAGATTTCGGTTTTTTTTTTTTTTTTTTTCGATTTTCGCTAATTAATCCAGCCTCCTCAGCCTCCTCGATTAAGGTTCACACTCCAGTATTGTAGCCGTGGCATGAGAGATTCACCAACATTCATATCACAACAACACACACCATGGACCCGTTTGTACAAGTGTGCGCCGATGCGCAAAACCAGCTCACCCAGACTCGAGAACTGCTGGACAAGTTCCGAGAAGACCCCTCCAACCACAACACGCTCCAGGACCTCACAAACACCACCGAGGAGCTAGCAGAGACGATATCCGATCTGTCGCAGTCCGTGGAGGCTGCACAGGGCCGCCCACAGCAGTTTGGGCTCAGCAGCGAAGATATCCAGGACCGAAGCAAGCAGGTGGCTCAACTCATGTCGCAGTTGGGACAGGTGCAGAAGGAGGTCAGCAAAATCAGAAACACAGGCACGCCACACGGCATTTATTCCGACGAAGCAGACGACTCGGAGAACCGTACGGCCGGTCTGACTCAGCAGATGTACGCCAGCCAAATTGAGGAGCAGGATAATGCTCTGGACGGCGTTTACAACACAGTAAACTCTCTGAGAGAACAGGCCAATGTCATGTCACGTGAACTGGAGGACCAGTCGTACCTGATTGACGATTTGGACCGACACGCGGACTCTGCGGGCTCTCGGCTTCAACGGGGTCTCAAGAAAGTGGACTGGGTCGTTCGAAAGAACCAGGAGACTTTGGGCTCTTGCTGCATCACTTTGTTGATTGTGGCGCTCATTATTCTGCTGATTCTGCTCATTGCCTTGTGATGTGCTTATATAACTATACAATTAACGCATTATGATCATGTACGGTAGTTCTAGGCATTCAGAGGTGTCTTAAGCTGTTATGTTTAGCTGGGATGTGTAGCGAAGCTGTGATGTTTAGAGAATGAGCTTGGATGTGCGACAAAGACTACATTCAGACGTCCTTGTTATGAACAATATCATTATATACTCCTTTGGCCACTAAAGATATTATATATACTGAGACCTAAGGTGTTCTGGAAATATGTGTCTATAGAATGCTTAGCTCCACTCGTATTGTAACTTGTAACAATGGCGAAACGCAGGCTTATCGAGATCATTGTTAGTGCCTCCAATAACCAAATAACCAGCACTAGTGCCCTGTCTACACTGCTTAATTACGTAATAGTGCACTTCAAGTAGTCTGCAGCTGCAGCTATGTTTTGGATCCTGTGATAAAGGGTCTAATCGTTTAAGGCAGATCTCCGTTGGTCCAGACTTTGACTAATCAAATAATCAGAGCCTCGTGTCTGTCAGGTCACACCACCATTATCTGACGTATGTACTGATCACGCCTTCACCACACGTCGGTACCTGTCACATCGTGTGTATACGTACTGACACAGGACACAGTCTGCCATACCTGGTCGTCAAACGAACCTTAGTGCAGGGATCCTGGTCAATGGCCGGTTTAGGGCCTGTGTAAACGCTTCAAAGTTGCACGTTATCTCTGGTTTAGGCTGTTATCTCGTTGGCACTCAACTAATTAAACGATATCGAGTGTTTATTTTGAATCCAAATTCTACACGGACTTGTTGAGGTCCGAGCACCGACCCGCTATCTCCACCTCTTCAAGTGGGTGGGTCACGATACCGTTGGCGGAAGCCCAGTAGGGTAACCCAACTGCGGTTTTGTAAGCGCTTACCATGCAGCCCACATGTGGACATTGGTGGACCCACAGCGGACGGATCGCTGCCGAGAGCGAGAGAACGATTTGACAATAGGCTTGTTATGGCCCATACAGGCCAAGCTCGGGCATGGCTCAAACAGGACCGTTTTAGATTGCTGGAGGAGGCTTTTAGCGCCAACCTTAAGCGGCGGAAAAAAAGAAAACAAGAATAGACGAGCGTGCAGCACATGCTGCGTTGCCAGGGACAAGGACATGTATGGAAAAGCAGTGTGTAGTGGCGTGCCTGACCCCGTCACCAACGGCTGGGGGAACCGTGGAACCTAAAGTGCTCGTGTACGTGGTCTGCACCAGACCTGTGTGTGGTTTTCTTTGGGGGCTTTTTTTCTCGACCGGGTGGATCCGGTGCATTGGTCAAGGGGCTAAAACAGTTTAGCGAGATAGAATAAGGGGATAAGAGCGGGTATAGGAGGAATAGCCGATGTCAGATGGCAGCACCAGTAGTCATTGTGTGCCTGGAGAGGACAATACGCACACTAGTCGATCATGGAACGTGTCTCACACGCTCGCTCTCACACGATAATATGACTAATGGTACCATGAGAGACACGAGCGTCACCAGACTGACAAAGGTATCCCCCCCACAGCCGTATCCCACACCCCCTGGATATTATCACATGCCGCCGGTTCCGTCGAACCACCTTATTTGGCTATCTATGGCGACGGGTACGGACGAGCTGGGGTGGTCAACACGGCAACTGTGGCTCTCGACAAACCTATTCTCGTGGTTGCAGACTATCCGCCCACCTTCCCCTCCAAGCTAAACATCCCAAAAGGACCTTTTGGGCAAAAAAAGGTGTTTCCTTACCCTTATATTTAAACAATAGTCACCCCATTTCCCACCTCCCAGTGCACGTTTTATGCCTGGCAGGAAATTTAATTGGCCGTTTGTAAGCAGGCCAAGGTGGGTGCAACATTGTCTAGAGTATCCGTAGCAAGCGGTCGGGAAAAAACGCCCCCGTGCATTTTCGCGCCATAGTCTCGTCCAGAAAGGCTGCACAACCTCGCACACACACACTACTCCCTTCCTGCCTGCTGTCTCGACAGCCTAAAAAATCTGCGCGACCCTTATGCACAGCAGCCGACATAACGACACATTATAATTTGTACTGTGATAAATAGCATTGAAACAGTGTCAGAACGCAGCACCACCGCCACAAGCCCACCTCTGGTCATAAGACGTGACTAAAACAGCCGTGTTATCGCCACACGTATCTGCGCCCCTCTCGCACGCTTTTTTTTGCCGCACAGCCACTGTATTTCGACCCCGTGGCCACGACGCTACTATACATAGACCAATCTACAATCGACAGAAAAAAAAAAGACAAACGGTAGCAGATAGAATTCACCTCACAGACCAACACATTACACAATCACCACACCCACACTGAACACAACCACACACACCACACCCACACTCTCACACTCTCACACCACTCTCGCACACCACAAAACAAAACGGCAGTTACGCACAAACACAACAGCTCGACAATGTCTGAAAAAGAAGAGATTGTCATCGTGGGCGCCGGAATCATCGGAGTGTGCACGGCATATTATCTGCTGAACCACCCCAAGTTCGACCCCGAGAAACACCACATCACCATCATTGAGGCGGTGCGAGCGGCGGGAGGCGCGTCAGGCAAGGCCGGCGGTCTGCTCGCTCTGTGGGCCTTTCCCTCCCAGATTGTGCCCATGTCCTTCCAGCTCCATGAGCAGCTGGCAGACAAGTACAACGGAGCGGTGGAGTGGGGCTACCGGCGGGTCAGCACCGTGTCGGTGGAGGGCAATCTGATGAAGACGGGCCCCGCTCCCCTGGGCCGAAAGGTGGCCGGACGAGCCCCCACACATTCGTCGGAAAAGGGCCCCGAGGTGGACCTTCCCGAGGACCTGGACTGGATCCGGCCCGAGGTGATTGACTCGTGGTCGCACCTGGGGGGCACGGACGCCACGGCGCAGGTGCACCCGTTCAAGTTCACAACGTTCATTCTCAAAAAGGTGCTGGAGTCGGGCCACGCCACGCTGGTGCTGGGCTCGGTCAAACGGGTCAACACACGGCTCAACGACGAAGACGAGGAGGAGGCCGTCTCGGTCACATACACGGCGTCTCCGGGAGACGAGCGCACCCTGGCGGCTTCCAAACTGGTGCTGGCGGTCGGGCCATGGACATCCAAGCTGCTGCCCACGTGCCCAATATCCGGCCTGCGGGCGCACTCCATCACCATTGTGCCCACCAAGCCCACCACCGCATACGGCATTTTCACCGAGCTGCGTGTCTCGCGAAACCGATACGTCAGCCCCGAGATTTACGCCCGAAAGGACGAGATCTACGTGTGTGGCGAGGGAGACTCGCTACCGGTGCCGGAAAACACAGACGCCGTGGAGGTTGAGCGGGAGCGGTGCGACGAGCTGTTCAAGTGGGCAGGCGACCTGTCACACCAGCTCAAGAACGGCAAGGTCCTCAAGCGTCAGGCGTGTTATCTGCCGGTTGTGGACGTGCCATCGTGCACTGGTCCGCTGATTGGAGAAACCACCACGCTGAATCTGTTCCTGGCGTCAGGCCACTCGTGCTGGGGCATCAACAACGCTCCCGGAACCGGTATGCTCATTGCTGAGCTGATTCTGGACGGTGAGGCCACCTCTGCCGACATTTCGCAGTTTGACCCCAAGCTGTACTTTGACTCGTCCGAGTTATAGGCCCGGGAGCTAGGCCCGGAGCTACACGCGCCCCCCCCCACTGATAGATGACGGAAGCTCCATACACATAACGCACTCACATACCGACACCAACTTACGAACAATCCACACACACACAACAACACCAACAACCACGCACAAGGAGGAGATGCTCTAGGCGGTAGAGCAAAGGGGCTTCATACACGGCTAGAGCAGCACAAGCAGCATGTTTACGGCTTGGCATGTATGTAGAATATTAAATATCACAAATGGAATGAATGTATTTGTAAATTACCTCTCTCTTTTGTTACGTAAGTTCGGCTTCCGCACATGCCTCAAGCACGATTCCAAATGTAGCAAGCTCAATCTCGGATCACACCAGCCACACCGACATATATCACTTCATGCCTGTCTCAGATTTTGTGGGATGATTCCACCACGATATCTGCGTGGAGACGAGAAATTTCTGAGACATGCAATGAGTATAAAACCCTAGATACGCACACTTTTTTTTTGTTTCTATTAATATTTAATTAGGTATAACTTTTCGCTGCCATGTTTACTCCGCTACAATACGTGATCTACATTTTGCCGTGTGCAATGTCAGACGATTGACCATGTCGTATTACTATTTGCGCTCATGCAGTGGCACGTTTCTGCGCACATTTCGCTGCAACTATAGGATGGACTAAATGACGTACATTTACTTGAGCCATTTGTTTAGAAATGAGAGATTAGAAAATCAAGAAGAGGCTCCAGTAATACACGTATAGCCCATCCTTCAAGCTATTTATTTCCACCTTGGACTGTATTTTTCACTACATCACCCACACCTCCTATTTTGACACTCCCCAACATCGCCTACCCTCAGCAGGGTTAGGGCTGATCTGAAATCCCAACTTGAATTTCATGTGTCCATGGAGGAAATTAGACGGTAATTAACGACACCACTCATCCACAATGAACATCCGAAAAGCCACGGTGGAGGACCTGGCCGGCATGCAGAACTGCAACCTGACCAACCTGCCCGAAAACTACGTCCTCAAGTACTATCTTTACCATGCCATTTCATGGCCCCAGTGTTCCTTCGTGGCCACCATGCCTGCCAAGGACTCGGAAAACGGCGAGAAAATCGTGGGATACGTTTTGGCCAAGATGGAGGACGACCCTGTTGTCGCCCAAAACAACCCCGATAAGAGCAAAGAGGAGGACGACAGACCACATGGCCACATCACCTCTCTTTCGGTGATGCGAACCTACAGACGGATGGGTATCGCAGACAAGCTGATGCGTCTGTCTCTGCGAGCCCTGTGCGAGGTCTACGGAGCCCAGTACGTTTCTTTGCATGTGCGAAAGTCCAACCGAGCAGCTCTGCATCTGTACCGAGACTCGCTCAAGTTTGAGGTCAAGAAGCTGGAGAACGGCTATTATGCTGATGGAGAGGACGCGTACAGCATGAAGAAGGAGCTTGGAGTGGATCCTGATATCGAGAGCGACGACGATCTGCTCGTGGACGACATTGCCGAGCACACCGAGGTTTCTTTGTAGATGGGGTATGAGGAGCGAAGGAAAAAAGGCGGAGGGCCACATAGACCGGCCATGATATATGTACAGTTATGAAGTTATTACAAAGTGTGTCGTAGAGAGGTTAGGTATGTACTGTAGCAATATCGTTACTCTAGGATAAGTACGATACCAGTATGTATGATCTACAACTAGTCAGCCGCACTGAAAGGTCGCGTGCTACTATTCTAGATGATGAAGATTACGTTCAAGAACTTGGTGGTAGTTGTATACGTTTTGAAATATACCAGGCTTATGGACCGCAAAGTTCCACTTTTCCACTTTTGCTTCATGGGTTCATACATGCTTCATGATACACGTTTGTTTCAACTTCATATCATCATTACCTCTATATTTTAACGTCCAGTCATACACCCACTATCTATGCAGCAATCTTCTGATCTCTGTCAATCACGGCCTGATCAAACTTGACCAAAAACACCGTTCGCAGAGGATGGTCCTCGTCTTCAACAGTATGAGCACTGACCTTTGCAGGAAACTTGGCTCCATTCAACACAGCCTCAATGATTCCAGCGGCGTATGCTGCCACACTGAGTTGCGAGTTTTCTCGAGGCACAGACACGTATTTGCTGACGACTGGTTCGTTATCAATAATCATGTATTCGTCCTCTTCATCTCGTGACTTTTCCAGACCGTCAGCAGCTCGACCAAACACCATTTTCCACACGTGGGTATGCACAAACTCGAGAATGCCCAGAATTTTGTTTTCTCTTCGTCCTCCAGCTGCTCCCTTGGCTGATGCTCCAGCTGTAGCTTCTCTGATAGTCACTAGTTCAAGTGCTCGTTGACCCACATGGTATCCCAGAGTGTTGAGACGGGTCTCCAGGTCCGGCAGCGAGCCTGCGTTGGCTCCAGCCTCCTTGCGCTGTCTCAGCAGGTACTGGACGAGCTCTGAAAAGAGAAATGCAAAGGCGTTGAGCGACACCTCGGGTGTTCGTCGGTTGATGTTTCGTTCGTAGATGGATCCGGGTTTTCGGATCGACGACGACGAGGTCGAGGGGGCCGTCATTTGTGGCGGGTAATCGGGAGCAGGGTTAGAAGGAGCATTGGGGTTGAGAGCACTTGGAAAAGTCGAGGATGACGCGCTGGCAGGTGATTGAGCAGCTGTGGGGTGTGGAAGGGTGGATGAAGGTGTTCGGGGAATCTGTGGCGCTCCCTTGGACGAGGGGACGATTGGTGTGGAAGGTCCTCTTGGAATCGACATGTTTTGTATGTGTGTTGTGGAGTGTGGAGGGTTGATTTGTTTCGCGATGTTGGAGTTAATGAGTTGGGAGTGACGTTTAATCTATCTTAGAGTTAGAAGGTCTCAGGGAGGTGTTGAGTGAAGAGGTGAAGAGGAGGTGATGAGGAGAGGTGGTGAAGAGGAGGGGGTTAAAGGGGTGGATATTGTGTGGCTTATTCATTACTGTATTGTGACTTCTGAGACGTTTAAATAGTGGTTTTTGGTTGATACAAAATTATGAAGTAAAGGGGCCACTTTTAGTGAAGCTTTTGTTGAAGTTGTAGGATGACTGGATTACTCGTACAGACACAGTGTTTGTATAGCACATTATCACAATCTATTACTTCCGTAGTCATATCACTCCCTATTTATTATTCGTATTCTATCATGCACCATGACAAGCTTGAACCACTTAAGGTGGTGACGATGGGCATGTTGTAAACAAGACCTTATCCTTAAATACTGAGGATGAAGGACACAAACCTGTTCCCTCTCAAATACTCTTAAAAGTGATACCCCTACGTCCCAAATACCACCACAGATACCCCCAACTACGCCATGAAACGCATCGTCACAGAAACTAGAGATATATTCGAGATACCCCCCAGTGACGAATCACTGAGCACACCGGTCAAGGCGCTGAAACGACACAAACGAAAAGCGTCTGAACCGAAACGAAAGGTGCTGGCTCCAAAAGATACAAACATCACTACACGCACCAAACGAAAGGCTGTCGAATTGGAATCACCTCCTCAAAAGCCAGCTAAACGAAGAGCAGCCAAACAAGGGTCCAGAATACCAGTTCGAGTGAAGGAAGACAAACCTCCACCTCAAACACACTCACCCTTGCCTACTAACGACATCCGCTCATATTTCCGGCCACGTACACCTCTTCTAGACCAACTGCAGGAGTGTCTGAGTGAAGAAGGCGAACAAGAAGATTACTGGCAACAAGCCAGGCAGAAAAAGATGAGCCAGACTAAAAAGACAGGTCGACCAGGTACACCAGCAGTTCAACAAGTGCGGCACAGGTCTCCTTCACCTGAAACCGATCACAGTACACCCACACATGTCGTCAGTTCACCAAATCTACACAACGCAGGAACAACCCCACGATACCCCAGAGTGCTAGCACAACACCCTCCAGCGATACCCCCATGCGTCAGACGCACACGTCTGCAGTCCAAACAGGCCATTTTCGGAATTGGTGCCACCTACCTTCCTGAAGATATCCCTGAGTACGAGTGGACAGTGGATGGATGGAGTGAGGAGTCTGATCAGGGGCTCCTCGACATCAATCTGTGCACGACATCCACTCCTATCCAGGCGTTCCGAAGCCGACAGACGTCAATTGCAGACATGTCTTTCTCACCGACGCGCTAATTAGGCCTTTTTGCCCTTGGCTTCGTTGGGGTGAACAGGTGTCTCTGTTTGAAGAGTCCATTCAGGAGACTCAAGATCGGAAATCTTCCCCAGAGACAAGACAATGTCCAGCTGGGGTAGTGTCTTGTCACCCGAGGCAACCGAAGAGATTCTGTTGTACTGATAGACCGTTTTTCCTTTCCCAGACTCTCCAGTTTTGGTGGTCAACTGCTTCACGAGTTGAACAATGGTGACAATCTTGGTGCACCCCTTGCCGCTCGCAGAGAGTCGCACTTGCTTGTCGGCCAGAAGCTTCTTATGACTCTGCTCGACAGTGTCGTGTATGGACGAGTTGTTGGTGACTTGTTTCGTTTCCGTCATTCTGTCTGTTTCGTTTCGTTGTGGGCTTGATCTGAGAGCCTGCAGATATTAATTTTTACGGTTCAGTGCAGCGAGACAGACTGAGTTCAGAGTGGGTGCATCAGAGACGTGATATGATGGCAACAACGGCGTATCGAGCTCTTTAAGAACAGAAGGGAGTCAGCAAGTACGACAGGCAGCGGAGGGAACCAAAGGTAGAACTAGTACTAGCTTTTGAAATGCTTAGTAGAAATAGATACAGTGTAAAACGACCAGAAAGTGCGCTTGTAAGGAGGTGTAGTACACCTTACACCTGTCATGGGGATTGAATATGTTATGGACAGTCTCTTACAGTAGATGTTTAGATTCTCTATGGACACTCCATTTAATCCTTCACACGTTTACAATCACTGTCAATCGCCTCTAGTGAATAATAGGTACACGCCAGAATCGAACCCACAAAGCTTCACTAACTTTAATATGAATTTTCAAAAACCCTGAAAATTGACATAAATTTAAATAAATAAATAAAACGAGTTGAATTTTCACGAAAACGGATGAATTGAAGTTTGGAATGCTTCTGGCAGGTTGTTTTCCATATATTCTACTATTATTTCTGCACTGAACTTTAATTATTTAACGAGATACGTCTGTTTATCCCCGAACCACAGGACTGACGGATGACCAGGTCATTACTAAGCACATAAGATCACTAGAACAGAAGAAAAATAAATATTAAAGTGTTATTTTTTAGTTTCGTTTTAATCACCATACAAAAAATGGCAAAATTGCACAGGTTTTTTTTTTTTTTCGAAGAGGACCCAACCTTTTCTCAGAAAAAAACATAAAAAAATTGAAAAAAATAGAAAAAAAATTGGAAAAAAATTGGAAAAATTCGAAAAAATTGAAAAAAAATGGAAAAAAAATGGAAAAAAATCAGAAAAAAACGGAAAAAAAACGGAAAAAAATCTAAAAAAATCGAAAAAAATCGGAAAAAAAATCGAAAAATCACGTGACCAAAAATTT
>BCKF01000004.1:432719-443878 GCA_001600515.1 Yarrowia sp. JCM 30694 | reverse complement strand
ATCACGTGACTGCCCCGCTATCACGTGACTACCCCGCTATCACGTGACTGCCCCGCTATCACGTGACTGCCCCGCTATCACGTGACTGAAAAATTTCAGGTCACGTGACCCGAATTTTTCACGTCACGTGATCCACAAATTTCAGTCACGTGACTTGAATTTTTCACCTCAGGTGAGCAACATTTTTCAGTCACGTGACTTGAATTATTCACCTCAGGTGAGCAACATTTTTCACCTCACCTGAGCCACATTTTTCAGTCACGTGACCTGAATTTTTCACCTCACCTGAGCCACATTTTTCACCTCACCTGAGCAACATTTTTCAGTCACGTGACTGAAATTTTTCACCTCACCTGAGCAACATTTGTCACCTCACCTGAGCAACATTTTTCAGTCACGTGACACACCTCTAGGTCACGTGAAACTGCAATCTTCCCCCTGGGAGAGGCAAAACGGCACGATTATATGCAGTCTTTTGCCCACCTTATTGACCTTAAGGTTTCCAGTCACGTGACCTAAATTTTTCAGGTCACGTGACTACCGTCCAGGTCACGTGAAACAGCAAATCTTCCCCCAGAAACTGACGAAATGGCACGATTATATGCAGTCTTTTGCCGACCTTATTGACCTTAAGGTGGACTATAAAAAAGCCCAGATTCCCATTTGTGTTCTCTTCCTCCTCACCATCACTTTCGCCACCTAAACCATCGTCATCCATCATCACAACACCACAGAAACCCATGATTACCGTGCCAGAAGGAGCATGCGATACCCAGAGATGACAGCGGACTCACACAAGAGTGCTGATACCCGTGAGTTTGTGATTCCCAGTAGATTGCTGCTGTTGTGTTTGTGTTTGTGTTTGTGTCAGTTGTGTTTGTGTCAGTTCTGAGAAGCAGGGGGATGAATGGTACCAGCTCTGTGCTTGCAAGAGCCTTCCCTGACGCGAAAGAAGGAGCTGGCACTTCAGTGGACAAGATGGTGGTGCCGTTCTTACTCACTGGGTGTTGTGTTATCTTGTTGTGATGCATTAGTGTGGTTTTAATGGGGGAGCTTCTGAAGTTGTAAATAGCACTCATTGAATACTGTTAAAATACTTTGAATAACTGTTAAAATACTCGGAATAACTGCCAATACCGATATCTGCATGTTCTGATTATCTTGCATACCCGTAGTTTATGCCGTCCCGGTACTTTATGCTGAGACCAAACCAGGTACTTTATGCAACTTTGGGCCACATTTGCTAAGCCAGCAGAGCTCGTAGAAAGGCAAGAGATAGTTCATTTTGAAGCCCTTATTCCCGAGATTATAATGCTGTTTTCAGAATTATGATCGGATGGGTTTTGGTCATTTTACAAATTCAGCCTTTGAGACTTGTCAGAGAGCCCCTCAGTTACATTCCGAGTGTTTTGATTGTTCTCATGCAGCCTAAGAGACACTCCCAGTACATGACACAAACCAACCTGACCTTTGGGACCACAGAGTATAGGCAATTCGGTATTCTTATTTGTGTTGCACCCTCCTCACCACCTAATTTAAAACCACAACAACAAAACAAAACAAATGGCTACCGTGCCAGAAAGAGCATACGATACCTTGAGATGACAAGCCATCAACGCAAGATTGCAGATATCCGTGAGTTACTGATTCCAAGACATTCCCCCAACCTTTCTGTTTCTGTGCTGATTTCAAGTTCAAGTGCTAGCTTGAAGCCCTGATGGTAGAGAGAGAGAGACAGACTATTCTTCATCTCTGTGGCGATACAGGCTTCACCCGGTCAGCACACCAGCTATCCTGCGAACACGTGACCGCTGCCAGAGCCATTTGGTAATACGGTAGCTAAACCAGGGCATTAGCAGGGATGCTGCTCGTGGGTCAATAGTGGCGAGCCCACCAGCTTGGCTGTTCCCTCATACACGCTTTTTTTTCTTTGTCCCCTTGTCTGGGTGACGTCTAATTATAGGTAGTCTGCGACCTCATGTCAACGTAAAATTAGCAAACTCCCAAAATGTCTAATGTAGGTAGTAGGCGACCTTTTGTCATAACATCATAGGTCTCCAATTCATCATGAAGAAGAAAAAAATGGACAAATCATGAAAAGTGAACAACTAGATTGTGCCTCTGTGCACTGTAGCTTTCAGTTGAGTATTTTTCGACCTAATTACGGCAGCTGGATCGTTTCCAAGAATCGAGCATGAATAGCCAACACTTGAGCATGCTGTATTTCCCATTTTTAGGACGGGTGTTGCCAGGTATTTTATTATTTTGTGGCCAAATATTGTCGAGTAAACGTACAGTATGATCCAATATTTTTATAGACTAGCTACAAGTACTTTTTTGCTGACATTGTCTTGTGCTGGTAGGTCGCAAACTACCTACAGTGGACTTTTTGGGATTTTGCTAACTTTGTGGTGACATGAGGTCGCAGACTACCTATAATTAGACGCTACCCCTTGTCTGTAATTAGGTCCATTGGTATGTAAATTATTGATTATTCGAGCTTTTTTCGCAGCACCCAAATTCAAGAATTTGGGAGGGACACACCCCAAAAATGCTTTTTTTAAAATTGGGAGTTTCAAAAAATCCCAAAAATCCCCAGAAAACCAGGTAAAAACAACTTGTTTCAATCCCAGAACTGGTTACTATGCACATAGCGACTAGTAACTAGTACCACTGTGACGGGAAGACTCTGAATTTTACTGTTGTGAAGTCGGAATCTCGCTATCTTCATTATTTATCAAAAAAGATTTTAGTCAGCATGGCCAAAATCGACAGATTTCATGGGTAGATGTCAGGCAAAATTGGCGATTTCGACTATTTTTTAAAATCGTAAAATAATAGCATCAGAAGAAAGAGCGGTCTTTCAGCTCTCTATTGCACTGTTTATCTCCGCACTGGGGCTTCTCTATTGTGCTGTTCTACTCCTGATCAGTGCACAAACTGTGTTTCCAACACAGAAACAAAGTTTGGGTTACGCACGATTTTTTCCCAAAATCCAATTCTCAGAAATTTCGGATTTTTTTTTTCCAGTTGGGAGTTTCAAAAAATCCCAAAAAATCCCAACCAAACCAGGGAAAAACAACTTATTTTGGTCCTATAACTGGGTTACGATAATCATACAGCTTAGTAATTAGTACCCTCCGGATGGTACGACTCTGAATTTTACCATAGTGAAGTCAGAATTCCATTATCTGTGTTATTTATCAAAAAAACATTTTAGTCAGCAAGGCCAAAATCGACGAATTTCCTGGGTAAGGGTCAGGCAAAATTGGCGATTTCGACGTTTTCTTAAAATCGTAAAATAATAGCACGAGCGGAAAGAGCAGCCTTTCAGCTCTCTATTGCACTGTTTATCTCCGCACTGGGGCTTCTCTATTGTGCTGTTCTACTCCTGTCAGTGCAACGAACTGTGTATCCTAATTACACAGAAACAAAGTGTGGGTTACGGACGATTTTCCCAAAATCCAATTCTCAGAATTTTCCGATTTTTTTTTTTTCAGTTGGGAGTTCCAAAAAAAATTCAAAAAATTCCAATAAAAATCGAGCAAAAACCATTTCTGTGGGTTCTAGAACTGGGTTGCGATAGCCATATGGCTTAGTAATCAGCACCATCAGGATGGAGATACGCTGAATTTTACTGTAGAAAAGTCAGAATTCAAATATCTGTAGTATCTATCAAAAAATATTTTAGTCAGCAATGCCAAAATCGACGAATTTCCTGGGTAAGGGTCAGGCAAAATTGGCGATTTCGACGTTTTTTTTAAAATCGTAAAATAATAGCATCAGAAGAAAGAGCGGTCTTTCAGCTCTCTATAGAAGTCATTCCTTCCCCACTGGGGCTTCTCTAATATGCTGTTGTCAGTGCATGAACTGTGTACACACAGAAACAAGTGCACAAAACGGTCTAATACGTGTCCTAAGAGCGTGGAAATTAACCCACAGTATATTGTGATGCCAAAGAACAGCCTGGTCCACTTGTATTGTGTTTTTCAAAAATCGTCTTTTTTTCGCATTTTTACCGATTTTTGGTCAGTTCCCCCACCTGGGTTACAGGCGATTTTCCCAAAATCCAAATCTCAGAAAATTTCAAAAATTTAAATTTCAAAAATAAAATAAAAAATTCAGTTGGGAGTTTTGAGAAAAAACGCAGCCCAAAACAAAGGGTAAGAAGACTTGCTTGGATCCTAGAAGGGGTCACAGTAAATATTGTGCATAGTGAACGGTACCATGGTGACGAGGAAAATCTGAATTTTAATGCAGTGAAGTTGAAATTTCATTATCTACATTATTTATCAAAAATGTATTAGTCAGCGAGGTCAAAATCGACGAATTTCCTGGGTAGAAGTCAGGCAAAATTGACGATTTTGACGATTTTTTAAATCCGTTAAATAATAGCATGAGCGGAAAGAGCGGTCTTTCAGCTCTCTATTGCACTGTTTCTCACCGCACTGGGGCTTCTCTAACGTGCTGTTCCATAGGTTTATGACAGTGTTTAAACTGTGTTACACAGACACAGACATGACTGTACAAAACGGTCTAATGCGAGCCCTGAGAGCGTGAGAAATAGCCCACAGTATATGGTGATGCCAAAGAACGACCTGGTTCACTTATATTTCTTATTTAAAAATTCGTATTTCGTCCCATTTTTTCCCGATTTTTGGTCAGTTCCCCCCACCAGGTACGGGCGATTTTCTCAAATATCCAATTTTTTTTTTTTTTTCAGTTGGGAGTTTCACAAAAAGCCAAAAATTCTAATAAAAATCGGGCCTGCCAAAGTTGATAGAAGACTTGCTTTATTTTGATGAGGTAACGTTTTTTTAGCACCTAGAAAAGTGGATCTATTTCAGGGGTCTTCCCCACAGAGGTGATGAAAAAACAGATAATCTGGTTGAGGTTTGAAGAGTGTTTTGTGCGGGTTTATGGGATAGAAATTACGGAAAATCAATGGGATTTGCTGGATTTATCTAGAAAGTGTGGGAATATGACGGCAATATGTGCATTAGATGTGTTAAAATATAATTGTTTTTCTCACAACAGCGTAGGATTACTTGGAAGAGAGTTATGATTTTTTTTAATTGTTTGTGATTTATTTAGATTTTTTCTGAAAAATCAGAAAAATCAAATTAAATAAAAATAATTCGGAGGACCAAAAATGAAAAAAATCCGGCATTGATAGGACGGTAAGACTCTCAAACAGCAGTTTTTAGATTCATAAAGCTCATTTCTGATGAGTAGGACTCGTTACAGTGTCGCATTCTTGGAATAGCTCAAAAGTACGGAAAAAACGTTTTTTTTAGCACCTAGCAAAGTGGATCTGTTTCAGGGGTGTTACCCACAGTGGGAAATATATACAGTAAATCAGTTTGAGGTTTGAAGAGTATTTTGTGCTGGTTTATCGGATGGAAATTACTGAAAATCCGAGGGATTTGCTGGATTTGACCTGAAAGTGAATAGCTTTGACGTTCATATGTGCACCCGATGTATCTAAATATAATATATTTTCTCGCAACAGTTTAGGATTACTTGGGAGGGAGCTATGATTTGTTTGAATTGTTTGTGATTTTTCGTATTTTTCAGAAAAATCAGAAAAATCCGATTAAATAAAAATAATTCGGAGGACTAAAAATCAAAAAAAGCAGACATTAATGGATTGTTAAGACTCCCAAACAGCAGCTTTTAGGTTGATAAAGCTCATTTCTGATGAGTATGACTCGTTCCAATGTCGCATTCTTGGAATAGCTGAAATGTACGAAAAAAACACTTCTATAGAAACCATACAATTTCTAATAGAGAGATATGCCAACTCTAGATTACCCCAAGTATTTTTTCCAACATCTTTCCGAGTTTTTCCGTGTTCTCTGCATGATTCTCTTTCGAGATTCATGTTTATCCCCTGAAATGATCGAAAACCCAGCTGATTTTATGTATGTATACATAAGAACTGAACATATTAGGCATTATGAATGATTCAGTGTTGCAGAAGAAGTGTGTTAAGTTATCATTGAACTACTGTACTGATAC
Organism: Yarrowia sp. JCM 30694; assembly: GCA_001600515.1. Classification (NCBI taxonomy): domain Eukaryota; kingdom Fungi; phylum Ascomycota; class Dipodascomycetes; order Dipodascales; genus Yarrowia; species Yarrowia sp. JCM 30694. The sequence goes on along the minus strand of BCKF01000004.1, from coordinate 437,857 downwards.
TAGTATTACCATCAAACATACAATAGCACAATTTGACGAAAAGTGCTTCAATTGCAATTTCTATTTGATATTTTGAATCTAAAAGTCAGATAGAACAATCTTAGACATAATTGCTCTATATAAAAATGACTATTTACGGTAGTTAGCATCATCCAGAAAGTCTCGTTTACTGAGCACAGCCTGGACTTGTTCTGTGGTCGGAGTTTCATCAATGTATGGTAGAGATGGGATTGTTGTCATTTTAGAAGTGTTACATCGGTTACTGGGATCACGTGACTTGTTGAAATATCGAAAATGAGCCTGTCTAGGGCAAAGGAGCTGTTGAACAAAACAAAAAGAAGTTTATATAACAATATTAACAGCTCAGGTTGTTCTTTGACATTACAAGATACTGTTCACCAATTTTCACGCTCTTAATGCACGTCTTTTACCTTTTCGTACACTGTTTTGATGGTAGAGATTAACTTGACATGATCTTATTTGAGTACCAGCACAAGGAGAGACCGCAGCAAGGTGAAACAACGCGCATTGTACTTCCAGAGGCCTGCTATAATGTGTGAAACTGGTTAAAGACCAAAAAAACAAAGTTGCTTTTTTCCCAAAAAAGTAAAGTTTTTGTCTTGTGGGGGGGACCACATGGGATTTTCTCAAAAAACAGCCAAAAATCAACATTCATAAAACTTTAGTTTCATCAAACGGGGGTAAAAAACACTTATTTGATATTTTTCAAGATATCACCTAGATCACAATGATCAATTGATTCTAAATCCACCTTCACCTTTGTAATTACCCCTTCGCGATGTGTCGTTTCGCACTAATCCTTGTTAAATGTGACACTGAAAAAAAACTGAAAAAAAAACTGAAAAAAAAAACACAAAGTTTTTATAAATAGTGATATTAGTAGCTCAGGTTGTTCTTCGACATCGTAATATACTGTAAGTCAATTTCCCCGCTCTCTTGCCACGTCGTTTACCTTTTTGGAGTGTTTTGTATTGCAGAGATTATGCACCCTTTCTTGATATGATCTTATCACCACAAGTAAAGACCGCATCAAGGTGAAACAAAGCGCATTGTGCTTCCAGAGACCTGCTACAGCGTGGCAAACTGAATTAGAGATAAAAAAAAAAGTTGCTTTTTTCCAAAAAAAGTCAGGTTTTCGGCTTGTGGGGGGGACCACCTGCGATTTTGTCAAAAAAACGCCAAAAATCAAAATTTCAGAAAACTTTATCCTCCTGAAACTGGGGTAAAAAGAGGAGATTTTATATTTTTCAAGATATTATCTGAATCAAAACGATCAATTCATTCGAATGCTATCTTCATATTTGTCGTTACTACTTCGGGATGTGTCGTTTTGGACTAACCCTTGTTAATTGTGACCCTGAAAAAAAACCGATAAAAAAATCTGAAAAAAAAAACACAAAGTGTTTCTAAATTGCGTTATTAATACATGAGGTTGTTCTTTGACGTCACAATATACTGTAGGTTAATTTCTACGTTCTTGAGGCACGCCTATGGCCTGTTTGGACACTGTTTTGTATCGCAAATATCATGGACAAACCTTAATTCTCTAATTGACGAGCCGCACACCTGTGGGTGCTGTTTTGCGTGTCTTTTCCCGGACGGAAAATCGAGCTATGTGAATTTAAAACTGTGCATTTTGTAGCTAAATACCTAAAGAATAATACTAAATGTGTTAAATTACAGTAAATTGATTTCATGGGTAGTTTATAGCAAATGTAGAGGTTAAACTGGTTTGATCTGGGCTGAAATTCAAACATGGCCAATACACTGCCGATTCCAATTCTGAAACAGTTATCATGATCTTATAAATTGGTGCTTAAAAATGAGCTACCTCTGACCTTTCCACGAGCTTTACTCGCTGAGGAAAGGCCGCTCAAAGTTGCATAAAGTACCTGGTTTTGTCCCAGCATAAAGTACGGGTATGCAAGAGTATGCAGGAATATGCAGGAATATGCAAGGGTATGCAGGATAATCAGAAAATCGTATTCAACGGTTATTCTGAGTATTTTAAGAGTATTTATGAGTGCCAAAGTCATTTACAGCATCAGAGGACCTATGTATTCTCTTAAAACCAATAAATGCAAAAAATGCCAGTTATTTGGGAGCCGGAAAGGAGCTTCGCTTTGTACAGTACTGTACGGTCAGCCAGTGTTTAATATCCTGATGTGTCTCAATGTGTCATATGATATAATTTATTTAAATATTTACTTAAGCTGGTGCTCCTTGTGCTCCTTGTCGTCACCATAGGCCTTGGTTCCGTAGTGACCGTTGATACAGATAATGTCCTGGGGTCGGTAATCCTGCTTGCCAGAGAAGAAGACCTCCAGAATGTTCTTGGTGCCCTCAGCGTATCGTCCCTGGGCATCGATAGAAGTACCAGAAATGTGGGGGGTCATGGCGTTTCCTCCTCCGTACTTGTTTCGCATGGTTCTCCAGGGGTGGTCTTTAGGAGCGGGCTGGGGGAACCAAACATCACCACCGTAGCCTCGGATCTTACCAGACTCGAGAGCGGCAACGATATCCTCAGTGACACAAATGGCACCTCGGGCAGTGTTGACGAGCCAAGCACCGTCCTTCATGTGGGAGATGAGCTCCTTGTTGAAGAGACCCTTGGTAGAAGCGTGCAGAGGACAGTTGATAGTGACAACATCACACAGAGAAAGCATCTCCTCGAGAGACTCAACTCGTCGGCAGCCAATCTCCTTCTCAACATCAGCAGGCATAGCCTGGTAGTCGTAGTAGAGCATCTCCATGGGGTCAAAAGGCTTGCATCGCTTCAGAACACGCTGACCGATTCGGCCTCCTCCAACGGTACCGATTACCTTGCCCTCGAGGTCGTAAGAGTCCTTGGCGACAGCAGCAACATCCCAGCCGCCAGAAATGATCTGCTCGTGAGCAGGGACGAAGTTTCGGACGAGGACCAGCATGGTCATGATGACATGCTCAGCCACAGACTGGACGTTGGAACCAGTGACCTCGAGAACAGCAATGTCTCTGGCGTTGGCGGCATCGAGGTCGACGTGGTCGGATCCAACACCAGCAGTGATGCAGATCTTGAGCTTCTTGGCCTTGTCGATTCGCTCCTTGTTGATGTAACCAGGGTGGAAGGGAGTGGTGATGACAACATCGGCATCAACAATCTCCTTGTCGAGAACAGAGTCAGCTCCGTCCTTAGAAGAAGTGGTGACGAGAGTGTGGCCCTGAGACTCGAGCCAGTCTCGAATACCGAGCTCGTTTTCGGTACATCCAAGCAGCTTAGGTTCATCAGCAGCGTGGGAGCCGGCATCGTAGAGAACAAGAAGGACCTTCATATTTATAATAGTGTTGTAGTGGTTGTAGTAGTTGTGGGTTGTGTGTTGATGTCAATTCATGGGCCAAACGACCTCCCTTTATACCATTACATCGTCATATCGTTTCTGCCTTGATGCGTGTGTCGTGCATGAATTATGCCGGTAAGCGGTTTTTAGACCGATGAGCTGTGCGGCTCAGGATCTGCATTGAGGCAGCAGTCAGAAACACCATTGAAAGCACACAAGAATAATTGCAAAAAGCTGAAATAAAATCAGTAGACTATTGTTCTGTATGTAATAGATAGATTTATATTTTTGTTTCATTTTATTCAAGTATTTTACTCTGTATTTCGTACTATGCCGGGCTGCCGGTGGCCATTTTCCAAGCCGCACGGACGGCCCAATCTTTTTACGAGCCGCACCAACAGAAGGTTTGCGGAGACAGAGATGACCGGAACAAGCGGAGACACAAGAGTGTTTGAAATTATCACTCACTACAGTCTCTGAAATAACTACAATACAAAAATCACTACAAGTACACTAAAAAATTGGGTGGGACTCAATGGTCCAAAATGTATTTACCCGAGAGGTTCAGCTCAATGGCTTACATCCTCTTAACTATAAACTAAAGGTTCGGCAAAGTGTACATCCTCGTAGCGAGGTTCCACGGCCTACATCCTTTCTGAATGCGAATCAGATCGAAGATCTCCGACTGCCTTATGCTCGTTTGGCGGCTGTTGCTCTTATCAATTGTCTGGCTCTGGCTCTTATTGGCTTAGAAGAACTCATCGGCTCTGGACCTAGACTATCATGCTCTTATTGGCTCTGGCTTGTCAGCTCTGGCTCTTATTGGCAGTCACACTCATGGTTCAACATGGCTCTGGCTCTTACTGATTGGCTCTGGTCCATGTATAAGGTGCTGGCATTCTGAATCAACAGTTCACAGTATCACCTATAGCGCTGACGTTATCGTTTCACAGAATCACTTTCGTGCTGGCATAACTTGACGTTTCTCAGACGCTTCATCAACGGCTCCTGCTCTGGTGGCTGGTGGCTTCACCATCAGACAGCTCCAGGCGGCTTTTCAGCGTCGTAGTGTTGTGTGTCGGCATTGTATTGTCGGTCGGCGGCTCTAGTTCTGGCTCATTGCGGCTCGGACTGGCTCTTTACCTGGCGGTTTGGCAGGTTGGGCACAAACGCTTTGCACAGTGGCGGTCTTTTCAGACGCTTATGCTCAGGCGGGCTAGCTGGATCAGGTTTGGATCGTATGTCAGCTGTCTCTTAACCGGGATTCCTGGTGTACTGGTACCAAGTCAGTAGCAGATGGAGGGACATATGGCTGACTATCGACAGCCCATCCCCCCAAAGCATTCAGTAGTGTTATCCATGCTGGGAATTTCACCCTGGGAGCTACCCAATCATTGTGCTCTAGACAACTCAATGTCCGTCATAGCAAGCTCATGGGCAATGTTTCGTGCCCGTCACAGCTTTTGAAGGAGACAGAACTCCGAGTGCTTGCTAAGCTGTCTCATCGTTGCTCTGCGTCCAGTGGCATGTACCAAGGGGTTTCCTTTCACTCGGCAGCTTTGCTAATGCTCGGMTTCACGTCTTAGTTACTCGCTCATGCGTTATTCACGCACGGTTTTAATCCGACTCAACAGCTGCGTCATAGCTTTCGCTCAGCAAGCTTCTGGAATACTGCCTWGCGGCAGGACCAGTAGAGCAGACCCCAAAGTGTTGCTCATGCTGGGAGTTTCACCCGTGGTTGCGAACCATCTGAGAAAGGAACTCCTGAGTAGATTGCGAATCTTGCTCGTCATCATTCCA
>BCKF01000004.1:341654-414343 GCA_001600515.1 Yarrowia sp. JCM 30694 | reverse complement strand
AACTACGGGAGCGATCTTGCATACCCGCTCCCGTAGTTTATGCCGTCCCGGTACTTTATGCTGGGACCAAACCAGGTACTTTATGCTACTTTGAGAGGCTTTTCCTCAGCGAGTATTACCTGTAGAAAGGTAAGGGATAGCTCATTTTGAAGCCCCCTATCAGTAAATTAACACAAATCYTTCAGAATTGAAATCGGAGGTGTTTTGGCCATGTTAGAAAATCAGCATTTGAGACCTTCTCAGTACATGTAAAAAACACAAAAACGAAAAACGAGCCAGGTTATTGTCCTTTACAGACATCTACGGGTCCAAGAACCGTTCAAAATGTTACAGACACCGCGGAGGGTACACCGTTGATGGTACAGATCACTTCCTACATGGCTGAATATAGTCCAATACTGTGCATTTAAGAAAGCCCCTACACTTTTCGATAATGTCCCCAACCTTAATTAACTAATTAACGAGCCGCACGCATGGGGCTGCTGCTTTATCGTGTGTTTTCCGAAGAACAAATTGAGCTAAGAGAATTCCAAAATGTGAGTTTTGTAGCCAGAGGTAACACAATGAAGACTACTTGCGCTAAATTGCTACAAATCTCGTGTCATGTGTACTTTATAGCAAATGTAGAGGTTAAGCTGGTTTGTGCTTCGCAGAATATCCATCATGGCCAAACCCCCTCCGATTTCAATTCTGAAAAATTCATCTTAATTTCATGACTGGAGGTTTCAAAATGAGCTATCCCTGACCTTTCTACGAGCTCTACTCGCTGAGTAAAGGCCGCGTAAAGTTGCATAAAGTACCTGGTTTAGTCCCAGCATAAAGTACCGGGACGGCATAAACTACGGGAGCGGGTATGCAAGATCACTCCCGTAGTTTATGCTGGGACCAAACCAGGTACTTTATGCAACTTTAGACAACATTTGTTGATCCAGCAGAGCTCGTAGAAAGGTAAGGAATAACTCATTTTGAAGCCCCCTATCAGTAAATTGAGGCAAATTTTTCAGAATTGAAATCGGAGGTGTTTTGGCCATATTAGAAATCCAGCATTTGAGACCCTTTCAGTACATGTAAATAACACAAAAACGAAAAATGAGCCAGGTTATTGCCCTTTACTAACGTCTAGTGGTCCAAGAACCGTTCAGAATGTTACAGACACCGCGGAGGGTATACCGTTGATGGTACAGACCACTTTCTACATGGCTGCGTATAGTCCAATACTGAGCATTTGAGAAACCCCCTCCACTTTTCGATAATCTCTACACAACCTTAATTATCTAATTAACGAGCCGCATGCATGGAATGCTGTTTTATCGTGTATTTTTCGAGCAACAAATTGAGCTAATGGAATTAMAAAGAGTGTGTTTTGTAGCCAGAGATCAGGATAGGAATGTTACATGTGCTAAGTTGCTACAAACCCCGTTTCATATGTATTCTAGAGCAAATTGAGAGGTAAACCTGGTTCGTTCTACGGTGAAATTCTAACATGACCAAAACACCTCCAATTTCAATCCTGAAAGTAATGCCTTAATTGTCCGACATAGGGCTTCAAAATGAGTTATCCCTTACCTTTCCACGAGCTCTGTTCGCCGAATAAAAGCCGCCTAAAGTGCCATAAAGTACCTGGTTTGGTCCCAGCATAAACTACGGGAGCGGGTTGCATACTCTTGCATACGTACATATCCGTAGTTTATGCCGTCCCAGTACTTTATGCTGGGACCAAACTAGGTACTTTATGGAACTTTACGCAGCATTTACTCAGCCAATAGGGCTCGTGGAAAGGCAAGAGATAGTTAATTGTAAAGCCCTTACTCATGAGATTACAATGCAAATTTCAGAATTAAATTCGGAGGTGTTTTGGCCATTTTGGAAATCCAGCCTTTGAGACTGGTAAGAGAGTTGTGCTAGCTCTCATTCAGCCTATGAGACCTTCCCAGTACATGTAGATGTCACAAACACGGTGCATGAGACATGCTATTGTCCTTTACTAACCTCTACCGGTCCAAGAACCGTACTGGTTGTCTTAAACCGCGGAGGGTACCCACTGTTGATGGCAGCTTGTACTTGTGACACAGCAGTAGCAATATTAGCAAAGGCGTTGCACTCGAGTTGTTGATTTGTTATTGAGGGTACAATCTCTCTATATTAGCTGGCCAGCTATTTTACTGCTCTTATTTGGCTTGTTATATCCTATTCATTTCTTGTCCGATTAGAGTTTGGATCGATTGTGCAAAATCACTGATGGTTAGGCTTGAGCCACACATGAGACATGCAATGGAACAAGATTGCCGGTGAGATAAACCCTTCCTGCATAAACGTCGCCACCACCAACAACAATACATGACCAGAAAGCGACCCAATCTCGGCGTCCGTCCTAGCGACACAGACACAAAATTTGTGGTTCGGAATGTGGCGTATTTGCTCTCGATGTGCCCCTCTCAAGATGTACCTCTGCATCTAGCACGCGCTAGGGACTTGTCTTACGATTATGCTGCCCCTCTAATGGACTGGGCTCCTCTCGGCGAATACCTGGACTCGTTTTCAGACGTATCAGATGAATTGAAACTGTCTCTGAAACAATTGCACGAAACCCTCTCAGACGCCAACGAGTCCCTTTTCATTCCCCACGTATACGACGGGAAGGCGCTTGATTTCGAGGGTGGGCTCGGTCCCTATCATATGTGGCATGGACGACGTCATTTGAACCTCACAGATTACCAACTGGCGCTTGAGAACGATCAGTACAGCTTTGGGCAGGGGTACCCAAACTTCAGCAGTTTGGAGCTGATTCAGAAAAACCACAATGGTGAGTTCCCGGAACACGAAATCGGATACAATTGTATGAATTTGTGGTACCTAAGGCTACTGGACAACCCCCTCTCTCCTCTTTTTCTACACGTCAAGACTCTTTTGCGATACGACGAGTTTCCAGATAGCTGGTGGCATGTGGCGCTGCATAAAAAAAAGGGGCACCCAACAGATAAGTCGGCGGCGCTGGTGCGAAGGATGATATCGGCGACAGAGCTGGCTAATGGACTGGTTACTCTAACTGAGTTACGCAGTGGTTACTTTTTCGGAGTAAAAAACCCGCCCGATTTATTACCAGATGACCACCCTGTCTATAAGGGACAGTTTGATGACTTTGTTCTTGGGCACCGCCACCTCACCCGTCGACACCGTCAGGAGTATCTGAGAAGTTGGGGGCAGTACATCAGTCCTCGTTTGCAAAAGCTGCTCGGGTTCAAGGCCAGAGATGGTAAGCCACTAAGAGATACAAGGGGTGTGAAGCATGCCCAGGCTCAGCTGTTTGGAAGAGGCTCGCTTCGTGAAAATATTGCTCGTCGTGAGCTTTCGGGTAGTCCTCGCCATAATCGATTATTCAAGGCTTCATTTCTTCCAAACCCCATTGGAAAAGTCATCCAAAGTGAAGAGTCGCGAACTTATTGTGGAGCATATTCAGCTGATGGATCTCGGTACCTCACTGTCAACCAGGACTCAGTCGCCACGTTGTATCAAGTTGATCCTGACGGTGTTCCGGCCTATATTTCAGCCACCATTCCTCTTCATTCCAACTCCTGGACCATTACTGACTGTTCATTTGCTAATACAAGTAACAAATGGGCAGCAGTAGCGTTTGACGGATGCCTCTACATTTCTGGTGATATGGACAACGAAGACGAAGATGGTGATTTCGAAGAGGTCAATACCTATGGCAATGCTGCTGCGTTTTCGGTAAAGTGGAGCTCTGATGACCGACTAATGTTGCTTGGTCGTTCAGCTCGGCTGGGATACACTGTAATTGACAGTGAAACCGGCAAGTACATGTATCGCCGAAAAAGCCATTCTGATATGAACGAGGCCACATGGGCAGCGGGATCGGATAACACTTTCTTCGGAGCTATGGATAGTGGAACGCTCGATCAGTTTGATTTGCGACTGAAGGATTCACATGTTCGCTCATTCGTGGGACATTTGAGTGGTTTGACGTCGTGTGATGTTCATTCTAATGGTGTGCATGTGTTGACCACTGCCAAAGATGGTCGCTCCAAACTATGGGATGTGAGAAAAGCGTCCCTTCAAGGAACTAGTACTGGCGATTATGTTTCACGGACAGATTTCAGTCAGTATGGTATCAGAGCCGACTATAGAGAGACTCTGAGCTACCTTCCACCGAGTATGGAAGACCACCCTCTTGATGAAAGTGTGGTAACATACTCAGGAGCTTTTGTTGTCAAGAGCCTCGTGAGATCCCGGTTTAGTCCCTGTGGCGGTTATGTGGCTAGTGGTTCTGCTGATGGAATCGTGCGTATTTGGAAACTCGACGGTACTCTTGCAACCTGTCTAAACAGCCACCAGTCTCTGAAGACAGCTACAGACAGGTACCTGGACCCAGCCTTGGTAGGAGCTCGGGCTTCCTTGTCATCTCTCATTCGAGATGTTCAATGGCATCCCAAATCGAGTGCTCTGGCAGCGTCCATGTTCATTAGCAGTCCCGACGATGGCCTGGCGCTTCGAGAACAGTTGGGAAATTTGCGGGGAGTAAGTGTTGGAGGTGCATTTACGTGGCAGACTTTCCAACCCCAGCAATGTGGAGCTACTGTTGTGCATTCTGTGCGGACCGATATGGACCATTTTCGGTCGCAGAACGACGAAGTGAGTCTCAAGCCCTACATTTATGAGTCCCCCGAGTATTTCCGTGCCGACAAGCGCGTCCGTGGAGATTCGGGTTATTCTCTATCTGAGCGCTGGTATGAGGTTCATGGTGCGAATTCCGGTGCCTAGAATTTATAAAGCTGATACATTAATTAGACGTTTACATATTTATTATTGAACATTTCTTAAGCTCCAGTAAGCGTGAAACTAAGTGTGGAACTCCCAACTGGTAGCCAACAACCAAACAAGGTTCAATATCAGACTCAAATCTATCCTCGCTTTGACCAACCCAAAACACGACACATCCAACATCAAACATGGCTGCCGGAGCGTCTCTAAAACGCATCAAGGTGAGTACTGCAACGACCCGTGGGGATTTAAGCTAGAAACAGCGCCCCCGAAACCTCTCCCCAAACACCCACTAACTCAGAACATCGCCATCTCGAGGCCCATTCTATACGGAAACACAGCGACTCCCTTGACAGATGAGGAGAAGGCCAACCCCGATGTGTCTCCGGATCACACTCACAGCTGGACCATTTTTGTGCGTTCTCCAGTGCTTGACATGAAGGCAGATGCGGCGTCGATTTCGCGTGTCAAGAACAAGCTGGCCGTTGCGACCAACAAGAAGGAGGCCAGCCCAGCGCCCGAGAGCAACCATGAGCTCGGATTCATCAAAAAGGTGGTGTTCAAATTACACGACACGTACGCCAACTCCACACGAACGATAGAAGAGCCTCCATTCGAGGTGACGGAAACGGGCTGGGGAGAGTTTGAAATCAGTATCCGCATTTTCTTCCCCACAGAAATGGGCGAGAAGAACATCCTGCTCTATCACCACCTCAAGCTACATCCCTACAAGAAGGACAACTTGCCTGCACAAATTGGAGCTCCTGGAGCTCCTGGTGCAGCTCTCAGCGCTCCAAGCAACAACAACGAAGAGGAAGATGGTGCAAGCGTCCCCCAGCCTGTGGATTCGTATGTGTACGATGAACTGGTTTTCAATGAGCCCTCGGAGCAGATGTTTGAGTTGTTGACATCTCGACCAGGAGCATTGTTGCCAGCAAAGTCTGATCCAAACGACCCCAGCAAGTCGTATTCGTTACAGACTGAGGCTGAGGAGCTGGATCGACTCACGGCGGGCCTGGAGACGGTTTACCAGCAGGTTCAGAAAACAAAGGAGTACATTCTGCAGTTGGAAAAGGAAAAAGAGGCTTTGTCGCAGTAGCCGGTGGGATGGATCTGTATAGTATAATCAAGTGATTTATTGGATAAATTGACAGGATAGAGGTTGTATTTTTGAGTGGATTTATTTATCTGTTTTTTTGTTTTTTTTTTCTTGTTCTGGACCATGATTAGGTGCGAAGGTCTCAGATCGAGAGAGTCAATCCATGTAGACAATTGAGCTCGCGTTAATTGGGTTGGCGAGATTCGAACCCACAGTCACCTGCCGTTTTCGTAATCATTATTGAATGAAGGAGGTGATGCGCATCAAAATAATCGTAGAAAGTTGTCAAATTGTCTTAAAACTCGGGTAATTCGTATATATTCTCTGTTATCATTACAATTCATCTCATGTATGTCTCCATCTCCCCCTTGATGATATTCATCTATCCACCAAACCGTTTTGAAATTCCGATTAAGGTTTGCAAGTCCCAGACGCGCACACCACCATCTACAGTCACCAAGCCCACGTCCATCACAACCTACAACAGCACACCACGACAATGGTCCAGTACAGAGACGAAAACATCCTGGTGGTGAGCATTGGGTCCAAGACGACCCAGGCCCAGTTTGGTCTGGCAGAGAGTCTGACCCAGGCCCAGGCTAAAGTGCCCTCTGTGGTGTACAAAAAAGCCAACCCCAATGGCACCAACGAGCCTTTCTTCTCCAGCACCGGAGACGATGCTGATGCTGTGTGGCCGCTGGTTGAGGGAAAGATTGTCGACCTGCCGGCGTTCCAGTATCTGCTGCAGCTGGTGACCCAGACTATGCAGAAGACCAAGCCCGAGATTCCTCTGGCTGGCAGCGCTTTGTTTCTGGTGTCATCCACTCTGTGGACTCGTCTGCAGCTTGAGGGCGTGACTCAGTACGTGTTTGAGGAGATGAACTTCCCCGCGTTTGCCGCCATTCCCGAGGCCGTGTGTCTCACCTACGCCTACAACTCGCCCGATGCATTCATCATTGATGTCGGCGAGGACATGACCACCCTGACGCCCATGACCGACTTCACCATCGTTGAGCCCGCTCAGATTGTGATCCCTCTGGGAGCCAGCAGCGTCAAGAAGGCCCTGGGAGCCAAGCTTCCCGAACTCACACCCGTCCAGATTGAAGACCTGCTCAAGTCCGACATCTACGAAGTACTGCACAAGGACGCGCGAAACCTCTGGTCCGCCATGAACCAGCCCGATGCCCCCGATAGAGATGAGGAGACGTCGATCGACGTGGCTGCCATTGTGGCTTCTGGAAAGACTCGAGAGATTCTGGCCGAGCGAGAGAAGAACAAGAAAAAGGAAACCGAGATCCCCAACTCGGAAAAGAACACAAACATCTTTGTGGACAGCAATGGCATCGAGCTCACCGTGGGCTCCGAGCGATTCCACGGAACCGAGGACCTTGTGGAGGCCATCACCGAGGAGACCGACCTGTCCATCTCTTTTGTCGACGAGTTTTCCAAGCGACAGCCTATCTGGAACAACATCATTATTGCTGGTGGTATGTCTGGCGTGACTGGATTCAAGGAGGCCATCATGGCCTCGCTTACCAACAAGTTCCTGGTGGCTCGACAGTCCACCTACTCGGAGCTGCCCTCCAACTTCAACACCTCGGGACGAAACACTCCTAGTGTGGGTGGAGCTACAGCAAGCGGAACTCCCCTCAACCCCCTGTACAGTCAGGCGCTTCAGACACAGGTGGGCCACGGACAGGCGCCGACGTCGATGCGGCTGGCAAAAATGTCCGAGTACTTCAGCGAGTGGAAGGGCTCGAAGCTGGAACGAGCCGCGTTCCTGGGAGCCCAGATTGGAGCCAAGCAGATCTTCGGTACCAACATTGAGGGCGCCTACATTTCGCGACAGGAGTACAACGAGGTTGGACCTGTGTCCGTTTGGGATATCTAACACTAACAGTGGCACATGGGAGGATGTAAAGTAATAAATGTAAGTATAGTATTGAGTATCATTAATTAGTGTATTAATATTATGTGTCTTTATATGCATTGTAATAATAAATAAGGGCCAGGTCATACCTTAGCCTCCACCTCCTCATCTTCCTTAATTTTGGCAGGATCGGTCTCTGAGTCAAACACAAACTCGTTGGCTGATGTGTACTGGCCTGCGGTGGTGGATTCAATGCTATCGTCAGCAGGGGACGTTTTCACAACCGGAGAGGCCTTTTCAAGATCATTGGCGGTGCTCGAGTTCATGGTGGAGTCGTCAAACTCGTTTTCAGGCTCCTTGCCCTCATCTCCAATCCATCTCTTGAACAGCGGGACCAGAAGCTGGGCAGTCAGAATCTGCTCTCCTTGGAACAGAGTCAGAGGAATCGAGACACGGCCAACCAGCGGGCTACCTGATCCGTACTGGGCATTGATCAAAGGCACACCCAGTGCAACAGTCTTAGCCGCACCGCACAGCATGATAGCCACTGAGTTTCGTTTGTTGAAGTAGAAGCCGGAGATGAATCTATGGAAGAGCTTGTACACAATTGAAGAGTCCTCAGTAGGAGGGTCTCTGGCCAACAGTCTAGGGATGGGTGATCTTGCAAAGGCGAAGCAAATTGCGGTGAAGAGCAGGTAAATACCAATGTTGAAAAATGGGACCATGATCATGGTGGCCTTTGGGACTGACTCGAATGCATCGTCGTAGAAAGAGGTCGAGAAAGTGGCCCAGATGAGAAGCAACAGGAAGAATGTTCCAAACTTGGCCAGCCGACAGTTGGTCACCACCCACTTGGTCTGCTTGGGAAAAACATTCTGTACCACTTGGCCCACGAACAGTGGCACAAACAGCGACAGTCCAAGCTGTTTCATCACTCGTCGGTACAGCTCTGTCATAGATGAACCCTTGGCGGGGTTTCCAAAGCCGAACCCGGTGGAGTCTGACAAATACAGCTGCAGCAGAGCTGGAGATACGAATGCACCCATGACGTTACCGATAGTCACCTCCAACAGCGACAAGGAGTCGTTTCCACCTGCATTCCTGGTCATTACCACATTAGAAGACACCGTGGTAGGTGTACATCCTGCAATGATCATACCCACCAGCACGTACTTGTCAATTCGGGGGTCGTTTGCCGAATAAATGGCCTTGACAAAACCAAACATGAGGGCCGGGGTGACGAGGAACGACAGTCCCTGTGTGATGAGGTGTGCTCGCCAGTTTCCCAGCTCCTTCAAAAGCGTCCTTGACGGCATACTTAACCCCGAAATGAGGAAAATAGCTGCCACAGCGCAGTACTCAATAGTGATATCTGATCGAATGGTTCCTCCTGATCTCGCGTAGTTTGGGTTGGCGTAGGCGATGGCCACCGCAGCGCCCATCCCTAAGATGAACCACTGCGATATCAGCCAGTCTATGACTTTGGCGAATTTTTCGAATTTTTGTCCCATTTTTGGGGTTTTCGGAGTTGTATCGGAGTATGGGATGTGTGTGTTTGTGGTTGTGTGATGTGCTGAGACGTTGTGTTGCAGTTACAGCGAGTCGGTTGAGTGTAGGTAAATGGTTGTCGGGCTAGATAATAGCTATCTTCTTTTTTCTGTTGACTTAAAATGAATCATTCCGAAGCACGGTTGTGCGATCTGCATTTTAATAGTCATGCTGCTTTGTGCGCTTATGCATAAACTTTGGCAATCAAGATTTATAAATGGTTTTGATGGATATAAGACGTGGGGGGTGGGCAAACGGATAAGTGGGTTGCTGGAGTATGTGAAGGCTGAGCATTCTGTGTTGTTTGCTTGTGTTTTTCTTAGTCTTTTTGTGTCAAACCGCTCACTTGGCAGGTATAACTGAGCCTGCTGCGACGCGCAGAACCCGGGGTACCCCAACCGACACGGCTCTCAAACTCAGTCAAAAAAACGGAAGCCGCAGATGGTTAAAAGTTAGAAAATTGTGGCTGATTGGGGGTCACAGTATGACTAATGGGCTAGCGACTTGGTAAGATGCTAACCGAGCAGTGGGATGGGTGGGGAGGTGGTCTCCTCCCTATGTGTATACTTTTTTATCGAATTACTTGGGTAATAAAAATTACTTTGGTTGTTGTAAGTAATTTGTTTGAAAACAATGAATCAGGCTTCCGACGTCAACCGCGCATGAAACCAATCACGTGCCTGCTCTGAAACAGCTAAAAACCAGAAGGACCTTCTTTTCCCTTTTTGCTGTATCACATTTGCTCTTTCCGACAGTGTCGTAGCTCACTTGACTTTGGTTGTCTGATTTAGCTCTGTAAAATAGTGTAGAGACACTGTCATAGGGGTGCTGACTCTATACTTTTAGAAAAACTAGGGAAAGTGTATCGGATTTATCTCACTAGAGAGCCCTCACTTTTATGATGAATAATCTCCCCCTAAAATCTCTTCGCCATCCAGCACCACTCCAGCTGAATAACATCTCACAAATTTCACCCAAATTACCCTGCACACACCATGCATATCAGACTCACCAACATCAGGAACCACCACCAAGAACGCCTCGAGAAGCTCAGCATGGGAATCCAAGATTGGTTTGCGCAAAAGTCGCGGAAATGGGCCGCTCTGCGCCAGAAACCAGCCATGCGCCTGCTCATCTGGTCCACATGGATCCCCGTGGCGATATGTTTTCTGGACCACGCCTACTTTCTCGGACACATTAGCGGCAACTCCATGACTCCAGCCCTGAACCCCGACTCGAATCTCGGCAAGCGCGACATTGTGCTGCTGCAGAAATTTCTCATCAAGCAGCCCGGGTACCTCAAGGTCGGCGATGTGGTGCTGCTACGAAACCCCACGGATCCGGACAAGTTTCTGTGCAAGCGAATTCTGGGAGTGGGAGGCGACGAGATTGTGACCCGCCATCCTTACCCGCAAAAGACGTGTTTCGTTCCCTTCAACCATGTGTGGGTTGAGGGAGATAACATTCACTCATTCGACTCCAACAACTTTGGACCTGTGTCGTTAGGTCTGATGCATGGCAAGTGCCCCAAGGTACTATGGCCGTTTGGACGGTTTGGAGCTATTCCGGACGGTGGACGGGAGGCCCGTAAGGACAAGTTGGGGTACGTGGACGACGAGGTTTTGGAGTAACCATTGTACATATTATTGCATTCATGAAGAAACGAAACGAGGGGAAACGTAGCGGGTTAAGTGAGGGTGTGTATGCCACGAATTGTAGATCAGCTTGTAACTACCGAGTGTCAAGCTCTTGTAGGGTGTACTACGCTGGAGTACAAGATCTGTGTCAATTGCATATAGGCATAGCAATCAACCACTCCAGAGTCCACTCTGAAGCTGTAGTCAGTTTAATAGCTACAATAACACCTAAATATTGATCCCAGGGATTATGCATATTACAGTCACTCATCTGCTTCAACTTTCTTATCATACGTTACTATATACATGACTCTTGTATTTACATCACTCCTTGGGGAGCTTGTTGAGGAACTGGGCAGGGATGGTCTCGAGAATGTCCTGCTCGGAAAGCTCCAGCTTCTTGTTCTTCAGAGCCTCCTCAAAGACGGCGGCGGCGCCCATCTTCTCCTCCACCAGATGCTGCAGCACTCGGACGGCGTTCCAGGGAGCCACGGGGAGAGGGTTAGATTCTCGGTACTGCTTGATGTAGTTGAGGGCCTCGGCGACTCCCTCGGTGGTGTCATTGGCGAGGAACATGATGTACTGCTCGAAAATGTCTCGCTTGGGCTGGTGCACAAAGCCGTGGTTACCCTCCTCCTCGGAAGCCCCGCTGTATCGCTCGTACTTGAGCTTGGCGCCGTACTTGACGGCCTCGATGATCTGGTCGTTCACCTCCACGCCAGTGTTGATTCGGGGGTCGGTGGAAAAGCCGTAGTATGCAACAAGGTGTCGCTCGAGCTCCAGAGACAGCTCTCCATCGTAGACAGCGTCGGCAGTGACGTACTTCTCGTCAAACTCGGCGTTGGCCTTGGCTCGCACCTCGGGAAGGACCTTCTGGACCTCCTCGTAGGCTCTGTATCGCTCGGCCAGCACGTGTCGAATGCTCACCATGGTCTCGCCGACCCGGTCGTGCTCGGTTCTGTACCCTCCGTTCTGGTTCTCAAAGTGCATTCGCGAGGTGACTCGCTCCTCCTTGAGCAGAATGTTTCGCTCCTTGAGACATACATACCACAGAGCGTGGAGGTCCTCAAACGACTTTCGTCGCAGCTCCGCAACGCTCCAGGCTCGCGTGCTGCTATCAAAGGATCGCTGATCTCGAACCACCTTCTTGTCCTTGCAGAAAAACTGCCACAGGGGATGCGAATCGGGCACAGTGATGTTGTCCAGGGCAGGAGCAATGGGTGCCTTGAGCTCCAGCTTCTTGACAAACTGGTTGCCGGAAACGGATCCGGGGAGCGGCTTGGGCCACTTCTTACGACCCTGTCGAGCGGCCGATGTGTGTAGCGATCGGATCATTTTGCAGTTCGGTGCTGTTTGCAAGTCTCTCGGTCTGCTGAAAAATTCCGCTTGACAACTTGAAACTCTAATTTGTGCACGGGCTATTCTCCCAACTGCCAAAATTTTGGTAATGGTATAAGGTTTGAAGGTCAGGTGACCACAATAAAACACATCTCCAAAGCTCTCCAAATGTGCCTCATGATAAGGATGGAAGGCCAAGTATGCCCCAAAGGGTTTAGCATCACAAGCTTAGGACAACATAATCTCATTGGCCCTAAAATACCCTGTTTTACCGCATATTATGCCTTCATCAGTCTCCATGGAGCTACAATTGCACTGTAACCTCCATTATAAAAGCAAATATATAATATCACGTCTTTGAAACTGATTGTTGTGCCATGTACAGCTCATAGTCATCTCACAGCTCTCCCCATGTGTCCACCTCCTTGTATCTTGTGCAAATAACCACCTTCCTGCTATCTTGGTCACTCCTCCCAACCGACCCTAACCCTGATTTTCGAACCAACATGTCGTCACACTTTAGCAGAGTGGCTAATCAACTAATCACCACCAACACATCACAATGGCCGACGTCGACACTTCCGGCGGCTCCGAGCCTCTAGATCTTATTGGTCTTTCTCTCAACGAGAATGTTTTTGTCAAGCTTCGTGGAGGACGAGAGCTTTATGGACTTTTGCATGTGAGTAGCAACAACATCCAACAACAGCAGCGATGCAAGATGCTGAGATTTGAACAAGCAAACCACCATTTCGCTCGCGTTTGATGACCCAACTAACCCAGGCCTATGATATCCACTGCAGTATGGTGCTTGGAAACGTGGAGGAGACAGTTTACGAATATGTCGAGGGCAGTCCAAAGCTCGAGGCTCGAAAGAAGAAGAGCGAAATGCTCTTTGTCAGAGGTGACTCGGTGATTCTCGTCACTTCTAACCCCCCTAAGCGACCTTAAGGTGACATGTATTATAGTAATGGATGGTTTTTTTGAATGTGTGGGAGTGATGCAAGCTGGAGATGTCGCTACAGCATCGTGGATTCTCTGGGACGGCTGTGGATTTAGACACCAGCCTTTGTACTCGTAGAAATATGGCTTTGTTCTACTACTTGGGTTTTTTCATCATTGGTGCTTTGCCTTAGCCTGCACTAAAACGATTACTGTCCAGCTACAGGTACATATTCGTAGATTATTGTTAGATATTCATTTTGTACATAAATGCACTTTTCGGGTGCTCCTCTTCTAAATACTATTTCGTCGAGCAATGGTTCTCTTGTGCTTAGCTCGCACGTTTTCCATACCAGGAATACTGGGCATCTTGCCGTCTTCACGCAGCTCGGTCAGGAACTTGTGGCCGTACTTGTTTCCAACCCGGTAAATGTCCAGGAACTTGGCAAAGTCCAGAGTGGCAAAGTCGTCGATCGGAGGACGCATGTAGATAACTCCAGGTGTGTTTTTGGCCTTCTCCAGAGCACCAACGGAAGACACATAGGCCAGCCGAGCCTGGATTTCTGCCAGGTTGGGTACATTGGGATGTCGACCAAAGGGGTTCCATCGGTTGAACATGACCCAAGCACCAGAAAGCGAGTCTCCGTAGTTCATGGGGGTAGTGTCGTCAATAGATCCGACATCCACAGCAAACACCACAGACGCACCCTGGGCCTTCATCTCACCCACAGGCAAGTTATCCACGTATCCTCCATCCAACAACATGGATCCATTGTCGGTCAGCGGAGGCAGCAGACCAGCAAGCGACATACTTGCTCGAATGTATCGCCAGGCGTATCCAGAAGTATGGATTTCCATTCGTGAATGCGTAATGTTGGTGGTGTTTGTGAAATATCGTAGCCAGAAATCCTCGATTCGCGACTCGCCAAACGCCTTCCAAATACCTCGGTTGAACTCGTGACCAGTGGTATAAGAGGTGGCAGGGTACGTCAGATCAAGAGCCATACGCCACAGAGACGAGACTCGGCCAGAGAACTTCTTTGCTCGGCCGTAAATCGGCACAAGATCGTACTCCTTGGCGTACAAACCTCCAATGAACGAGCCAATAGAGGTACCTCCGACAAAATCGATTGGAATACCGGAATCCTCCAGAGCCTTGATGATTCCGATATGCGAGATTCCTCGGGCTCCTCCTCCTCCCAGCACCAGACCAATAGCCTGACCAGACAAAATTCGGGCCAGTCGGTTGAAATCGTCCTTATTGGCAGACGACGTGCTGTAAATGCTGGCCTTGGGTCTGTACATGGACCGGAACTCCTCCTGGATGGTCTGGACCTTGTTTTTGAGATTGGCCAATGTACCGGTTCGCTTCATCTTTCGAATGCTAGCGAGTACATCAGCCTCATGACGAGGCAGATCCATCTGCACATGATGATGGGTATGTACCCACACTCGAGGCTTCAACCAACTGCTGGTGAGTCCAGGAGGAACAAATCGCTCAGGATGGATCAGCACCATCTCGGTTCTAGCAGTGGTTCGCATCTTGACCAGAACTCGCTCGTACTCTCCAATATCAGGTTCAGAACGAGCATCGGCAACCAGAAGCACACAATCAGCCTGAGCAATACATGTGTGGGTCCACGAAGAACCAGGAGGTGTGTCTGCAACATACAGAACTGTCTGGTATCTATCCTCAATATCATCCAGGAAACCAGATAGCTTCAGCTTACCAAGAGGGTTGAAGGCATGTCGACCCATATGGTTGAGAACAGAAGCATGGTTCAGGTGGCATGCTTCTCGTCCAACGGCCTTCATACCGCTGTATAGTCGCCGTCCAAACTCGCTCACGTCCACATCCTGAGAAATGGGAACCACGGCAATAGTCAGATAACTATCGTGGTGGGCAGCCATGTCAAAGGTGTGCATTCTTCGAGGGATGGGAGCACGGTCCTCCATGAGAGACCGCACTCGGGAAGCCACGATTCGAGAGATCTCAAACGTGATACTAGGGTAGTGCAGAGCCAGAGACTCAAACAGAGCTCTAGGAATCTTGGCAAGCTCAGCGTCTCGAATAGCTACCAGAGTGGAAGGACGACGAGTGAGTGTCAGCACCTCCAGCTCACCCACAGACTCGCCTTTTCCGTACTCACCGATACTAGTGAGGTTCTTCCGATGACCCTTACCTCCCTCCTTGGTTTCTCCTGACTCTCCACCAACAACAGAGGCATCGCCCTTGGTTTCGGCCACAGAACGCACTCGTCCGTTGAGAACAATGTAGATGGCATCTGCATCCTGGCCCTCCTTGTAGATTTTCTGGCCAGCCTGCACCTGCACCCACTCCATGGCAAAATCAAGATGCAGCAACAGCCGAGACAACACCTTGGTCAGCGACTTGGCCATAGTCAGATGGACCATGGGGTACTTGTCAGACATACGTTCGATGGCGGCTCTGGGGAGGAAACCGGCGTAAACGTCAGTTCGAGCTCGTAGATCGGCAAACGATCGATGTCCGAGAATGGATCCAATGTATCCACCCACTCCACCGGGCTGGACGGTGTACAGATCATGGTAGATCTTGTGGTGGTCCGTGTATCCAACCTCTAGAACACCGTCAATCAGATAGTAGAGGCCAGGAGTGGGATCATCCTGCTTGATGAGTAGCGAGTCCTTCTTGAACAGCACCACCTCCATGTACTGCGCAATATCATTTCGAATAGTGTCAAAAGGCGCAGCCATCAGCGAATCTTCATCGAGACTGGATGTTGAGGTTTCGGAACGAGCGTAAAAAGAGTTTTGAGACCGATCCGAGGGTAATCCAATGCCAAAATGCGAACCTCCAAGTGAATCATGGCCAGTTCGACGGCTTCGAAGCTCGTCTCCAAGAGACCCACTGCTAGCTCCGGTGTTGGCGCCAGTGAACATGGGGGAGGCTGTGTTGGAAACGGTCTTTACAGCATTGATAGACGACTGAATCGAGTCTCTGTCGATACCAAGTACCTTGAAAATAGCCTCGACTAGAGCAGTTCGGAGTGCGGTGTCTTCGTTTTCGTCGTCATTACCACTGAATGACAGGTTTTGGATGCTGGCCTTGTGCTTGACACTGGACAACTCGAACACTGGTCTCTCCTGACGAGAAAGGGGAACGTTGGTCAACAAATCACCAGGGTTCATGTGATCACCAACAGCTTCCAACGAATCCAAACTGACCATTCGACTCTGACTGGTCAATTGGCCCTGGTGGTTGAGCTGCACGGAAAATCGCTGACGCTTGCTACCCTTGGCCTTCTTGTTGAGAGTGACGGTATACTTCTTGGGTCGGCCTCCCAGCTGAGAAGCGTCGTAAACCTGGTTGAGCTTCTTCACAGCACCTTCTCGCAGGTAAGTAGGCAGCTCGTTGCGAGCATGGCTGTTGAGGTTGACCTCTGTCTGGAAGATTTCAGGTGTCAGACCAAAGTAATGATGTCCAGTCTGGAACGTGACACGCTGGAAACGAGTCAAAATCACCTGCACGATATGTGCCGTGGCCTGGGGGAACTTTTTGGTGATCCGTCTGAAGGCTGCAGCGGGAATGATTGCAATGGTAGAGTCTGTCGCTGCTCGGACTGTCACAGACAGCTTAGTAGCTGGTTTCTCAGACAACCGCTCTCCAAACTGCGGCTCGTCCTTTTGCACATCTTCTGAGCCGTCGGCATTAAGCGACATGTTGGGAACATCAGAAGCTGAAGCCATGGGTGAATTGACGGCACTGTCAAAGTTCTTATGGAGCTGCAAATCGTCAGTGAACAGTGACAGAATGTTGAACAGCGAAGTCAGAGGGGCTCCGTTCTTGATCTCCGACAGCAGAGTGTATCGCTCTCCGTTGAACATGATCGAGTCCTCTTTTCGGGAGTCTGGCACGCTGGTGGGATTCTGCACAAAACTGGACTGTTTGGCAAACACCTGCACAGTTCCCTCAACAACCACGGAAAAGCCCTGCTCGTCGTCCAAAGGCACCATTTCGTCAGCTGACAGCTTCCAGGTCTGCATGTGTCTGGTGAGTTCGTGGAAAACGGGTCTTTCCAGGTATCCAAAGATCTTGACGGCCGACAGAAACTCGTCAAAGTAGTTGGCAAAGCCCGTCTTCTCGTCTTCGCCGTCGGATTCGTCGTACATGTCGATTTCGGGCTCCTGTCGAGGCTGTTCCTGGGGTAGTCGAGAGTACACCGTCAGGTACTTGTATCGCACTACTGCGACCACCACGGCCACAAGGGCAATGAGAATCAGTAGTCTGTGTTAGCTAGAGCAAATTGTCATGTGTCGAGTATGATATACTCACAAAGAAGAGAATTGTAGGGAGATGTTGATGGTTCTGCCCAGAAGGCCCAGAACGTAGGTAGGAATGCCGTAACAGACCCAGCCGATAAGTCGCAGAAACCACAGGCCAAAGGCCCAGGCCAGATACGACAGAGACGTGTGTGCGGCATATGCGCTTTTGGCCAGAGCATTGCTGACCACTGCCGCGGGGGTACTTGTAGCTTCCTCCACAAAGGCTTCTGCGGCTTCCTGCACATGTTCCACCACTGGGGCGATTATCGCTGATGGCGACTCCATTGTGTAGTCACAGAGGCGATGTGCTTGGTGTTGGCGTATGTGTTGGACGCGGGGTGGTGTGGATGCTGATTTGCGTACTGTAGGTATATATACCGGCTTCCTGTTGCGTTGCTATTTATTTGCATGCACCCTTCTGTAGACCATGCGCCAACTTAATCAGTGGGGTATCGAGGCGAATTGTGCTTATGCAAGACATGCATGGATCAGCAAGCCGGAAAACGAGCCACTTTCTGGGGCGGATGATTGGAGGAGATGTGTTTGGTACGCGTATTCTAAGAATTCAATTTCCACCGCTCTTTTTCTACACACTGTTATCTGGTCTCTAAGCGTGAATCTAATCAAATAGGCTGGGTAATATGTTGAAGGGTTAAAAGTAGGGTGCATGCCCGGCACAGCAAGCTGTCAAGCCTGTACCGACAACTGAAAACAGGCACAGGCGTGAATGCCGAGTCTTGGCTTGCTCAAAACCAGGTGCATGTGAACGTATAGACCCAAAAATTGCAGCTCATACTCTTAAGCTGACCCCAGCAGTAACTGGGCTGTTCTGCCAGTCCAATAGCATTCACGATAATTAGCGTGGTCAATAATAAAAGTGCGGAGGGAGAGCCAGAGTCAAAAGTCTCGGAAATGAGCGTCCTTACAGGTGGCAAAAAGCTGTTGCGGGGCTCAGGAACAAACGGTAACCAGGATAATATATTAATAAAAGGTCAGGCGGCTGTATTCAACTGAAGGCTGTGGCATCTTCATTGCCTGTACTTTCCCTGTTCTTTCTAGCAAACCTCAGGCACTCACTCCAAGAGACAACTGGGGAGTTGCATTATGGGTAAATGCTGTATCAATAAATACCTATATGCTTACTAAATAGCAGAGGTGCCTGTTTTTTCTTCCCTACCTATTATTTTCTTTTTCTGAGTTGAAAAACCCTTGGTGCGCTTGGCCCCATTCTACCTCTTAACCCCATTTGGCTTATCTCCGTTGGGAGTCGGCATTTTTATCGCCACAGGTTAAGCTTGCATGAAGTGAAAATAAATTGAAGCTCAAATAAATCGAAGCCCAAACTCTGCACACTAACATGTGGCGAACCAGCATCCAGAGTAGGCATCTACTGGCCAAAATACCGATAAAAACGTCACTACAACCACTATCACTTGCAAAATATTATCACAGCGGCCCCAAAGCACCCGAACGAAACTACAAACCGGGATCGAGACCGAAAAATGACTTCCGACAGTCCAAAGGCCCCAGACCGCCTTCTAACAAGCCCAGAAACGCCCCGAGACCAAAAGACAAGGCTTTCGTGAAAAGTAAGCTGCCGCTAAATGGACCTCTCCGGTTGAATCTTCAAACTCCTGATGTCCACCTCTCTATTGACCATACCAAAGCGAAAACTTGGACCGACCTCAAAGTCCCTACTGAGATTGCTAGCGAAATCAGCTCCGCCATTTCAGCCGCCTCGGAACCCGAGTACGCCCAGAAACAGTTTCTGTCTATCGTCAACTCGGACATTTCGCTTGTGTGGAACTCGTTATCGGGATGTGGAGTGTCGACTGCCCTAGATGTTGCTCTTCTGTCAAAACAAGATCGAATCAATGTGCTCAACTCCCAGAACCCGAAAGACTTTGGAGTCAACCATCTCTTGATTGTGTCATCCGAGCTGGCCGGAAAACAGCATTTGAAACGTCTCTTGGAGATTTCCAAGGCCAACACAGAGACCCAGGAAGACACTGTCAAGGCTGAGGCTTCTGTGGCCCAGCTCATGTACCGTGCCTCTCCTGAGGTTGAGAAAGAGCAGCTGGCTCTGCTGAGAAAGGCTCCTAGCCCCCAGGTTCTCATTACTACCCCTACACGACTTATGGACGTCCTCCAGTCTGACTTCCGAAACCGTCTGAATCTCAAGCAGCTGTCATCCATCTTTGTTGACGATGCTGACGTCATGCTGCCTCAGGAAAAGTTCATCCTCAAGACCAAGACTCAAAAGGTCCAGAACCACACAAAGCCCATCATCGAACTGGGCAACTACATTGCATCTCTGAGAAACGGATACATGAGATCGGAGCTCATGGAGTTCCCACCTCTTCAAGTAGTATTTGCTGGAGCCACTCTCAAGCCCTTTCACAAGCGGCTATTGAGCTCGCTGGGCTGGAGTGAAGGTCGTCCTGTCGTTGACATTGGCCTTACTCATCACAACATGGTCAAGGCACCCTACACCATCACATCTCCTGACGTGGATGTCAAGCTTGTGACTAAGCCTTCTGTACGGGCACCATGCATGAATGTGGGGCTTCCTCCTGTTAACCTGGGATTGGCTCTTGAGGAACTACAGGACGTTTCGTCTCTGGCTCGAGACAGAAGCGAGTATCTGAAAATGAAGTTTGCTGCTGTCCGGGATTTTTACAACGACAGATACACCGGAGTGATGCGAAAACGATTTTACAACAAGCAGCTATTCCTCAACCCGCTGTACTTTGAGGCAGCTTCGGACATTATTAGGAGCAGACCTACTGACCGTGCTCTGATTCTGACTACTCAGTCGTTCAAAGCTGACAAGTACAAGGAGGCATTTGAAAAGGTGGGAATCAACGCTGCCCATGTGGCTGATTTGGACCCTTCCAAGATGGAGGAGTTCTGCCAATCGTTTTTTTCTACTCCCATTGATCCTACCAACGAGGCTACCAAAGACATGCCCCAGGCTATTGTGTGCAACTTGAGACAGTTCAAGGGAATTCAACTGCCTGGTTTGAATAACGTGATTGTGCTCGGATGGGAGTCGCTTGAAGAAGAGTCGGATTTTGCATTGATTGCCAACATGTGCAATTCGGAAGAGAGTATCAAGGCTCGAAACGATCATGACTACAAGGCTACCAAACGTGGACAGATGAGCATTATTCTTGACGCGGAAGATAGCCGTGATGAGGTATTGCTGGAGAGAATTGCATACACTGTCGTTCAGACTGGTGTTGAGTTGGACGAGGCACCTATTACTGTCAAGGCTGCCAAGAAGCCCTCCAAGAAGGCTGCTAAGCCTGAGGGGAATGCCGAGGGAGAAAAGAAGCCCAAGAGACTGGGCAAGAAGAAGGCTGCCATTGCTGAGAGAAAGGCTCTTAGAGAAGCTGCCAAGATGGAGGCACAAGGAAGTGAAGGAATTGAGAACACAGAGTCTCAAATTGCATCTGACGAGCCGGGTACTAGGACTGCACTAGAGTCTGTATCTGATTCTGCCGTATCTGAGTCTGCACCTGGCTCCACTGGATCTGAGTCTGCATCTGATAAACTGAAGCAATCAGCCTAGTTACCCAAACATTTGTACATACATAAAATAGATAATCATACTAATCGATATTGTTAACTAATACTCCAGAACTGTAGACATCATTGTGCCTTGTTGCTGACACCGTATGGTCTGACGTACCGGTGCCTGACTACTTCTACTTGTACAGTACAGTCTCACATTACACACTCAAAGCCCAGTCGATATATACAAATTATATTTACACGTTTACTCGTTGATCTTGGCGAGAATCTCAGCGTCTCGGAAGAGGAGGTAGTCCTGCGTTAGTATTGTTGATCTGAATGATCTGAGGCGTGGGTATGTGAGACACCCTGCCTGAAGTTGCATGGAGGATCAATGGATCAATGCAGCACACAGCCTTGGCAGTGATTCAATGATGCTTCCGATAAGCCCATGAATCGCTGCAACACAGCTTTGGTACCCATCCATTGATGCTTCCACTTGATTCCACCAATTATACTCACCTCATCACCGATCTTGATGGAAGAACCACCGAAGGGAGGGATCAGAACCTTGTCACCGGCCTTGACGGAGGTGGGGATGATGTCACCGTTCACGTTGGGGGCACCGGGTCCAACAGCAAGGACGTTGGCCTCGTTAAGCTTCTCAACGTTCTTCTCGGGAATGTAGATTCCGGAGGCGGTCTGAGAAGCAGCCTTGATTCGCTGGACGAGAATTCGGTCGAGCAGGGGAGCGAGAGACTTGACGTTCTTGATGGCGGCAGACATTGTGGTTGTGGTGGGTCGGGAAGATGTGGGGAGAAAAGCACATTTATAGTTGTGGGCGTGGAAATTTCTGGATCTTTAGGGTTAGGGTTGAAAGGTTCGTGGGTTTGGGTGGCCAAGGTGTATCAACTTAGGGCACTCTGTGTGGCAACCACGCCACCCTATTGTGGAAGGCGCGGGTCACGTCTATAAAGAACGCTGCAAATTCTTACATTTTCTGGTCATTTTTCTCTTTCCTCCCCCCAATCGCTTCCATTTCATTTCCCCTTGTTGTGCACAAAACTGTGGCTCTTCTAAACGAGTTCAAACTGTAATTTTCTCTGGTTTTACAAGCCGCAGCCGGTAGCTGAAAAAAGGCTCTATCGTTCAAGAGGTAAGTGTATCATCTACTGAGACTGTTGGGTGGTGTATCTATTACTATCTCCGTATATTATATATCAACTTTTCAGAATTTTCAGCCACCCGGGGGGGATTTTCTTCCCCAGCTTTTCTTGTGCATAACACTGCGGCTTTTGACGGTTGACTCACTAAAATACACTCCAGGACCCCGTGTGAATTGACTTTGGGTGCATCCGAACTTGTTCCGACACTAACACAACACACATACACATCTACAGTTCTAGTCACTATTACAACATATTATTAAATGATTACCAAGTCTAACTGGGCTGTCTGTTTCCCAACCGTCGCAGCTGCTTTCGCTCCTCGTTTCGAGCCAAAAACTTGGACGTGGTAGTCGTCACAGGGGCCTTGGGGACAGCAGGGGCCTCTTGGAACTTGTACGTGTTGCTTCCGTACGCAGTAGGAAGCTGCTGCTGCTGAGGCGATGAGTACATGGCATTGGAATGGCCAACGTAGTCAAAGTAAGGCGAGCCGGGTTGAGCAGCATTAGAAGGCGAACCAAAGGCAGCAGCGCCGTTGTTGAGGTTGGGCGTAGCAGGGTTGGATCGAGCAGCGGCGGCGGCAGCGGCAGCATGGCCAGGACCAGCGGTACCAGGCATGTGGGTAATGGCAGAAGCAGCGGCAGCGTTAGCAATAGAGGCATTGTGCTGGGCAGCCACAATCTCTCGGAACTCGCCATACTCGGCGGCCTTGGAGATGGCTCGGATCCACTCTTCGGATCCGTTGGAGTCCTCAATGTAGTAGACTCGCTGCTGCACCTCCATGGCAAACACACCTCCGCCGTTCTTTCGATCGGGGTACTCCCGAACACCCACGTAAGGAGACATGAGATCAATCTCCACTCGGATTCGCTTGTCATCCATAGACACGACCAGCGCTCGGCACAAAGTGGTGACGAGGAAAATTCGTCGCTTCTTCTTGGGGCCGGTGAAAAACTTGGATAGTCGCGTGTGGTGCTCCTTCTCCTCGTCCTCCTCCTTCCGGCTGGTAGCTGTGCAGTAGATGTGGCCAAGCTTGAGAATTCGCTCGTCATGAGCCATCATGAGTCCAGCAAACTCAGCATCAAGCTGAGAAGCAGCAGGTAGCAGAGGGGGGTTGTCGAGGTTGGTTCGAGGAGGCTTGCCAGACAACTCGGTGGCATGGAGCACCTCGGCCTCGTCCTCGTCCTCCTCGGCATCCGCAATAGCCTGGGTAGTGTCGCCAGGGTGCACGGAAGCCACTGTGGTATCGCCAACGTTAGCAGCAGGGGCAGGAGCAGAAGCAGCCACAGGAGCAGCCGCGGCAACAGAAGGAATACCGGGGACTGCAGCGGGTGCAGGAGCCTGCTGAAGCTGCTGCTGCTGAACCTCTCGGTGTCCAGGCAGATCCTGGTCCTCAGGGAGCACCATAGACTGAACATGCTGAGTCTGGGGCGATGCCTGGGGAGGAGGAGCGGGAGCAGAGGCAGGTGCACTCACGGGCTCTGCCGGGGGAGGCGAAGCAATGGTGGCAGCAGCCAGAGCCGGGTTGGGGAACCCACCGGGCATGGACGATGTGACGGGAGGTGCGGCAGCTCGGAACTGTCGAGAAGCCATGCCTCCTCCAGCAGCACCAGCGGCAGCAGCAGAGGCAGCAGATGCACCGTTAGATGCAGCGGCGGCGGCAGCGGGAGTAGCCGAGGTGGGGCTAGGAGATGCCTTGTCGGGGCTCTGGAGTCGCTCGGTAGAGACAGAGGGTCCAGTCTGACCAGCTCGTCGAGGAGCAGACGTCTTGGTCTGCAGATGCAGAGACGTGTTGGAGCCGTTCTTCTTGCCTCCAGAGTTGGTGGGGCTCAGATCATTGTCCTTCTTGGCAAAGGGAGCTGAGGGCTTCATGGCCAGAGCGGCAGCTGCGGCATGGGCACTCTGCTTGGCCTGGGCCTCCTGTCGAGCCCGGTACTGCTGCTGCAGTGCCTTGTAGTTGGGGATCTGTCGGGGAGCCATGGGCTGAACCTGAGTAGAGGGAACATGAGGAGGCATGGCAGCCTGTCGAGCCATGGGGTTGGATGACTTGGCAGAAGGTCGGTAGGGCTGCAGCTTGGGGTGCGCACCCTTCCAGATGGCCTTTCTGTCGTTCCAGTCGATGCCCTCGAAGAAGGGGTGACTCTTGATCTGGTCCATCTTCAGTCGCTGACGAGGGTTCACAACCAACAGACGCTTGATCAGGTCACGTGCAACAAAGGGGAACCCGGGAGGGTACGACATCTGGCACTTGACAATCTTCTGGAAAGTCTGGTACTCGTTTCCAGCCTTGAAGGGAGGTCGGCCGGCCAGCATCTGGTACAGAATGCAACCAAAGGCCCAGAAATCGGAAGACTTGCCGGTCGCCTTGTCTGTGAGCAGCTCGGGAGAGACATACTCAGCAGTACCCACAAACGAATGTGCCTTCACATCATCAGGGTACTTTTCGGTAACGTTGCCATCGGTGTCCTTGAGAGGCTCCATGAGCTTGGCGGTACCGAAATCAGTCACCTTTATGCGCATTTTGTCGTCCAACAGAATGTTTTCGGGCTTGAGGTCACGGTGGACCACACCCTTGTTGTGCATGTAGTCGATTGCGTCCAGCAGCTGGGCACCGTAGTACTTTGTGCACTCCTCGTTGAGAGAGGTGGTTCGCTTGATCAGAGAAAGCAGCTCTCCGTTGGCAGCGTAATCCAGCACAAAATACAAGGACGACTCATCCTGGAAGGTGTAGTAGAGTCGTACAATACCGGGGTGGTCGCCGAGTCGGTTGAGCGTATTTTTTTCGATGTTGACGTACTTGACCTTCTTCTCCTTGATGATGTGTCGTTTGTCAAGCACCTTGATGGCGTACTCTCGCAGAGTGTGTCGATCGACAGCTGCTCGTACCTGTGTTAGTTAAAGTCGGTTGTGGTTTCTTCTCATGCTGTAATACTCACTGTAGAATAACTACCCTCACCAAGAGGTCGGCCAAACGAGAAATCGTTGACTCCCTTTCGGATGATCTTTGTAGTGGACTCGCCAGACGGCGTGACCTCGGTCTTGACGGCCGTGGCGGCACCCTTCTCCTTCCACTCCTCGGTGGTCTTAGGCAGCTCCGACGATGCCTTGGTGGCAACAGGAGACGACGCCTTGGGGACCTCGGGAGCAGCGTGTGAAGGTGCAGGGGGCTGCTGCTGCTGAATAGGCTGCGTCTGGGGAATCGGGGGTCGAGGCGACACTGGAGAGCCAGAAAGTGACACGGGCGACGTGGCGGCAGGGATGGTCACCTGAGGCCGGCTCTGGACATTGTGGGCAGTGTGGGCGCTGGAGTGGGCAGTCACACTGTCGTTGTTAGTGTACTGGGGCTCGTAGCTGCGTGCCAATTGGGGCTGCGAGTGCTGCTGCACATGAGTGCCGGGCGCCACATGGATCGTGACGGGGGACTGTGTCTGTGTAGCAGGGGCCTGGACCTGCGGGGGCGACGCTGCTGCCTGGGCCTCTCGTGCATGCTGCTGAGCCTGCTGGTAAGCCTGCTGCTGGGCCTGCTGATGAGCCTGGGCCTGAGCCTGAGCCTGAGCCTGAGCCTGCTGCTGAGCTTGCAGGTGAGCCTGCTGTTGGGCCTGGGCCTGGG
Source organism: Yarrowia sp. JCM 30694 (assembly GCA_001600515.1). Taxonomy (NCBI): domain Eukaryota; kingdom Fungi; phylum Ascomycota; class Dipodascomycetes; order Dipodascales; genus Yarrowia; species Yarrowia sp. JCM 30694. The sequence goes on along the minus strand of BCKF01000004.1, from coordinate 388,536 downwards.
CCTGGGCCTGGGCTTGCTGCTGAGCTTGCTGCTGTGCCTGAGCCTGCTGCTGGGCAGCCAGCTGGGCCTGTCGCTGGGTCTCGTACTGCTGTCGCTGCAACTGCTCCTGCTCCTGCTCCAACTTTCGCTGCTGCTCCAACTGTCGCTGATGTCGCTGCTGCTCCTGCTCCTGCTCAAACTGCTGTCGCTCAAGCTGTTGTCGTTCGTGCTGCTGTCGCTCAAGCTGCTGTCGTTCAAGATGCTGTCGCTGAAGCTGCTCCTGCTCGAGCTGATGAGCGTACCCCTGGGCGTACTGTTCCTGAGCAGAGTAGTCTCTGGTGTCGTCCAGCACCTCTCGGGAGTCTTCGTACTCGTAGTCGTCGTCCAGCTCCTGGTCGGGCTCGTCAGGGTTGGGCTCCTCGGCCCGGTTCTGGAAAGCAGTGCTCATGCGTCGGGGGTCGTGGTGTAGTCCCAGACCCAATCCTGCATGCTCGTCCTGATGCTGCTGCTCCTCCTCGTAGTCGCTGCTAGCGCCGTCACTGGTCAGGTGCATGTTGGCCAGATGTTGAGAAGTCTGGTCGTGGACGTGCTCGTCGTGCTCCGTGTTCTGTGCCATGCTCGTGTGCGGCTGTTGTTGTTCCCACCCAAATTGAGTTGCTACTTGGGGAAAGTTTGCGGGCGTGTGGGAGGGTGCAGCAGCAGCGGCATGAGCAGGAGCAGAGGCAACAGCAGGGGCAGCAGGGGCAGTGTGAGACTGCACACTGCCTCCACGGCCAGGATCCAGAGTCCGGCCAGGGTCGAGGGTCCGGTTGTAGAAGCTGTTGTTACCTGCAGCCTCGGCGTGCTGGGACTTATCGGCAGGGGCGTAAGCCTTCTCGGGGACTCCATAGCTGCCCTGGGGGACGGCGCCAGAGACGGTGGAGCTGCCAGACACGTTTCGGGAGGTCTGGCCTCCTTGGGCGAGAGAGGTTGCTGAGTGGCCGTGGGCGGTTGCGAAGGACTGCTGACTAACATTGCCTAGGTGTGTTTGTTGTGACGTCACAGACTGCACGCTAGTGTTGGCCTGGGCATGAGGGTGCGACAGCGAGTGGGCGCCGTAGTCCTCGATAGCAGGTGATGTCGGGGCGCTGCTGCCGGCACTGGAGTCTCCTCGTCGTTTGGAGTTTCGTCGGCCCAGCCCAGTCAGCGAACTCAGAGCCTTGGACGAGCCTGAAAACCGCTTGCTGAGACTGTGGCGCATGCCATGGTGCTTTTTTGGCGACGTAGGCTCATCCTGGTGGTGGTCCCTAGTGTACGACGACGTTGGCTGGAGATCGATTGACGACTGGGACGGGTGCGACTGGTGGCCTCGAGGGGCAGCAAACGCACCCGGCATGTTTGCGTAAGTCTGCGGGGGGGACTGCTCGTCGTCGGAGCGGTTGAGGCCCATAGACCGCGAGTACGATTTTGCAATCGACGGTGCGGGCATGGCTGTTTTTACGCGGGCTGTTTTTTGCGCAATTGCGTTGCGTGGGTGTATGTAGAAGGGAGCCTTTTTGCGATGGGTATGTGCTGTATGTTTGTTGTGGGCCGACGATGCGCGATACCAGAGTTTGCTGGGAGAATGGTTTGGGTGGGTGTGAAGGTCTTGTGGGGCGCTGGGAGGCAGCTGATGAGCGGTTTCTGTGCCGTTTCTCGTATCGCTATTTTTTTCGCTGGGCTATTTGCTGCCACTCGCTACACGTACTGGCACGTCTACGATAGACTGATCTCTCCGAAACAGCTTGCACTACTGCTGGGACCCTTAGCTTAGTATAGCTTACTATGGACAAGTCTCTTTCTCCCCTATTGTCCCATCCATGCATGCAGCAGGCTACTCGTTTTGGCTACAGTTGGTGGGTGTTGGACTAAGATAGCGATGGCGTGTTTATTGTATTAGTTATCCAACGGGCCGTGTACCCCTCTGCCCCACCAAATTCCGTTGTTTCAGGACACGCACTGGCCCACAGACTCGACAAACAGGACACGTCACCACAGCTGCGCTTCTGCCGTGTTGTTGTTTCTGGCCTGTGTAAACTTTGGAGTCAGTTGAGTTACGAACAATGTGAACCATCATAGCCCGAATTGAAACAGTCGGCAATATAATAATATGGATGCGTGAATTACGCCGAGTGTTCAGTGAGCAGATGGTTAACCAGCCAATGGGTCGATTCGACGCCTCCTCTACCCATGTACTCCCACCTGCGTTTCTGCAGAAATGCACTCATTTTACCGTCCAACAGCAAGTCTTGACATGATGCAGCGCGGCTGGGGGAGGCACGTGACACTGCCGCCTGCCTTGCTATTATTGTCATCTCCCTGCATGGACGTGCAGTTCTCGAGAGGCTGTAGCAGCCGTGAAGGTGGTATGACGATTGCGAACCCCTTTAGTTGTATTGGGTTGACCCCTTAGTACACTTTTTTTTTAATTTTTCACCAAATTTTTCGTCTTGTGTTATTATTTCGAGCTCGCTGTCTCGCTTGAAACGCATTCTCGCGTGGCTCCTATGACGTCGTGGCTCATAACAATATGTTTGTGTACGCAAATAGCCCAACCTTAATCTGGGCAAAAAATAATTTAAAACTGCGGCAGTGAGCCTGTCAGACATGAGAGCAACGTGAACAACATGCTGCACTCGTATAGGTCCATAATATGTCATTATAGTGGCTAATTTGGTGTGAAACGGTGGCACCTATCACAATACCATTCTCCAACAGCCCCTCCAACCAATTTCCAAGATCAACGGCTGTATTGTCTTTTTGGAGTGTAATTTTGTACCTGTGCAGTTAATTACTGCCGATCCAGCAATGTTCCAACACAGAAGCAAAGGCCCAGCCCATTAAAAGCCGCATCATAGGTCCCAAACGATACACAATTAGAGTTTGGAACAAAGGTTGGGTGAGCAAACATCCGAGGTCGGTCGGTGGACACTTTTTTGAGATATATTGAACTTTTTTAGGGAATCAGTCGATTCTTTGGAGCCCTTTAATTGCTTTGCTCCGGTTCTTTTTCTTATCAGATCAGAAAACCAGCATGTATCGCGTCCAAGCAGTATCTCCCATTGTCCCCGCACTATAAGGTTCTAGCCTCACATGAAGCCATTGAGATTACGCATGTCCCGACTTTGACCTCGAACATACGCTATCAGCCCCACCAAATCCAAAAAGAGACGGACTTTCTCCAATAAACGCTGAAACAGGAAGCCGCCACCCCAAATTTGGTGATCTGCTACATTTGCTCGACGATACCGTCTCACTTTCGAGGCCTAGAGATACCAGAGATACCCAAGACACAGGTTACACAAATACCCCATACTTCTCACATTCCGCCACCATGCTAAAGCCGACTTACATTGAGACATCATCTCACAAGTTGGAGGAATTGACCATCGACCACAATCTCCCAGACTTTCAACAGACGTCTAAGTCTTACAACCCGCATCCACAGCAGCTAGAGTTCCGAGGAACCTCGTTTGTGTCGCTACTAAGAGCACTGGACGGCCGCAGCCTAGTCCACACCCCCGACTTGACCCCTTGTGTGTCTCCCGAAGTAGACAACTTCTTTTGCCCACTGGTCGTCAAAAAACAACGAAGAGATCGTGAAATGGCCCTTTTCGACACACTGGAGTCTTCCGACAACAGCAATGGGATGTCGCCCCCAATGGTCAACTCGACCAGCCCTATCACGCCCGAGTCGTCTGGAATCCATAGCACCATTGCTGGCACTACGCCGTACATCCAACGGAAAAAGCCAATGCTGGGTCGGATTTCTGTAAGCAGTGGAGGCCATCCTGTCGGCAACCTGTTCATGGCAGATATCTGGCAGGATGATTCAGATTCCCCCAGCGTGCTGAACGTGGTTATTACAGACTCCGGGAGCACGGCTGTCGCTACTCCCAGTCCAAACAAAACAGTGTCCCCTTCAGATGCTCTTGACATGATGATCAGGCACGGAGGCAGAGACGCAAGGTTGTACCAGGATATGAGTGCGGCGAGTGGGATGACTACCTCTAGTACGCCCAAGCGACATCGAGACCAATGGAAGGCCAAATGGAGTGATACCAAACGACATAGCAAGGAGTTTTTCAAAAAGGCTAAAAGGGGGAGAAGCGGGGACGGCTTCAGTAGAAGCGACTACTCGGGGTCGGTTTCCTCTTTTCAGGACGGCGCGAGTAATCACACCGGTGGTGCTAGTGCTAGCATCAGTGGTGCCAGTGGGGTAAGCGGAACCAGTGGGGCTAGCGGTACCAGCGGAGCTAGTAGTGCTGGCTCTGTTACAGGGGACGCTAATGGTGACCTGGGGGTCGACTTTACAGACTTCACTGGAACTTATTCTTACAAGGATATGGTTACCGCTAGTGAAGGGACCCCTAGAGCGTGCCACTCGGACCACTTTGGTAGCATGGATGAAGACGAGGACGGAGGAGCAGCCGAGCTAACCTCTTCGTACGAACGCTTATTTGAGAAGGAGTCGCTTCGTACAAAGTTCTGGAAGGTGTTTAAGAAGGAGGCTTAGTTCTGTACGGGTACAGATGGACTGTGGTAAGTATGGGTACCGGTAGGGAAAAAATGTACACTTGGTACAGCCAGTAAAATATATAGTAATACACATATACACACAGGTACTAAGATGATGCTATTTTATTGTTATGCTAGTTACTCCTCGTAGACAATCTGCTTGTCAGTCTCCACAAAGTTGTTGAAGAACTCGATAAACAGCTTCTCCAGGTAGTAGATATCCTTGGATCCTCCGGTTTCTCGCACAGAGTGCATGGACAGCTGAGGGTTACCGATATCGATAGATCGGAGACCAAGCTTGGAAGCCAGCATGGGACCAATGGTGGATCCACACGACGAGTCGTTCTTGACAACAAACTTCTGCATGGGCAGGTTAGCCTTCTCGGCAATCTTCTGGATCAGCACCATTCCAACTCCGTCAGTGGTGTATCGCTGGTTTCCGTTAACCTTAATGACGGGTCCACGGTTCATGTCGGGTCGGTGGGCAGACTCGTAAGAGGTAGGGTAGTTGGGGTGGAAAGCGTGGGCCTGGTCAGCAGATAGCAGGAAGGAGCTTGCGAGAGACTGGTAGTTGATAGACACGTCAGATTCGGTGTTCTGACCGGGAGCTCCAGCCAGCCGGCCGAGGACAGCAGGCAAGAAGTTGGAGTCGGCTCCCTGGTATGACAGAGATCCAACCTCCTCGTGATCAAACAGACCAATGACTCGAATTGACTCGTCGTTCTCCACGGTGTCGAGGGTCTTGATGAGGGCCTCAGCTGCACAGTAGGAGCTGACCTGGTTGTCCAGACGGGGAGAGAAGATGAACTCGTCGTTGAGACCTCCAATGCAAGACTTCTGGGTGTCGAAAAGGTACAGCTCAAAGTTGTCGATTTGGTCGGGGGTGACATCGAGCTCAGAAGCCAACAGGTCGAGGAGAGCGGGATCGTGGCACTCTTGCAGAGACTGGTGAGGTGTAGCGTCAACCTCGGACTCGGCAGACTCCTCAGCCTCCTTCTTCTGGTTGAGGTTCTTCTCCAGCAGTCCTAGGACGGGAGTCAGATGCTGCTCCTTGTTGAACTCGAACTTCTCCATGACCGTTCGGTCGAGGTGGATGGCCAGAGTGGGGATCTTGAGAATGGGCTTGTCGACCTTGACGAGCTTGATCTGGGACTTTCCAGTGGCGGGATCCTTGACGAACACTCGGCCGGCCACACTGAGATCTCGATCGAACCACGAGTGCCAGATTCCTCCTCCGTAGCACTCCACGCCAATCTGCAAAAAGTTCCCACTGGGGCTTCGCTTGGAGACAGGCTTGACTCGGAACGTGGGAGAATCGGTGTGGGCACCAACAATGGCCATGGGGTTGCCAGGCTTCCACTTACCTCCCACAGTGAAGGCGACAATGGAGGACTCGTTTCGAGTGACAAAGTAGCGTCCGTTGGGCTCGATGTTCCAGCTAGCCTTCTCCTTCAGCTCCTTGAACCCGTTCTTGACAAGGCGGGCACGCACGTCATGGACCACGTGGTAGGGAGTGGGGCAGGCGTTGACAAAGTCAATGAAATCGTTGGCGGCGGTTTTAAAGTGCGACATTAGTGAGGGACGATACAGACGGCTCATGGGGGCTTAAGTAGCGTTCACCCAAGTGCCGTATGATATGGGGTGCATAACCCTTACCCTGGTTGCCTAAAGCGATATATCTTGATCTGCGGCGCTACGAGATCGTTGGTATTAGTTTTGTGACATTAGTGTATTGGTGTGAGTAATGTTTACCAATTTGTCGACATTCCATAGCTTTGCTACCTCGGGTATTGTATTTCAGGAATGCCATCATCAGGCGGACTCCGAAACTCTACTTGCTTACTGACCCAGTGAGTAAAGCTGATTTGGACCCACACAAGATGTGCATACGGAAGTGAGTGGTGATGGGTATCAAAGTGATCACCAAAAAAATCATGATTACAACTTGTATAAGTACGAACCGTGCGAGTGACGCCGCGTCTGTCCGTAGAGTATATACTTGTACTTGTACTTGTATCCAGAGTGTGCACTTGTATATTAGAGCAGCTCAACTGGATGCATATACTTGTACAAGTTCAAAAGCCTGACATTTCACTCAGAGCCGCACCCAAAAGGAAAACAGGAATGCGTAATCCATCCCATTAGTTGAAATTTAAACGACCATCAGGCTCTTTTACGCGATTTACACATCACACGTCCATTATCACATTATTTTCAACATATGCTGCACTTTCGTTACACGTAAAGTTAAACTCGGCACGTGACTTTTGGACACGAACTTGGTTCCCACAAAGTGCATAACGCGACACACATCTTTCGCGACAGACACAACATGGTGAGTATTGGAAACAGGAGCAGGATAACGACAAAGAGGTGATCATTACACGACATGTGATCACCTGACGCCCAGATGGCTGTTTCACATGCCATTCAACCCCTGCTGTGACATAGTTCGTGTCGCCAGCTGTCCTTTTCGAATCATCTAACCCAGCTCGATCAATTAGTAGGTGCCGGTATGCTCGCCGTGGCTACCATTGTTTTCGTTTACTACAGCTCGTGGACTTTTATTCTTGTGAGTATCGTGTTTGAGTCGTGACTTGGAGATTGCATCGCCAGTCTAATGTGCGGCAACTGACAGATCAATTGGATTTTGACCTTTTGAAGTGTGTCAAGACGTGTCCGCTCCCATACTAACAACAGCCCTTTGTGGATGAGTCCCACTTCCTGCACCAATTTTTCCCTCCTCGAGTGTGGGCCATCCGAATCCCCGTGATTCTGCTGGTGATTGCTTTCGGTATTGTTGGCACTTTTGTCAGCTCCGTCATGATCAAGCAGGCTGAGAAGGAAAAGAAGAAGCTGGCCGCCAAGAAGTCCACCTAGGAAGAAGCCGCCCCCTTGTTGAGAGCGACTCAGGTATATACGTGACAAATTAATTAGATGTATTATTGATGTATGGCGTAAATAGGCTCACCGGCTCGTATCGAGGGTCGTAGAAAGACCCGGACCCATCTCCGATGCCATGTATGTGCATGTACTGGTTAATTCTCGGGGGCTTGTTCGTTTCTTTTCTTGGGCGTCCAGGTGCTCATACTGTATATAGAGGATAACTATAACACGACCTTGGATACTTAGTTCGAGTGATCTCGTGAGCAAATATAAACTTGAATCCGAAAAAATGACATTGTAGAACGATACTGTATGGACTCTCTTTTATTAGGTGTTTACTCCCAGACCCCATATGGTAGAAGCACCGACATTCCCTCTAATTTTCCATAGTAACTACTCGTACGCTCCGTTCCAGCTGAGTCAGCAACTCCAGGCATTCCTCGGGACCACCTCGAGGCTGGTTCGGCTGAGCTTTAACGCAGGTCAAACTTTGGACGCGATTTGGGGTGAGGCAGAGAGCCAAGTCCGAGACACAGCGTGGCGGGTGAGCCGTGCTTATGATAGCACTCGGATGTATGCTCTCGTCATTTACCAGTATCAAAAACGACATGACGCACCGAGTTGCGCCGACCTGTATGTATGTGGCTAGCAACCGAGCATCCACACATCCCTACATGTACAGGTGGCTCGTGGGCCCCGTAACGGCCTTAACTCTCCGCGCGTGTCTTAAAGCCTCGTGGTGGTTGTAAAGTCGGCTTTTCGCTATCCACGGTATATGCGTGTTTCCTAAACAGGCATTCCTGAGCCTATTTATGAAATTAAACTCAAAAAACTCTATCAGGTGACGATTACATTAATCTTAAAAGCCTCTCTTAGTCCAGGCTGGAGGAGGGATTTGGCTGTGGAAAAACCGAACAAAACGCCAGAGAAAGGCAGAAGTGACTATTCGTACTCCTGAAAGCCCAGAAAACATTCCATTGAGTTTCGGACCCTTCCGGTATATGCGAACACGATGTGGAGCCCGCGTGAAGCATGCAGTTGACCAACTCCGAGAGAATCTCGTAGCCGTGGGATCAGCCAATAGCCATGGGTATAGACGTTGCGACAGTCGAAAACATTCTATAAAACCGGCACATAAGTTCCCCGCCCGTGTAACAACGACCCTAAAGTGACAATGGCCCTTTTGCGCACCCATACAGTCAACCTCAAGGGATAGTATACGGCATCATGAGGCAATGGACCAATTCACGGATTTGATGACAGGTCCGACCGCCGTTTAGTAACGTTTGTACATTCATATCACTCACTGCCAGAAGGGGTTAACAGTTCGCCTAGAGTGGCTATACATGGGGCAAAGGGCTAGCTCATCGCCACGCGTCACACCTTGCACGGTTGTAGTCTAATGCTTCTCCGGGAAATCTGAATACCGTTTGCCACACCAGCTCGAATTCCATCTCGAGTAGACTTTGCTCACGAGCCTCTCGAGACTTAAACGCTATGTTATTGGATAACTCCTAGAAAAGAGCCCTGTACCGGTGGTGAGACCACGGCTGTATACCAGGGTCCGATACTATCGATAGAACCTGTTTACATTGCCAAGCGATAGCTCGGAACGTATATCGCCATCAACCCTGCTGCGTGCCTGCCAAGAATTTACAAGCGACAGCTCATTTTTCTATGGCTAAGAGACTAGGCTTGGCTTTCATTTCCTGCTTCATACACAGTATTAGCTGCTAGAGCCTCACCAACGGGTACCATGACTGGGGTTTATACAGCACGCGCCTCATGGCCCGAACAAAGGAAATACGCTATCATAGATACACTCGTGATTCCAGACGTGATACAAAGTTGGGATGCAATGCATATAAATCCGAGAATTGCATATGATAGTGGGGAATTCTGTCCACCAGTGGAGCAGGTTGTTGTACAGAGCAACTTGCTCGTCCACTGGGGCACGAGGGCTCTTGAGTCTTGCTTAAAGTATCTATAATGCCTCGAAGTAAGAGACTTTTGCTTTCCTGCCCGCAAGAAAGCATCACGCCGACCGATGTCGTTAACATTTAGCAATCAAATACTCTCAGGGCGGAAGCACGGGTCGTGGGTAGCCGTGCTGTACGTACCACCGGTACCTGAGCCGCAGTTTGGGAGGAATAAATTTTTGCGTATCTGGTCTACTGCAGGACTGTGGTAGTTGGCAGAGGTTAAAGAATGACCCTTACAGCTGAAGGCCATTCTCAACACTTGGAAACTGGGCTACTGAACAGCCCAGAGATGCCTTAGAACGTGCTGTCAATACGAGCAAGAGCAGTCACAAGTTACTCCAAATTCAGTATCTTGTCGGAGGTGGAATGTGTGTTTAAAGGGTTGTGTCAGATTTCTGTACGACTTTTTGATTTACAAATGGCAAGCATTCCATTTCTCTCCAGTCGCTGTTGTGTTCGTACCCTATTCAGCCGCACACGTGCGATTTGTTTTACTCCTGTCCAACTGAGCTACTTCTCTGTAGTGGAGCTTATAGAGGTCGATGCGCCGTTTAGCACTTAGCAATTGCGGTATTAACCGGTTTAAATATGCAAGGCAAGGTTTCCAACATAACTAAGCCGCTCCACCGCATCATGTGCGGCATACCGTAAAGCCACCGGAGAGAGAGTAAGTGAAGCTTTGAGCGGCCATAAAAAAAAGAGTGCGGTTTGAGGTAGAGGGCCGGCAATATAACACTTGCCATTTTCGCTCTGGAGCTGTCAAGCCTCCCCTGGTACTGTCTGACTAGCCGACCCTACTACGCTACTAATTCCATGGACTTAATGGCTGTGTTGTGACCAGTAGCCATTTTTTTAGTGCCGCTAGCCACGCGGTGTGGACACACCTCTCTCAGTCACGTCTCTGTAATGCTCTTTTGCAGCCTACAGGCAAGACCCAATCTGATTGCGGTATTTGCCAAGAGACGTTTAGTTGATATGAACCGAAGGATATTTACGTATTCCGTCGTGTCTAGACGTGCCGTTGCTGCTTCTTGAGGCGTGTTTGGCCACCACTCTGCTCTTGTTTTCATTTATTTTTCATCTTGTGTATTCCCATGGCACCCACTGGGCAAAACCCGGACTTTGTTGGTAACACGCCAAACCCAAAGTTCCCTCCCCTTTGGCTAAGCTTCTCATCTGCGCTCCTCATCTGCGGGGGCATGTAGCTATTTGCCAGACAAGGTTTGCAGTCTTTTGTCCGAGGGAAAAAGACTGGAAGCCTAAAGGTTACTAAAAGGCAAAAACGAGTGTTTTTACTTTTTTAGTTATGTCCGCCAAATAGCCAAAATGCTGGATAATCGAATAGCTTTATATATACTCTGGGGGTCCATCAAAGCGCCTCGCCATAAGAGAAGAGACATCTCATGAAAGTGTGATTCCAAGAAACAAAACACAGACACACCTACTAAAAGACAAGAAGACTCATCATTCAACCATGCCTGACGCTCGACTCTCTATATCGTCCCTGACCAACCAGGAGCCCTCCAAGGCCTCTTGCACCGGCACTTGCCACCAGCAGATACTCCCCGAGCACCATTACCCTCACACTCCCCCATCTCCTTCTGATGACGAGCATTCCCCCAGTCTCAAGAAGCGACGAACCGACTCGGGCTCTTCACAAGACCTCCACTACCCCACCACGCAGCATCTTCCCACCTCCAACTGCCGTACATGTACTCTGCCCAGTGTAGTTGGACTGGGACTGCCCAACCCTTCGCATCAGCATCATCAGCACCAGCTCTCACACCAGAGCCACCAGCACCAGCATCCTCCGTCTCCCTCGCCTTCGTCGCCCGAGACTGAGGCCCGAATCCCTTCGCCTGTGGCTCTTCTGACCTCCCTCGCACAGCCTCATGTATTCCCCCCTACTTACCGAGCTCCCGCTCCGCCACAAAACATGGGCTACTACGGCCCCCAGGTTGCTCAGGTCCCTCAGGTGCCTGTGCCTCAGATGGCCCAGGTGCCCCAGTACTACCCTCCCCAGCAGCAGTACTACTACCCCACCTCCATCCCTCAGCCCATGCCCCACCCCACACGAAGAAAGAAGCAGTGTCCCCAGTGCCTCAAGTTCTTCTCCAACCTCGCTACCCACAAGTCTACGCATCTTAGCGAGGTGGCCCGACCACACACCTGCACCGAGTGTGGCCGAGGATTTGCACGACCCAACGACCTGTTCAGACATCTCAAATCGCATCGGGGAGACGCGCCTTTCCGATGCCCATTTTTCATGACCAAGGAGCATCAGGATGACAAGAAGGAGCCTCTGTGCCACCAGACCGGAGGCTTCTCGCGCTGTGACACCTACAAGAACCATCTCAAGGCCATGCACTTTGAGTACCCTGTAGGCACCAAGAAGAAGGACCGAAACGGCCAGAGCGGCTGTTGTCGAGCCTGTGGAATGCATTTCGACAATGTCGACGATTGGGTATCTTCCCATGTGGAGTCTCGGCAATGCCGATTTTTCCAGTAGTTATTTATTATAGATATATGAATTTGCAACATTAACAGACATTTGGAGCTCGTAGGACGGCACTTGGTGATCGTGTAGCTAGACCGTTAGTGCCATATCCCGGAGTTATTTGAACAAAATAACTTTTCTTGGCGCATCAAACTTTCGAGTATAGTTTAGCAGTGAGGCTGAATCAGATGAGAGAAATGAAAAGTCTTGCTAGAACGAAGCAAAGACAACGGAGCTCCGAAAAAGTGGCGGAGGTGAATAGCCGTGGCACCAAGCAAAAAAGTGTAAAGGGATAGAAATAAACAAGTAGGCAATCTGAGGATATATGGCATGTGGCCCCCCATCAAACTTGCCTTTATCCTTTGCTGTCAGAATTAGTGGCCGGTACCTGTCACCTTTGAGCCATTTTCCATCTCTTTCAGCCGCCCTCAGATCCAACTGCATTAGACTCGCTGTCCATGCGCTCTTGTGATGATACACACATATGGACATGCGATAGGGTTTGTCCTGCGGCTAAGTCGGAGCCCGGATACAAAACCATTACAAGCTTGACAGACTGTCAGGAACGAAAATAGTTTCTTGTACAATGGTGGCAACGACGAGTTTATAATACTTCATATGCTCTTGGGCTTTTAATTCTTCAAATTTGAGGTTGCTATTTTCTTTCCACGGATTTCTATTCGCTCCCGGCACACGGGCACGGCTGACCTCCGAACCCCGATAGAGGGACAAGGAGGGGCGAGGCCGTGCAATGCAAACGCTAACATTCATAAACGGTACAAGCCATCACCTTAAAAGGGTCCCTCTGACGTGTCTGGCGACTAAGCGACAAGGATACTAAACCAAGATAAGTAAATAAACATGCCCAGCAATCCTGGGTTTAATTGTCCATTGGTTGTAACTACCACCACTAAGTACAGAGCTACACAGCGTTTACCACTCTCTTATCATTCTATAAGAATTATTTATAACGCCCAAGTTTAACCGACGAGGGCCACTGTACAACCACCGTACAACCACTCCACGCACAGAATGTGCACCTATTAATGGATACACCGCAGCAGATTCGGCCATAAAACACCCAAATACGTATGCAGCCGTATCCGCTACTGTCTTGGCAGGGCACGACCAGCTAGGCACGTGACCCAGCTTACTCGGCTCGGCCGGGGTCTCCCTGCATCGGGTCCAGTGGGTCTATCATCCGCCTCCGGCCGTTTACTTATTTTTACGGTTTTGGTGCGTGCCAGCTGCTGTCTGATTCAGCCTTGCTTGCTTTGCTTGGGAAGTGGAAGAATCGGAGCGGGATATGTAGCCGTATGTACGTGGTGGCGTGGCGAGGCTCCGAGGAGGCTGTGTCATGATCAGCTCAAGAGAAAACGAACAGGTCATATTGACAGCTTGGGCACACCGTCTAGATCAATTATGTCCACTACATCTATACACTGTAAATGAATTTTACGCTTCACAGTCAATCGTAGATAGACTTATTCTTCTCGATGAGTGATTATTGTTGTGTGTGAGCTATTAATGGCGTTACTGCGAGATATTACAATTATACTCCTTGGTGTCTCAGGCCTCGGACCCTTCCCTGACTAATCAGATACGTTGGGCGATCTGTGCAGATTTTTGCGTTTGCCGCATCATCCAAGCTGTAGCAGCCATCAAGCGGCTTGTTTGTCCGGCAGCCCTATCTCTGTCGATATACCTCCGCCCTCCCTCTTGGGGAGTTGCAAGAATGTGAACAGACAAAAATAAACCAAACAAAAAACAAAAATAGCAACTGTCATCTAATTGTCGTACGGTGGTTTTGAAACACTGACAGTCTGACAGCGGCACTTCACCCATGCCCGCCAAATCCGAACCGGTGTCACTGTACTTTGGGGCTTGCCCTAATTACTTCAGGGCTCCACTTCACTTCACCTCACCTCAGACACAGACAGGCAGTCGTTATCTGTCATTTCGAGGTGACAACTAAAAAATAAGCCACGTGAAGAAGAATATTTACCACAGGTGATGATCAGAGCACTCAGGAATACTTATGTCCACGTCGAATCAGAAGCAGCACATTGTAGCAACAGGCGCTTTTGTTTCTAGCTAGCTGAACACCAAGACTACTTCGTACTGCTGCCGCAGGCGCTTAAGTAAGCAACACGCGCTACTGTAATTAGTGCTGTAACCAGAAGGTGCTACTGACTTACTGTGTCTGTAGCGCCACGCATGAATTGGGCATTATACCCGTACATGTGCACGTACCCGCTACTGTATTGTGACGTACCCGGGGTCTTATTTTTCAAAAACTACTGATTGACATGTTTTCTGGTCTGATGTGTGAAGGTCTTCTCCAAGAAGAGCATGTGGAGTTCCTTCCGGCATGATGCACCCGGAGTTATGGTTTGTGGGGACGCCCGGAATTATAATGGGGCTTTGTGAGGGCAGCGTAACGTAGGGCTCGCACCTGACTGAGCAGTCACGCCACAAACAAACGTGAAAATAACCAGACAGGGCCTCCAAGACAGAAACATGGAACTTTTAGATTATAGTGCTACTGCCCCTTCCTACTGCCTTCTTAGTGGGATGAAATTATACTTCCGGACAAACTCCGAAGGGATATGCAGACCTCGCAAATACGGCGAGATGTTTGTTGAGTGTTTCCACAGGTGGGGAAACCACACCGAAACAAGACTGAGATCAACCTCCAGTGGCGAAACAGTAGAGGATACAACACACCATAGCCATGGCAAGGCAAGGCAAGTTACTCCACTCAAACCTTACCCGACCTTGAAGCTGCTTACTGCTTATAGATCAAAAAAATAAAACAAAACAAGGCTAACGAACCGAAACAGCCCACTCTGTTGGAGTTGTTTAATTAGCGACTAAAACTACTAGCGAAAAATGAACACAGGTTGAAGCAATGTGTCTTTCTGTATCCCTGTTGCTAGAATTTCAGACTACAAGTACGGTAGGACAAGTAGCCGCGACCCCGCACGACCACCCCCTGTCACCATACTACTTGTGCCGGTAGTAATCATGTGTGGAATGAAATGGAGTGCAAATTTTGACACAATAAATCACCGCTTTTCATCTATCTGTACGACACTGCACTTATATCCATTGGTTAACTGGCTTCCGCATATTTGTACGTGATTATATATATACAAGTCATCAAGTCCACCAGAGTAACCTTGTTCACCCTGGAGTAATCTCGATAATGAAAATATCACTCGAATCAACTATGCTCTTCCGGAAATTAACCCCCAGTATTGTCGCCGATTTCAGTGGTCATCTTTATTGTGCCTTTACCCCTTCGCACACTACGAGTATCAGGTACAACCTGTAGTTGATCTTCAGCACAAGGCCGTTGAACTTTTGTGTTGTCGATCTGTGCATGAAGACCACACGACTCGCTTGGCAACACCACCTGCCTGTGGAAAAAGCGAAATCCAATCAAATATTATAAAGCCTCAGGTAACGTATAAAACCTCACAGAGCCTACAGCTGGCAATTGGTAAAAATTTCCTTTTCATTTATAATATGTAAATGTCACCTGGGGTAAAATAAGGTTTGATAATATGCAGCTAGGCATCCCGCAATGATCGACTATACGCACCCAGCTGGATGACATGCTACAATGCTTTGGAATGGAAAAATCGACTGAGAGACAATTGAAATTTGCAGCAAAGACATGTCTCCTTTCTATTGTTTTTTTAAATTTCGTTTTAGGGGTCATTTCAAGCCTCCGGATGTCTCTGCTTATACCTCCGGCTATTGACCGAGCTGAGCACCCCGACAAAAGCCCGAATTGAGTGCAAAAATCGTGGCCCCCAAGTTCGAATCTCGTAAATCCCATTTAAAATCTCTAATTTAGACCCCGATTTTAGCCCGAATTGGAAGTTCCAACGTTCGAACCCCACAATTACAATTAAACGACCCCAGATTCTCCCCGCGCCGAAGTATGTCCGCGCCCAGCATAAGCTTATGCACCCCAAACCCCACACCAGAAGTCCATACATATAAAGACCTAGGGAAGTGAGACCATGACATATCCACCGACAGTAAACCAACAAACCAACCACGATGCTGAGACCACGAGCTCCTGCTACTCTCCGTCGAGCCTCCGCACACCTTTCAGCACGCCCCCAGGGCCTCACAACCGCTCAAAGAAGCTTTCATCTCGCTTCAAACCGCCCCTCTAAACCCACAACTTCGGAGCAAGACCGGCCCAAGTGGTTGATCCCCAGAAACGCTCGAATCAGCCCGGTAGCACTCTCGCGACTTCTTAATGGCAACTCTGGGCGATCATATTCCGGTCTGGCCACACCTGGTGTCTCTGAGGTCACTGGAGGGTCCTCTCCGGCCCTGATCGAGTCTCACTCTTGGGACTTTTACACAAAGCCATCCCAGCGACTACTGTGGGGTCCCAAGGGTGAGTACCCTGCCCTCATCTCTGCCTACCAGAAGCCTGGCACTGTCGACGCCATTCTCGACCGAACCAGCAAGTACGCCAATGAGACTCACATTTCGTTCTCTGAGCTGCTCAAGCTCTCTGATCTGTTCGCCGACTCATTGTATGCTCATGCCCGTGAGCAGGGTCTGGTTTTCAAGTCTGGTGACTCTGTCGCTGTCTGTGCAGGCAACATCTGGGAGTACACTGCCCTGCAGATGGGTCTGTCCAAGCTGGGTCTGGTACTGGTACCCCTCAACCCTGCCTTCACTGCAAACCAGTTTGCCGCTGCCCTGGCAGCTACTGAGTCCAAGGCTCTCATCATGACATCTCACCTCCCCGGAGGAAAGGACAGAGCTACTGGAAAGATGACTCTCAAGTCGGCTGCACCCATTTGTCAGGAGGCCATTGACAACCTGATGGAGTCTGGCAAGTCCAAGCTCAAGCTCCTTATTAACCTGGCCTCTGGCGAGACCCCCGGAGCAAACACTATCAAGGACGTCAAGTTCCAGGGTTCCCACTCCGATTTGCATGATATTGTCTTCCAGCACAAGAAGAACGTCGCTGCTGGCACTATTCCCGACTCTGTGCCCACCGAGATTCGACGTCTGACAGCTACCGTCCACCCCGACGATATCACAAACATGCAGTTCACATCCGGCACCACTTCACAGCCCAAGGTGTCTTGTTTGACCCACCGAAACCTGCTCAACAACGGCCATCTGATCGGCACCCGAATGAACCTCAGCCCTGCTTCTGGACCCGCAGTGGATGGCATTGCCCCCGACCAGGACAGACTGTGCATCCCTGTGCCCATGTTCCACTGCTTTGGACTGGTCCTGTCCAACCTTGCTACTCTGACTACCGGAGCCGCTCTAGTCTACCCCTCTGAGTGGTTCTGCGCTCGATCGGCCATTGACAATGTGCGTAAGTACAAGTGCACTGGCCTTCACGGTGTCCCCACTATGTATGTGGCTGAGCTGGAGTATCTCAAGGATCTGGAGCTCAAGGAGGCCAAGGCCCCCGGTCAGGCTTTCCTTCCCGGCTTTGAGCAGCTTCGAACAGGTATCGCTGCTGGATCTGCTGTACCTGGGGAGCTCATGACCAAGCTGGGCGACTCCATGAACCTCAACGAGCTCACCATTTGTTATGGAATGACAGAGACCGCTCCTGTGACTTTCATGACCCGACCTGACGATCCCATTGAGAAGCGGGTTGATTCTGTTGGCCAGATCATGCCCCACACCTCCTGCCGAATCATTGCTTCTCAGGCAGAAGATCTCACAGAGGCTGAGGTTGACTTTACGCCATTGGCTACTGGCCAGAAGGGCGAGATTATCACCTCCGGATACTCGCTACAAAAGTACTACAAGGACGATCCTAAGAAGACTTCTGCTGCCATGGTCGTGGATCCTGCCACTGGTGTGAGATGGATGCGAACTGGAGATGAGGGATGTATGGACGACGGTGGATTCCTCAAGGTCACTGGCCGACTCAAGGACCTGATTATTCGAGGTGGAGAGAACATCCACCCCCTGGAGATCGAGAATGTGCTCTTCGCCCATGATAAGATTGCCCAGGCTTCTGTCGTTGGAGTCAAAGATCCCAAGTACGGTGAGGCTGTTTGTGCCTTCATCACCCCCCACGCCTTCTTCCACAAGGGCCACTCGCATCCCAAGCACGACGATTCTGACAAGCTCACCATTGAGCAGGTTCAGGAATGGGTTCGAAACAAGCTTGGCCACTACATGGTGCCCAAGTATGTGTTTTTCGTAGGCGATTACCCCAAGACTGCGTCTGGCAAGATTCGAAAAGTCGATCTGCGAAAGACCGCCGAGACCGAACTGGGCCTGTGCTAATTCAAGAAGCAGGCAAGTTAGTGTTTGAGTAGGATAAATTATATATCTTAATGCATTATGACAGTACATACAGTTCAGTACAAGTACATACAAGTACGTAGATAGAGTAGCTAATTTGGGCTTCATAAGCCACGTTTTAATCACCATTCTGCTCCCATCTGATCTTCACATGAGAGAGTGTGATTATAATCTTTGATGAGTGGGACTGAACCCTTTCCTAGATTGGATTGCTTAAGTAGAATACATACCTGGTATCTCACAATCCAGGTTGAACAAGTGTAACTGGTCGGTACCATCTAAAAACGGTGGGTACGGACCCGTGGTGGTCATCACATTACAAAGCAATCGCAGTTACTATGAAACTAGTTTCACATTATCAAATACCGGTACCATACCTATAAATACTACTCATTCTGATGAACGACCCTTCGCGATGCCGCTGCCCCCCTTAGTACAACTAGTACTTCTCTAACAATGCCGAGTAATCGACGCACTGCTTATGCTCCACTCGCGAACTGCCAATTTTGACTCCATCCACCTCCTCAATTGGCATCTCAGTAACATCAGCGTTGCACATGACGTACTGACGAAGCTGGTCAATGCAGTGCTGTCGCTGTACGCCTAGACGGCCAAGCTCTTCGATTCCAGCGTCAGGGAAGTAAAAGTAGGGGGTACACATCTTTCGCAAGAAGTCAAGGCACCACATCTGGTGGTAGACACTCAGCTGTGTCTGCTTCTTATCAACAGTAACATACTGATGATACAGCTGCTCCCACCGCTCGTCCATCTCATCTGTAGGCATGCCCACATACAGAGACGAAGTGTTTCCGTGATACACGTCGTCAGTGAAGGTCACAGACACATCCTTGCTAATTTCGGGAGCTCCTGTGTGGCTGGGTTTCTCAGGAAGAGTCCAAGGATTGGAATAAAAGACGCCAAGCACAGCAATGAGAATGGCAAACTGAACAAAATGTACTACCCAGTGGATGGTGTTTCTGTTGGGGCTGGGTTTGGGCGTGAAATCTTCCTGAATCTCGTTTTCTTCGCCCACAGGCTCGTATTTCGTCTGTGCCATGGCTGGTGGGAGGTACGACACGTAAAGTGGTCTGGTGAAAGTGCCAGTGGCAGGAGAATCTTACACGAGCTTATCTATGCAGGTGCGAATGCAGGGGTTGGGGTTGGGGGGTCATTAGAAATGACGACAACTCTGCATACCCTGGTATGTACTCGGTACAGGTATGTACTTATGATTTGAAATCATAAGCAAGCCGAAGGGAGTATCAATTATAAAATAAATATTATGGCATGTATTCAATTTTTACAGGTCTACTTGTAGTAGAAAAACTAACACGTGGGCGCATCCGCATTTCACTGTAGCCCCAGCAGGCCTCAACTTAAACACGGCCCTGGAATGAAAGTCAAAAAAAGCTGTGAGAATTGGTGCGTCGAAGTTATTCTGAAGCTACAAAGTGCGTGAAAAACACGCGGGGAAGAAGTAAATACAAAAAAATTATGCAGTCCTTGTATATTAGCCGAATGTGTCCAGAGCGTAATTATCTTATACGCGTTCTGAAAATAGTGCAACGGCAATCAGTTTGAAAGTACGATACAAGTATCACTGTTTCAGTGAATTCCAGTAAAAGCACTCCCCCTTGTATAATATTACGCGTACTCTACTGTACATACCGATATCTAAAACACACGCCTGGCAGGACTTTTTATTCTCAGCACATCCAAATTTAGCCCTTCTCACGCCCACCGGTACTGTAGCGACGAAACCTATCTATCATACCGGTACATACGGCACTGGTACGATAGCGATCAAGTTCAGACTATTGCTTGTAGGGCGCGCGAATAGTAGGATGGCGAGGAAAAGCCAAACAGGTATAATTCCACCTGACCAGGTCCCATGAGACCTACAGTATGTACAGCACTTGTAGTAAACTCCTAAGGAAGCGAATTTCTATACTAATTGGCTAATCGCCTTACATTGTTAATTTCACCTCAACCTACACCCTCCAGGGTATTAGGTAACCTGCAGCTACGAAGTCCCCTCACCTTGCACCAAAAAGTACCGTACGATACTTGTGTAAAATGGGAGATGAAGATAGCCTGGGAATGGGGTACTCGTGTCGTACTCTTACGTAACCATCAATTCATATTAAACAGCAAACAAACCATGTGATCTTCCGTTACGTTATCCCAAACAGGATGGGAAGTCAACGCCCTTAATCGAGAACCCAATGACCATAACCAGCCACAGGCTGAATCCGTTTAAATTTACCCTATTAGAAGCAACTAAATTTGAGATACAAGTTGGCTGACGTGACAAGCAAGCAAACCTCCTCCCCTGATCACCATTTTGGGTTTACTCAGCTGCACGCTTAGTAACGCAGTGCCGACTGCATGTAGCTCGTGATAATAAGGTTTCTAATTTCACTATGCTTACTAACAAATCAAACTTGCACCACCACACCCGTCAACATGAGCGCCATTATCTGGACCGGAAACATTCAACAAAACCCAGTTCAGCCTACGATTCCGCTACCCAGCGTACTAGCGGACTCAGTCAAGGGCCACACGCTTTCTGAGTCGTCGGTTATCAAAAATAAGGCCGTTTGCGATTTTGCCGTGGGCTCAGAAATCACAGGCAAGCTGTTTCTCCCCAGCACCATCTCTGTGGAGCAATGCACTGAGTTCGTAACTGAGGCGCTGCAGCCATTCAAAACAAAGGGTGCTTTCAAGTTTGCTACCCTCATTATCTCGATAGAAGGTCTGGCATTCTCAGACGAGATGGAAGACATGGATACGTCAGCCGATACCGTGATTGCGCTCTACAAGGCTGCTGCTCAAGCTGCTGCAAAGCTGGAAGTTGTCGAGCATTTTGGTGTTTGTGAGTTTTCTCAGGACCTGTTGGAAGCCCTTCTAAAAAGCATAGAGCCCGAGTTCAAGCCTGTGATTGACCATATCAACGCTGCCGATTGCTGTGTTCTCCCACCTGGTCTCATCAAACTTTCCACACGTGAAGGCATTCGCCTTGTGGCCCACCATGATCCCGAAACATCACTGAGTGTGACTGATCTGGCTAAAGTGGGATCCGAGTTGGGTGTGCAGTTCAAGAAGTGGGACTGGATTTTGAAACTCACGGCTGTGATTAAGGATAGACAGGTGCTCCATGGTAGTGAGTACGTTGTCAAGGCTGTGTATTAAGTTTCTGGCTTGACATACACTGTACGGAACGAACTGTCAATACCACCCGTGGGCCATTGATTAGGCCCAGCAGTGAGCTATGGGGACTACTCGTAGTTCATTCCCTTGTGTAATGGTGGGGATGATTATTGCTGCGTTAATAATAAACATGGCATTGTACCATCGACATATATAAAACCCACTGTAATAAATGGATGCATTACATAATAAAGCACAGTAGCTATAGATACAGGTATGTACATGTAAAATCGATAGTGTAAACTGTGACTACGTAGTGGTTGCCTGCATACCGTCTATCCACCGAGGAAGATCATATTCCATACTCATACTTGTACCATACTTGTAGCTACCTTGTAGTCTGTTCGTCATTTATTATTACTCTATAATTAATTAATTCAATTTGGTTCTCTGATTTGATGATGAACATGCTTTATCATTACAACAGCACTCCAAGCATCTCAATTCATGCGAACTACAAATTTTCTGCTGTCAAATCCACAATCACGTTCAAAATAGCCACCACAACCTCGACAGCAATCAGAACAATGACGATGAATTCAAGGTACTCACCATGAGAATGACCCAGCTGCTCCTTGAGCATGGACAGTAGGTCAGAAATCACCTCGAGACGATTGTTGAGCAGGCTCACCCGCTGGTTGATCTCCAAATATCCCCGTGTAGCCTGATAGATGGGTTCCAAATGAGGTTCAGCCCACATTAATTCGGGCGAGTCGAGAATGGAGCCGTGCAAGTTGATGTTGATTCGCAGAATGAACAGCTCTCCAATAGATTTGATGATATCACTCCGGTCCATATCGATTTTACCTGTCACGGCAATCTCCTGAGGAAAATCCTGTGTGTCTTCAATGGTATTCTCTACCAGCTCCTCAAACAGAGAGATTTTGGCAGACTGCGCGATGGCGTGTGATATCGACAACTTCATCATGTAATTCCGCCCGTCCCTCAATGTGATAAAATCGTTGTAGATTCGAGGCTGATAGGACTGTGTGATGTAATAATTGAATTCCTCGACCTGCACATCTTCGTCGGCGAGTTTTTCTGTTTCAAACCGAGCCAGTTCTTTGAGGAACCGCTTCTCCTCAGCTTCTGTGAAACCCCATAACACCACAACTCCATACTCAAACAGAAAAATGTCAGTTCGTGTAATAACAACATCAATATCTCCTCCTTCGTCGTCAATTCGAATAAAATCTTCCTGTGCAGAAATCTCCTGGTCCCGATACGAGTACGGAGTGTACAGACACTCGTCAAATAGTTTAGGATGTGCTCGTCTGTGCTTTCGGGATTGAAGGTATTTTGTAATGTCACGCATTCGATATGATGATGCTGTGCAGTATGCAGTCACTCGAGGAAGCAAGTCTCGATGAGCCTTACCCAGTCGCTCGGCATCTTTTCGTGCAGGCGGGTCTTTGATTCGAGTCACCTGAGAATAGACCTCACGACCACTTTCATCGTCATCGTCACGATCGGGCTCCTCAGGAAGCAACTTCAGCTTTTGTGTGGTTCGAGATGTTCTTTGGGGTCCAATTCTGTGATTCACCTGAGGAGGCGCACTCTGGTCCACTGGGGGCCTTTTGCGAGCTGTGGCGGAGCTGGATGCTGTAGAAGAACCACTGGTTCCAATGACGTGGGTTTTCAGAGCTCCACGTGTCGGGGCTCCCAAAAGAGGTTGGTTTTCAGACATGTTGTGGTGTGCTGAATATGGTATTGGAGACCTTGTCATGGTATTGTTTGCGCATGCATGATGTGTGCCGTGGATTAGGGTTGCTTGGGCTATACTAATTTAGCAGCATGGTGTACTGGTAGTGAGATATCACAGGCAAGGTAGAAGCACAGCCTGGTCTGTGATATATAATTTTAGTGGAAATTCTCTACAATCATCAATTTGCAGACAGGTTCTCTTCCCTAATCAAACTAACAACTCTTGTTCATCATAGCTCCTCTGTGTGTACGAGTACACAGTGAACGTACACATACACAATTTGCCCCGAATAAATCTCGTTTCAACACAAGCAAGTCTTATTACAGCTATCAAAATACCAACCAAGACTTCAATCATTAAGAAAGTTGGTGCACATATGCAAAATATGATTGCAACTGCGATTTGGGGTTTATATTACTAAGTCTACTTAGAAAAATTAGAGTTTGAAAGTTTTGGAACTGCTCACCATATCAGTCGAAGTGTCGAAATAGACAACTTGTGGACCAAATGACTAAAAAGAGCATTCTTAATTATAAATAATAATAATAAATTTTCTGAATGTACCTAGTATATGACCATAAACATATGCACAATCACGATTACATTACAGACCCACCGAAGTCTGCGAGTGTCAAATAAAGTTTATCTGCACATGTACAGATGGAAAAAATTTGGCCAATTTCTTCCCTCCCTCCCTCCATCGAACCAACACTACAAAATGAAATACGTGGTTGTCTCTGGAGGTGAGTAATACAACTACAACACTAACGACCGAAAACATGCAATGTGATTACTAACCCAGGTGTCATTTCCGGCATTGGTAAGGGTGTCTTGGCCTCTTCCACCGGCCTGCTGCTCAAGACCAAGGGTCTCAAGGTCACATCCATCAAAATCGACCCCTACATGAACATTGACGCTGGAACTATGTCTCCTCTGGAGCATGGCGAGGTGTTTGTTCTTAACGACGGTGGCGAGGCTGATTTGGATCTTGGAAACTACGAGCGATACATCAACGTCACTCTCACCCGAGACCACAACATCACCACCGGAAAGATCTACCAGCACGTTATTGAGCGAGAGCGACGAGGTGAGTACCTCGGAAAGACTGTTCAGATTGTACCCCATCTGACCAACGCTATCCAGGACTGGATTGAGCGTGTCGCCAAGATTCCTGTTGACGACACTGACGAGGAGCCCGACGTCTGCATCATTGAGTTGGGAGGTACCGTGGGAGATATCGAGTCGGCCCCCTTTGTGGAGGCTCTGCGACAGTTCCAGTTCCGTGTCGGCCCTGACAACTTTGCACTCATCCACGTGTCTCTCGTGCCTTTCATCCACGGCGAACAGAAGACCAAGCCTACCCAGGCCGCCATCAAGGACCTGCGATCGCTGGGTCTGACCCCCGACATTATTGCATGCCGATGTCAGGCTGAGCTCGAGACCACCACCATCAGTAAGATTGCCATGTTCTGTAACCTGGGCCCCAAGCAGGTGCTTGACGTGTACGATGTCAGCTCTACCTA
Organism: Yarrowia sp. JCM 30694; assembly: GCA_001600515.1. Classification (NCBI taxonomy): domain Eukaryota; kingdom Fungi; phylum Ascomycota; class Dipodascomycetes; order Dipodascales; genus Yarrowia; species Yarrowia sp. JCM 30694. The sequence continues at coordinate 363,900 of BCKF01000004.1, read as the reverse complement.
CCACGTTCCTCTTCTGCTTCAAAAGCAGGGTCTTGTTGACCTGCTTACCCGAAAGCTGGCTCTTGACAAGATTTCAATCTCTGGACGTTTCCGAGAACGTGGAAATGGACTGCTTGGAAAGTGGAGACAACTTACCACTCAGCACGACCGATCATTTGAGACCGTGTCTATCGCAATGGTTGGAAAGTACACACATCTGCAGGATTCTTACTTGTCGGTGATTAAGGCTCTGGAGCACTCTGCTATGCGATGCCACCGACGACTTGAGATTCTGTGGATCGAGTCTTCTGACCTGGAGTCCGAGTCTGACGAGAAGGCCAAGTACCACCAAGCCTGGACCAAACTGTGCCGAGCCGATGGTATTCTTGTTCCTGGTGGCTTCGGCACTCGAGGTACTGAGGGTATGATCAAGGCCGCCAGCTGGGCTCGAGAGAACAAGAAGCCCTACTTGGGTATTTGTCTTGGCCTGCAGATTGCCGTCATCGAGTTTGCTCGAAACGTGTGCAAGCTCGAGGGTGCTAACTCTGAGGAGCTCGACCCTGAGGCCGAGACTAAGGCTGTGGTGTTCATGCCCGAGGGAGACCGTGAAAAGCTTGGAGGCACTATGCGTCTTGGTGCTAGAACCACTGTCTTCCAGCCTGGCTCCGAAAAGTCCAAGATTCGAAAGCTGTATGGCTCTGCTGACAGTGTGGAGGAGCGACATCGACACCGATACGAGGTCAACCCCGAGTTGGTGGAGACTTTTGAGTCAGCCGGCCTCAAGTTCGTTGGAAGAGACACTGCTGGCCAGCGAATGCAGGTTCTTGAGATGGACGACCACCCTTACTATGTGGCCACTCAATACCACCCCGAGTACCTGTCCCGAGTCTTGGACCCCTCTCGACCTATTTTGGGTCTTGTGGCTGCTGCTTGTGGCAAGCTGGATGAGATCACCAAGGGACAGTCTGCTGAGATTGCAAGCGGTGAGTTTTAAGCCCTCATACATATATGGGCTTACTGTATAGATGTAGTAATATAATAGTTTTTGATTTTCTTACTGCATTAATTGTTACTACAAATACGGTACTGTACCTGGTACTGTACTGCCTATGCCTATTGTAGCTATCGCCGTGTGTACAAAGATGGTCTTATTGCATATACTGCTCGTACCGTCCCGGTGTTGGTTTGACCGTGTATCTGGAGATGGTGCCCAGTCCCCACTTTAACTTGTAGCTAACTACTTGTAGGGGATGCGTGCATCAAGTCAACTGTATGGAGGCATGGTCTAAACCCGGTAGACACTGTATTGTATGGGACAGTGAATTGGCTTGCTTTTCATAGCTCGGGGTATTCTTATGGGTGCTACAAGTAAAATGGGACCCTAAATCTACTGTAGCTTCTCCACATTACTACAAGTATGTACCGTACCAGTTCCCGTACCTTAGAAATTGAGATTAATTCCATAAAATGATTGCATCTACATTAAAAACTACCTAATGTCCAGTATACCTACCAGTATAAAATAGATCAGTTTTTCCTCCTTTCGAGTTGTGGCGATACATATATGATCTATGGGGGCCAAAAAAGCTACCGCTACTGTACATACTGGATCCGTACCTTGAAGGGCTTGTATATGGATGATGTAAATAATGGGGTTATATGGAGGAAAGTATAGATATATATATATGACGTCTCTACTTTGCTTGTGTGGATGTGCCAAGCAAACCACCCACCATGCCAGCCACCTCTTTCGAGTTTGAAATGGCTGACAATGGCATATACACATTGTTACCTACCGGTACAGGTAGCCTCAACGAAGAACGATTAACAGGGGCTATAACAAAATGGCGTTCTATGCTAGCGAAATATGAACCCCTAGAAGACCATCCTACAGCCGAAGAGCCCAAAATTCGTCTGGGTTGGGTCAACGACCATTTTGAAGCGGCAGCACTCGTGCGCCCCTTTTCTGATGACCAGCAGTCGCTATACCGTCGACCTAAACAGAAGATACAACCAAGCCCCCTAAGGGTTATTGAGGGAACTAAACTAGAAAGATGTGGAATGGCGGAATGGCGTCACCGAAGTGTGTTCACAGTTCTTGGGTCGACAGACAAAGAGGACACTGAACGACTAAAAAACACTCCCGTGATACAGACACCAAGTGTACTCTACTTTTCAGAGCCCCACCAACACTACCTTGGCCACCGAAGAAATAGATTACCATGGCATCGGTATCGGTACCCTCCCCTAGATTCTTTAGAGGGGGAAAATCATGTTTGAGATGATTGATGGCGAGTGTTGTGGTACAAACACAGGTTGGTACGCCAGGTAAATACCCTTTTTTTTGTGTGCCAGGTAAATAGTTAATATCAAGACAGGATATTATACGACTACGACTCAGTGCTGGTAATTACGCATGTCTCCAGTAATACTGTACATGAAAGTACAAGACAGTAGGGTACAGACACTATAGGGCGAGGAACGGGTACGCTTACTACAAACAATCAGGTGTTTCCCTTGGGTTTATTATAACTTTCCTGCTAACAGACTGGAAGTTTTTGATGCGGGGTCGGGCTTGTAATCTCGAACTTCTCATTTGGAAAGCTTTTCAATCCAAACATCCACAGGGGTAGAGGACTCGAACGCAGGGTCGACAATGCCATTGATAGCAACAGTAGGGGTCATGTGAACGCCATTCTGTCGGTGGAATCTAACGAAGGGTTTAAGGTCATTAGTGATAGCGTTGCCAGTGTTAGATGGCTTGCCGTCCTTGGGCTTTCCGACCGTGAGCAGTTCAAGGAATTTGGATTCCTCCACACCTACCTCAGTTGCAAGCTTAGCGAGTCGCTTGTAGGTCTCGGGACGTGTTTCGTTGACGCATTCAGTGTCGAAGAACTCAGGTTGATGGTCGAAGAGAATCTTGGCGAAAGCCCAGAATTTCGCAGGCGCCAGCTGACCTACTGCCAGAGAGGCCTCGTGCAGTAGAGTAGACTGAGGGTGCCACGGCTGAGGAACGTTTCTAAAGACAAAACGCAGCTTTCGGCCTTTGACCTCGCCAACCCGTTCGAACAGTGCGTTAGTGCCGGGGTTCTCAATCTTGTCCCAGATGACCTTGGAGAAAGGACAGTTGAAGTCGACAAAGAGGTCAACATTCACAGTTTCCTCGCCGGAACCAAGTTCAAGAATGTGTGATGCTGCGTACTTCGGGGGGAGGGCCATTGTTGTTGTTGGATAAAGAGAAGGTGCCTCAGATTGGTTCCTCGTGGGGTTATATTGCTGTGGCTTATGCACCATAACCTTAAATATTAAAGGTTATTACATATCGCACGAAATGCCAATAAACTCAGTATTGTGGCTGAAAAACCCAGGCTAATGTGTAGCAAGACTTTTGACAACCACATTAATGGGTTCTCCAATGAAGCTCTTACGATCTACTTCCATTTTTTTAGTAGTCCTAAGCTTCGCACGAGTGTTCTTAAAAGCAAACTCACGCTGACCATTATGTCCCTTTTGAAGGCCTAGACCATGTGGCTGTGTAATAACTTTATTACTGTGGCGTGCATATTTTCGTGGCTAGGGCCCCACTCTATGTGAGGGGGTGGCCACTATTTGTAGACCCATCTCACAGAGCCCATTGGGGTCAGCAAATATATTCGCATCTACTGGGTAGAGACACGTCATGATATATCTTTAGATGTCAAGACCATTTGAGGCAGGGCTGGCTAAGCTAAAACCAATTATTTTTGCGAAAATTGAGAGATCTCAAGATGGGAATAACTGTATTTTGTTAATTTTTGGAGAGTGACGTTTGTGGGGGCAATTGGGCTTTAAATATGCTTTAAATGGACGTATAAGAGGCAGTTTAACAGTGTTGAAGAGTCTAGAGGAATCGGAGGATGATTTGTGCTGGTTTCTGAGAGTTGACGAATTGGAAATCAACGAAACTTGATGGTACTCCATGGATATAACAGGTATATGCGTAAATATTGCTCCATATGTGTATTAGATCTGTATCTACTTGTTAAATGATCTACAACAGCGTAGGATTACTTAGAAGCTAGTTATAATTTATTTTAATTAATTCATATTATTTTTGATTTTTTCCGAAAAATCAGAAAAATCAATTTAAATAAAAATAATTCGGAGCGACAAAAACGAAAAATATTAGACATTTATTGACTGGTTAGACTCTCATACAACAGTTATTTTGATGATTCAGTTCATATCCGATGAGTTATGGCTCCAGTATTCTCCGTTACTAAACTCAAATTATATTACTCAAATTATATTACTCTACAGGCAGTCTACAAAGAAGTCACTTATACAGTTTTGTTCCTCTCGTCTCCCTCTACAATTTCATGTGTTTCATCTTGCTATGAAAAACTTCCCTCACTTCCTTCAACCCCAATAATGAACTGAGTGATGGCTGGTCTCGGAATTGGAGGTATTTTGTCATTTTAAAGGCTTCATCAAAAAGAAGAGTCTTCTTGCATTCAGGCGGTTCGAATGATACCAATAACGTCGCGTTCTGGTTGATATTATTGATCAATATTTTGATTTGAAACAGTGTAAACTGATTAACGGAATGTGACGTTTGTGGGGGCAAATGGGCATTAAATTTGTTTTGAATGGACGCCTAACAGGTGGTTTAAAAGTGCAGAAGAGTTTTAGAGGAATTGGAGGATGTTTTGTGCTGGTTTCTGAGAGTTGACAAATTGAAAATCAACGAAAGTTGATGGTACTCCATGGATATAACAGTTATATGCGTAAATAAACCTTTCACATGTGTATTAGGTCTGTCTCTACTTGTGAAATGATCTATAACTGTGTAGTATAACGTAGAAGCTAGTTATAATTTATTTTAATTATTTCGTATTATTTCGATTTTTCAGAAAAATCAGAAAAATCAAATTAAATAAAAATAATTCGGAGCGACAAAAATCAAAAAGATTAGATATCTATAGACTAGTTAAACTCTTATACAACAGTTGTTTTGTTGATTCAGCTCATATCTGATGAGTATGGCTCTTTCCAAACCAGAATTCCCCGATACTAAACCTAGTATATCTTACTCTACAGGAATGCTATCAGTAAGCCACCTATACAGGTTTGCTCCCCTTATCTCCCTATAAAATATCATATGTTTGATTTTACTCTGAAAACCCTCCCTCACCTCCTTCCACACCAACCATGCATTGAGTGATCGCAGGCCTTGGAGTTGGGGGTTTTATGTCATTTAGCCGCTGTATCAATTGGAAGAGTCTTCTAGTATCAATATTCAACATAGACTTAGCTATTTTCAGACTGACTAAGCTGTTTAAATCGATTTTGGAAGTCTACTTGAACAGCTAGTTTCTGTCCTAAAAGAGCTCAGCTCAAAAGAACCATAACAGGAGTAGCTCAGAGCAGGAATTCAAAGTTAAGAGTTGGTTCACAGTGTTCAATAAAGGTGCCACTGGGTATATCGTCATAGAGCAGGTACCATTGTGTTTGTCAACCAATGAGTGGTGATCAATTTTTTGAATGAAGTCAGAACAAATCGAATTAACGGAGTGTGACGTTTGTGGTGGCAAATAGGCTTTAAATAGGCTTCAAATGGATATATAAGAGGCGGTTTGATAGTGTTGAAGAGTGTAGAGGAGTTGGAGGATGTTTTGTGCTAGTTTCTGAGAGTTGACGAATTGGAAATCAACGTGGAACTTCATGTATATAACAGATATTTACGTAAATATGCCTTCATATGTGTATTAGGTCCGTATCAACTTGTGACATGATCTAAAACTGCGTGGAATAACGTAGAAACTAGTTATAATTTATTTTAATTAATTCATATTATTTTTGATTTTTTCCGAAAAATCAGAAAAATCAATTTAAATAAAAATAATTCGGAGCGGCAAAATTCAAAAAGATTAGACATTCATGGACTGGTTAGACTCTAATACAACAGTTATTTTGTTGATTCAGTTCATATCTAATGAGTATGGCTCTTTCCAAACCATAATTCTCCGATACTAAACCTCATATATCTTACTCTACAGGAATCTTATACGTAAGCAACTTATACAGGTTTGCTTCCCTCGTCCCCCTCTACAAATCAATTTGTTTTAGTTTGTTCAGAATATCTCCCTCGGTTAGTTAAACCCCAATAATATATTAAGTGATCGCATGTCTCGGAGTTTCGGATTTTTCCCCATTGAGCCCCTCTATCAATTGGAAGACTCTTCTTACATCAAGAGTCAACAATGACGTATTGATTTCAGGAGGTTTATGTTGTTTAAATTGATTTTGGAAGTCTACTTGGACAGCTAGTTTCTGTCCCACAAGATCCCGGCTCTAAAGAATCATAATAGGACCAGCTCACAGCCGGAAATTAAAGTGAAGTCTATGGAAAAGAGTTGATTTGGAGTTTTTAATGAAGTTACAACTAATTGCCTCCTCATAGAGAAGGTTCCATTGTGTTTATCAACCGACAACGTGCGATAAAACTTTACTAAGCTTCAAACCATTTCCAGATAACCAGAAAGAATACGACAGGTCTAAGACTCTCGTGTATTATTTATTCATACTGGAGGATTATAGTTGTAGTTGTAGCTTTTTTGTAGGATGCATTTAGAATGAGATACATTGGCTTTAGTACAATAGAGATTCCATAGCTAACAACACCTTTGAGTAAGTAGAAGATGCTTAAAGACAAACTTATTAGTACCATCTGAATCGTCTGAGGTAGATGAATCCAATGATCAACTCTAGAACCTTGTAATATGCATATCCAAAGAGATATACCGAAAACAAGTTCAAACGACGACAGCAACAGCAATATTAACGATAGCACTTTTGCGACCACCATATTCGGCATCACACGATCTCAAGGAACACACCCATACCAATATCTCAACATGTTCAAAATTCCTAGTTTAGGACCCTCGAAACCTTAAAAAAATCGTGCAGAAACGCAAGTAAACACAAAATAAATGGTGCCATTGGGTTCATCGGGAAACGAGGATCACTCCTATACCAATTACTTTTTGTTTCATTTTTTACAAATCTTTAACGCCTCCTAACATACCTAGGGATAACGGTAGAGGATTGCCATTTTAAGGTATTGTTTATTTAAGCTATGGGAACACTGGGTAATTTTTTTGTTAAGATTGGCTGTATTTTAGGCAACCAATTTTTTTGAATATTACTTGAAATGCACCCAATATTAACCAAAAAATTACCCAGTGCTCCCATAGCTTAAATTTACATTACCTTAAAATCCCAAACCTCTACCATTGCCCCTGGGTATGTTGGAAGGGGTTAAAAGATTTGTAAAAATTGAAACACAAACTAATTGGTATAGAAGTGATCAATTTTTGCTGACGAACACAATGGTACCATTTATTTTGTGGTTAACACCATATCTGCACAGTTATATTTTAGGTTTCTCCCATAGTTTATGCCGTCCCGATACTTTATGCTGGGACCAAACCAGGTACTTTATGCTTCTTTGAGCGGGTTTTACTCAGCGAGTAAAGCTTGTAGAAAGGTCAGGGATAGCTCATTTTGAAGCCCCATGTCGGAAAATTAAGATAAATCTGTCAGAATTTAAATCGGAGGTGTTTTGACCATGTTCGAATTTCAGGATGGAACAAACCAGCTTAAACCTCTATATTTGCTAAAGTACATCTGAAACGAGTTATTCGGCAATTTAACACATATAATATTTCTAACCTTACCTCTGGCTACAAACCACACTCTTTGGAATTCCCTTAGCTCAATTTTTTGTCTAGAAAACCCACGGTAAAGCAGCACACCAGGCGTGCGGCTCGTTAATTGGAGAATTAAGGTTGGGGCAATATCGAAAAGTGGAGAATTAAGGTTGGGGACAATATCGAAAAGTGGAGAATTAAGGTTGGGGACAATATCGAAAAGTGGAGGGGTGTTCTCAAATGCTCAGTATTGGACTATATGCAGCCATGTAGTAAGTGGTCTGTACCATCAACGGTATACCCTCCACGGTAYCTGTAACATCCTGGATGGTTCTTGGACCAGTAGATGTTAGTAAAGGGCAATAACCTGGCTCATTTTTCGTTTTTGTGTTATTTACATGTACTGAAAGGGTCTCAAATGCTGGATTTCTAACATGKCCAAAACACCTCCGATTYCAATTCTGACAAATTTGTCTTAATTTACTGATAGGGGGCTTCAAAATGAGCTATTCCTTACCTTTCTACGAGCTCTGCTGGATCAACAAATGTTGTCTAAAGTTCCATAAAGTACCTGGTTTGGTCCCAGCATAAACTACGGGAGTGATCTTGCATACCCGCTCCCGTAGTTTATGCCGTCCCGGTACTTTATGCTGGGACCAAACCAGGTACTTTATGCAACTTTACGCGGCCTTTACTCARCGAGTAGAGCACGTAGAAGGGTCAGGGATAACTCATTTTGAAGCCCTATGTCGGAAAATTAAGGCAATACTTTCAGAATTGAAATTGGAGGTGTTTTGGTCATGTTAGAATTTCAGCGTAGAACGARCCAGCTTAACATCTAAATTTGCTCTAAAACATACATGAACCGGTTTTGTAGAAATTTAGCACATGTAATATTTATCTCCTTACCTCTGGCTACAAAACTCACAATTTGGAATTCTCTTAGCTCAATTTGTTCTTCGAAAACCACACGATAAAGCAGCAGCCCCAGGCGTGCGGCTCGTTAATTAGAGAATTAAGGTTGGGGACATTATCGAAAAGTGTAGGGGCTTTCTTAAATGCTCAGTATTGGACTATATGGAGCAATATAGTAAGTGATCTGTACCATCAGTGGTGTACCCTCCTCTGTTTCTGTAGTATCCTGAACGGTTATTGGATCGCTAGACGTTAGTAAAGGACAATAACTTGGCCCGTGCTTCGTTTTTGTGTTTTTTACATGTGCTGGGAAGGTCTCAAATGCTGAATTTCTAACATGGCGAACACACTKCCRATTTCAATTCTGAATGAACTATCTTAATTCTACAATTAAGGGCTTCGAAATGAACTATCTCTTGTCGTTGTACGAGTTCTGCTGACTTCACAAAAGCCGTTCAAAGTAGCATAAAGTACCTAGTTTGGTCCCAGCATAAAGTACCGGGACGGCATAAACTACGGATATGTACGTATGCAAGAGTATGCAACCCGCTCCCGTAGTTTATGCTGGGRCCAAACCAGGTACTTTATGGCACTTTAGGTGGCTTTTATTCGGCGAGCAGAGCTCGTGGAAAGGTAAGGGACGGGTCATTTTGAAGCCCAAGATCAGGAAATTATGGCAGTGCTTTAAGATTTGAAATCGGAGGTGTTTTGGCCATRTTAGATATTCAGCGTAGAACAAATCAGGTTAACCTCTAAATTTGCTGTAAGGTACACATGACAGGGGTTTTGTAGCAGTTTAGCACCTGTAATATTCCTCTACTTACCTCTGGCTACAAAACGCACTCTTTGGAATTCCAATAGCTCAATTTTTTGTCMGGAAAACACACGGCAAAGCAGCACCCCCAGGCGTGCGGCTCGTTAATTGGAGAATTAAGGTTGGGGACAATATCGAAAAGTGGAGGGGGTTTCTCAAATGCTCAGTATTGGACTATATACAGCCATGTAGTAAGTGGTCTGTACCATCATCGATGTAGCCTCCGCTGTGTCTGTATCATCCAGAACCGTTCTTGGACTGGTGGACGTTAGGAAAGSACAATAACCTGGCTCGTGTTTCGTTTTTGTGTTTTTTACATGTGCTGGGAAGGTCTCAAAGGCACAATTGGAACATGGCCAAAACACCTCTGATCAAAATTCTGAAAATATGATATTAATTTCCCAACTGAGGGCTTCAAAATGAGCTACCTCATACCTTTCTATGAGCTCTGCTGGATCAACAAATGTTGCCTAAAGTTCCATAAAGTACCTGATTTGGTCCCAACATAAACTACGGGAGCGATCTTGCATACCCGCTCCCGTAGTTTATGCCGTCCCGGTACTTTATGCTGGGACCAAACCAGGTACTTTAYGCTACTTTGAGAGGCTTTTCCTCAGCGAGTATTACCTGTAGAAAGGTAAGGGATAGCTCATTTTGAAGCCCCCTATCAGTAAATTAACACAAATCTTTCAGAATTGAAATCGGAGGTGTTTTGGCCATGTTAGAAATTCAGCATTTGAGACCTTCCCAGTACATGTAAAACGAAAAACGAGCCAGGTTATTGTCCTTTACTAACGTCTACTGGTCCAAGAACCGTTCCGGATGTTACAGACACCACAGAGGGTACATCGGTTATGGTGCAGACCACTTACTACGTGGCTGAATATAGTCCAATAGTGAGCATTTGAGAAAACCCCTCCACTTTTCGAAAATGTCCCCAAACCTTAATTATCCAATTAACGAGCCGCACGCCTGGGGTACTGCTTTATCGTGTATTTTCCGGGCAACAAATTGAGCTATTGGAATTCCAAAAAGTGCTTTTTGTAGCCAGAGATAACACAAGGAAGAGCAATTGTGCTAAATTGCTACAAATCTCGTGCCATGTGTACTTTACAGCAAATGTAGAGCTCAAGCTGGTTTGTTCTACGCTGAATATCTAACATGGCCAAATCCCCTCCGATTCCAATTCTAAAAGTATTATCTTAATTTCATGACTGGAGGTTTCAAAATGAGCTATCCCTGACCTTTCTACGAGCTCTACTCGCTGAGTAAAGGCCGCTCAAAGTTGCATAAAGTACCTGGTTTGGTCCCAGCATAAAGTACGGGTATGCAAGGGTATGCAAGGGCATGCAAGGGTATGCAGGATAATCAGAAAATCGTATTCAACGGTTATTCTGAGTATTGTAAGAGTATTTATGAGTGCCAAAGTCATTTACAGCATCAGAGGACCTATGTATTCTCTTAAAACCAATAAATGCAAAAAATACCAGTTATTTGTGAGCCGGAAAGGAGCTTCGCTTTGTACAGTACCGGTACCGGTAAGCCAGTGTTTAATATCCTATTGTGTCTCACTGTGTCATATGATATAATTTATTTAAATATTTACTTAAGCTGGTGCTCCTTGTGCTCCTTGTCGTCACCATAGGCCTTTGTTCCGTAGTGACCGTTGATGCAAATAATATCCTGAGGTCGGTAATCTTGCTTACCAGAGAAGAAGACCTCCAGAATGTTCTTGGTACCCTCAGCGTATCGTCCCTGGGCATCGATAGAAGTACCAGAAATGTGGGGAGTCATGGCATTGCCTCCTCCGTACTTGTTTCGCATAGTTCTCCAGGGGTGGTCCTTGGGAGCAGGCTGGGGGAACCAGACGTCACCACCGTAGCCTCGGATCTTACCAGACTCAAGAGCAGAAACAATGTCCTCAGTGACACAAATGGCACCTCGGGCAGTGTTGACGAGCCAAGCACCGTCCTTCATGTGGGAGATGAGCTCCTTGTTGAAGAGACCCTTGGTAGAAGCATGGAGGGGACAGTTGATAGTGACGACATCACACAGAGAAAGCATCTCCTCGAGAGACTCAACTCGTCGGCAACCAATCTCCTTCTCAACATCAGCTGGCATAGCCTGGTAGTCGTAGTAGAGCATCTCCATGGGGTCGAAAGGCTTGCATCGCTTAAGGACACGCTGACCGATTCGACCTCCTCCAACGGTACCAATGACCTTGCCCTCGAGATCGTAAGAGTCCTTGGCAACAGCAGCAACATCCCAGCCGCCAGAAATGATCTGCTCATGAGCAGGGACGAAGTTTCGGACGAGGACCAGCATGGTCATGATGACATGCTCAGCCACAGACTGGACGTTGGAACCAGTGACCTCGAGAACAGCAATGTCTCGGGCGTTGGCGGCATCGAGGTCGACGTGGTCGGATCCAACACCAGCAGTGATGCAGATCTTGAGCTTCTTGGCCTTGTCGATTCGCTCCTTGTTGATGTAACCAGGGTGGAAGGGAGTGGTGATGACAACATCGGCATCAACAATCTCCTTGTCGAGAACAGAGTCAGCTCCGTCCTTAGAAGAAGTGGTGACGAGAGTGTGGCCCTGAGACTCGAGCCAGTCTCGAATACCGAGCTCGTTTTCGGTACATCCAAGCAGCTTGGGTTCATCAGCAGCGTGGGAGCCGGCATCGTAGAGAACAAGAAGGACCTTCATATTTGTAGTAGTGTTGTAGTGGTTGTAGTAGTTGTGGGTTGTGTGTTGATGTCAATTCATGGGCCAAACGACCTCCCTTTATACCATTACATCGTCATATCGTTTCTGCCTTGATGCGTGTGTCGTGCATGAATTATGCCGGTAAGCGGTTTTTAGACCGATGAGCTGTGCGGCTCAGAGATCTGCATTGAGGCAGCAGTCAGAAACACCATTGAAAGCACACAAGAATAATTGCAAAAAGCAGAAATAAAATCAGTAGAATATTGTTCTATATATAGCAGATAGATTTATATTTTTGCTTCATTTTATTCAAGTATTTTACTCTGTATTTCGTACTATCCCGGACTGCCGGTGGCCATTTTCCAAGCCGCACGGACGGCCCAATCTTTTTACGAGCCGCACCAACAGAAGGTTTGCGGAGACAGAGATGACCGGAACAAGCGGGGACACAAGAGTCTTTACAATTATCACTCACTACAGTCTCTGAAATAACTACAATAACTACAATACAACAATCACTACAAGTACACTAAAAAATTGGGTGGGACTCAATGGTCCAAAATGTATTTACCCGAGAGGTTCAGCTCAATGGCTTACATCCTCTTAACTATAAACTAAAGGTTCGGCAAAGTGTACATCCTCGTAGCGAGGTTCCACGGCCTACATCCTTTCTGAATGCGAATCATATCGAAGATCTCCGACTGCCTTATGCTCGTTTGGCGGCTGTTGCTCTTATCAATTGTCTGGCTCTGGCTCTTATTGGCTTAGAAGCACTCATCGGCTCTGGACCTAGACTATCATGCTCTTATTGGCTCTGGCTTGTCATCTCTGGCTCTTATTGCCTCTAGCTTGTCAGCTCTGGCTCTTATTGGCAGTCACACTCATGGTTCAACATGGCTCTGGCTCTTACTGATTGGCTCTGGCCCATGTATAAGGTGCTGGCATTCTGAATCAACAGTTCACAGTATCACCTCTAGCGCTGACGTTATCGTTTCACAGAATCACTCTCGTGCTGGCATAACTTGACGTTTCTCAAACGCTTCATCAACGGCTCCTGCTCTGGTGGCTGGTGGCTTCACCATCAGACAGCTCCAGGCGGCTTTTCAGCGTCGGTACTGTAGTGTGTCGGCATTGTGTTGTCGGTCGGCGGCACTAGTTCTGGCTCATTGCGGCTCGGACTGGCTCTTTACCTGGCGGTTTGGCAGGTTGGGCACAAACGCTTTGCACAGTGGCGGTCTTTTCAGACGCTTATGCTCAGGCGGACTAGCTGGATCAGGTTCGGGTCGTATGTCAGCTGTCTCTTAACCGGGATTCCTGGTGTACTGGTACCAAGTCAGTAGCAGATGGAGGGACATATGACTATCGACAGTCCATCCCCCAAAGCATTCAGTAGTGTTATCCATGCTGGGAATTTCACCCTGGGAGCTACCCAATCATCGTGCTCTAGACAAGTCAATGTCCGTCATAGCAAGCTCATGAACAATGTTTCGTGCCCGTCACAGCTTTTGAAGGAGACAGATCTCAAGAGGGCTGGCTAAGCCATCTGTCATTGCTCTGCGTCCAATGGCATGTACTGAGGGGTTTCCTTTCACTCGGCAGCTTTGCTAGCGCTCGGCTTCACGTCTTTGTTACTCGCTTATACGTATTGCATTGTAACTCCGGTAAAGGAGCTCCACATCGTATGGTTTTAATCCGACTCAACAGCTGCGTCATAGCTTTCGCTCAGCAAGCTTCTGGACTACTGCCTTGCGGCAGGACCAGCAGACCCCAAAGTGTTGTTCATGCTGGGAATTTCACCCGTGGTTGCGAACCATCTCAGAAAGGAACTCCTGAGTAGATTGCGAATCTTGCTCGTCATCATTCCACATCACTGATGCATGAAGAGAGGTGTGTTGATGCTCCAACTCGGTAACTCGAATGAGTTACGTCCTGGTAGGAGTCGAAAGTTGCCCGCTCGCGCCAGACAATACTGCTTCCTAGCTTTCGCTCAGCAGTCTCAACATCTCTCGAAGTGATCGAATCCTTAGCAGATGCTCAGAGACTGATCGACTTCTGATGCTGTAAAACTAGGATGTCAAGGGGGTTTATATATTCTTTGGATGGAGGTTTGAGTTTGGAATAAAGTTTGACAACGTGCATATACGAAAGATACAGAACCTTGTCGAAAACTTTGGAATGTTCCATGGGCCTGAAAAATATACTTTAGCGGGGGGTTTATTGGTATCAAAAGAATCGCAATTTTTTGAATAATATGGATATTTAATTGTTTTTTTTTGTAGCGTAACAATATTGGCTATATCTCAGTTTCAGTGAGACGGATTAGAGTTTTAAGGCTCGCCCAATATGGTGGCGACTTCTTCCTAGAGAATCTTCGACCTTCGCAAGAATACTATGGAAAGAAGAAGACAACGGATGGTTGGGTAGCCTTAGAACCCTATTGTAGGAGGCAAAAACTGTAATTTACTTCAACTACATCATGGCAATACTCCATATCCTGACTCAGTTTAATCAAAACTGCTTTGTGATGTTACTTGAGTACAACACCAAAAGAAGAGATCGTATCAAGATATAACAAACAGCACAGTACTCCCAGAGGTTTGCTACAACATGGGAAGCTATGTATTTTGCATTACAGACGAAAAATATTTTTTCGGATTTTTTTTTTCCCCAAAATCACCCACTTTTTTCCCATGGGGGGGACCACCTGCGATTTTGTCAAAAAAGAGCCAAAAATCAATATTTCACAAAACTTTAGACTCATAAAACTGGAGTAAAAACCTCGGTATTTGTATTTTCTAAGATGTGAACAGAATTAAAAAGATCAATTGATGCTATATCCATCTTCAGCTTTGTCGTTAGCACTACGGGATGTGCTGTTTTGCACTAATCCTCTTGAAATGTGACACTGAAAAAACATGAAAAAAAAATCTGGAAAAAAAAAGACAAAGTTTTTACAAATTGAGATATTAATAGTTGAGGTTGTCTTTTGACATCTTAATATACCGCTTATTAATTTCCACGCTCTTGTGCCACGTCTTTCACCTATTTGGAGTGTTTTGTATTGCAGAAATTATGCACCTTTTCTTGATATGATCGTATCACCACAAGGAAAGCCTGTATCGAGGTGAAACAAAGCGCATTGTACTTCCAGAGACATGCTACAACATGGGAAACTGATTACAGACCAAAAAAAATATGTTGCTTTTTTCCAAAAAAAGTCAGCTTTTCGGCTTGTGGGGGGGACCACATGCGAAATTGTCAAAAAACTGCCAAAAATCAAAATTTCATAAAACTTTAGGCTCATAAAACTGGAGTAAAAACATGAGATTATATAATTTAAAAAACTATAGGTGAATCAATCCGATCAATTGATTCCATAACAATCTTCAGCTTTGTCATTACCACTTCAGGATGTGTTGTTTTGCACTATTCCTCGTTAACTGTGACACTGAAAAGAACTGAAAAAAAAAACTGAAAGAAAAAAAACAAAGTTTCTATAAATTGCAATAGTAAGGGCTCAGCATGTTGCTTGACATCACAATATACCACGTACCAAATTTCACGCTCTTGAGGCACGTATTAGATCTTTTGGGCGACTGTTTTGTATTGCAGAAATTATGCACCCTTCACATGAACCTCATACCTTAAAATACACAAACATCGTGTAGTACGGAGAGCTTCAGTACAAATTGATATGAATGATGGACGCTGGGCTGAACATATTTGGACTCCCCGGGTCTGGTTCACTCACTGCCCGAAGTTTCAGCCTTGTAAGAGTGTTTTTTGGTCACACTCAACGAATTGGAATTCAACGAAACTTGATGAGACATCATGGATATAACAGGTATATGCATAAATATGTCTTTCATATGTGTATTAGACCTGTCTAAACTTGTGAAAAGATCTACAACTTCGTAGGATATCGTAGAAGCTAGTTATAATTTATTTTAATTAATTCATAATTAATTTGATTTTTTTAGAAAAATCAGAAAAATCAAATTAAATAAAAATAATTCGGAGCGACAAAATTCAAAAAGAATACAGATTTGTGGATCGGTTAGACCCTCAGACAACAATTTTTTTGTTGATTTAGTTCATATCTGATGAGTTGTAACTCTCGTATTGTCCGTTACTAAAATCAATATATATTACTTTACAGGCAGTCTACAGAAAAGCAACTTATACAGTTTTGTTCCTCTCGTTTCCCTCTACAATTTCATGTGTTTTGTCTTGCTATGAAAAACCTCCCTTACTTCCTTCAACCCCAATAATGCACCGAGTGATGGCTGGTCTCGGAATTGGAGGTATTTTGTCATTTTAGAGGTTGCATCAAGAAGAAGAGTCTTCATGCATTCAGGCGGTTCCAATGATACCAATAACGTTGTGTTCTGATTGGTATTATTGATCATCTTTTGATTTAAATCAGTGAAAACTGACTAACGGAGTGTGACATTTGCGGGGGCAAATGGACTCTAAATAAGATCTAAATGGACGTATCAGAGGCGGTTTAGCAGTTCTGAAGAGTTTAGAGGAGTTGGAGGATGTTTTGTGCTGATTTCTGGGAGTTGACGAGTTAGAAATGAACGAAACTTGATGGAACTTCATGGATATAACACTTATTTGCGCAAGTATGACTTTCGTAGGTGTATAGGATCTGTCTGCACCTGTTATGTGATCTACAGCTGTCTACGATAACGTAGAAGCTAGCTATAATTTATTTTAATTATTTCGTATTATTTTGATTTTTTCAGTAAAATCAGAAAAATCAAATTAAATAAAAATAATTCGGAGAGACAAAAATCAAAAAGATTAGACATTCATGGACTTGTTAGACTCTGATAAAACGAGTTATTTGTTGATTCAGTTCATATCTGATGGGGTATGGCTCTTTCCATACCAGTAATCTTCGTTACTAAACCTGGTATATCTTACTCTACATTAATTCTAAAAGTAAGCCACTTGTATAGGTTTGCTCCCGTCGCTCCCCTCTACAATCTCATATGTTTTAACTTACTCTGAAAAGCCTCTCTCACTGTTATAAATCCCAACAATGCACTGAGTGATTGCAGGTCTCTGAGTTGAAGGTATTTTCTCTCATAGCCGCTGTATCAATGAAAGTGTTTTCTCACATGAAATTTCAACTTATACTTAGCTATTTACAGACTGCCTATTCTGTTTAAATCGATTTTGGAAGTCTAATTGGAAAACTATTGGTTTCTGTTCTAAAGAGTCCAGCTCAAAAGAATCATAACAGGAGTAAATCACTGCTGGAATACGTTTTAAATGGATGTATAAGAGGCGGTTTAACTGTGCTGAAGAATTTAGAGGAGTTGGAGGACGTTTTGTGCTGGTTTCTGAGAGTTGACAAATTGGAGGACAACGACATTCGATGGGACTCCATAGATATAACTTTAATATGCGTAAATATACCTTTCATATGTGTATTAGGTCTGTCTCGACTTGTTAAATGATCTACAACTGCATAGCATAACGTAGAAGCTAGTTATGATTTATTTTAATTAATTTGGATTATTTTGGATTATTTCCGAAAAATCAGAAAAATCAAATTAAATAAAAATAATTCAGATCGACAAAAATTAAAAAGATTAGACATTTAAGGACTGGTTAGACTCTTAAACAACAATTTTTTTGTTGATTCAGTTCATATCTGATGAGTTATGGCTCCAGTATTCTCCGTTACTAAACTCAATATATCTAACTTTACAGGCAGTCTACAAAGAAGACACTTATACAGTTTTGTTCCTCTCGTCTCCCTCTACAATTTCATCTAGTTTATCTTGCTATGAAAAACCTCCCTCACCTGCTTCAGCCCCAATAATGCACTGAGTGATGGCTGGTCTAGAAATTGGAGGTATTTTGTCATTTTAGGGGCTGCGTCAAGAATAAGCGTCTTCATGAATTCAGGGGGTTCTAATGATACCAATAATGTCGTGTTCTGGTTGATATTATTGGACAATATTTTGTTTTAAATCATTGTAAACTGATCAACGGAGTGTCACGTTTGTGGGGGCAAATGGGCTTTAAATATGTTTCAATGGACGCAAAAGAAGCGGTTTAACAGTGCTGAAGAGTGTAAAGGAGTTGGAGGATGTTTTGTTCTGATTTCTGAGAGTTGACGAATTAGAAATCAACGAAAACTGATAGGACTCCATGGATATGACAGGAATATGGGTACATATGTCTTTCATATGTGTATTAGACCTTTCCAAAGTTGTGAAATGAATTACACCTGCGTAGGAGATCGTGGAAGCGAGTTATGATTTATTTTAATTAATTCGTATTATTTGGATTTTTTCAGAAAAATCAAAATAATCAGATTAAATAAAATAAATTCGGAGAGACAAAATTCAAAAATAATTGAAATTAATAGGATGGWAWGACTCCCATACTGYAGTTTTTATGTCGATTCAGTCTGTATCTGACGAGTTAGAGCTTTTTTAGTGTCTCATTATTGCCCTCCCTTTAATAGCTCCAAAAGTACATATATTCTCTGGATAACAGCTCCGTACGAATACTCTAACCCCGCAGGGTATTTCACTTTGTTTCCTACATCATTTTACTTTATTTTTGGCATTATTTTTGGGGGATTATGGGAGTTGAAGAAGTGGAAATTGATGATAATTGATGGGATTTGGTGGATTTGAGTGGTACCAGTGTATATTGATAATTGTGTATTAATTGAGTCATCCTCTCTATTTTATAGTTTCTTAAAAGTCTATAGGATCTATGGAAAGCGAGTTATAATTTATTTTAATTGTTTCGTATTTTTCTGATTTATTTTGAAAAATCAAAAAAATCAGATTAATTAAAAATAATTCGGAGCGACAAAAATCAAAAAGATTATACATTAATGGGATGATTTGACTCCCATACTGCAGTTTTTATGTTGATTCAGCTTGTATCTGAGGAGTAAGAGCCGTGCTAGTTCTACTATTTTTGTTTCACCGATAACTAGAGAACAAACAAAAATACAGCTAATTAGACGTGATGATGACAATCTCCTGCTCACAGGAAACTTTTTGAGCTATTACTCGTTGCTGTGGTATTCCTATAAGGCCTCGTAAACACGAACACTGTGTTCTTGCGTCTGTGTCATCATAACAAAAACTCTAAATATTACTTTTGACAAAGTCTAAACTTGTGTTTTTGACCCGATTAGGCTATATGTACCCAATTAAGCTCACCTTGTCCCGTTTGAGAAATCAAAACAACTTCTTAAACCAAATTAAGGTGAACCCAGCCCAAACGGGTTAAATAATGCCCTTTTGGGCTAAGCGAGACGAAAACTGAGGTTTAGAGTTCATAAAAAGTAATATTTAAGGTTATGGTTAATCAAAACAGAGATTTAAGCTATTGTACGTGCATGAGAGATCACTCCAGCACTTGCGTAAGCCTGAATCGACTTTTCGTGGCCGCTGAATAAAGATTAATTGTATACGTACACTGACACTGTTCGGTAGCTACATCATGATGTGGTTAAATTTTTAATATGTGAGGGATTCCAGGCAACTCTAACCCAAGTTCCTAAACTCTAAATGACACTCGCCACCGCCACAGAACCTTATGTCGTTTCTAGATGATTCTCACATCATCGACACGGTCCTTCCAGGCGGCAGTGTCTTCGCCACCGCCACCCGGGCGTGTATCCTTTATAGTATATATAGAGACATATCCGTAGGATATGTCGTTATCAATAAACTGTTTTACCTTCTCTTACAAATAATCTCACTTTTACGGCTGTTAAGCTCATGAAATGTGATATCTTTAAAATAGCTACAAATTCTCGGAAACTATATCCACATATATTTTGATAAAGGCATTATGGCCAGCCAAATACCAGCTTCAATTTACATGTTTGTACATTCATTTTGAAGCTCTGCATCGCAAACTGTGGTGGTTTCGAATTTCTAATATTTAATAAAAAAAACGCAAAATTTACTTCAAGCTTTAAGTATGTGGTTAACTCTTTAGTTTGAATGTTAAAGAAGTATGCAATACACTTAAATTGAAGATACTCCAGAAATAGGAGAGGATAATCGAAAGTGTCTAGACACATTTTAAAGCCCTCAAAGAAAAATATTATTTGGTATCAGTTAGTATCACGTGAGCTTCTTACTGCTCAGCTAATTCTGACTAAATCAAATCTAGTGATGGTGTTTCCAGGCCAACAGCAGTAAAGCTGGAGCCACAACTTGACCTGCATGTGGATGTGAAACTCCGCAACTCAGCGACTTTCTCAAGATATCATTCATAACTGCCACATGCTACTCTAAGTCCCTCAAAATGTCAAATCAGATTTCTGGCGTAGAAAAGTCTAAATATTACTTTTCGAAGCTTAAATTTGTGTTTTTAAGTTAATCAGGACAAATTCGTTCGATTTAGCCACAACTGATCGCCAACAACCTCAATATCGATATTGTTAACTGCATTATGGTCATCTAAACACCAGCTTCAATTTACGTGTTTGTAACTTCATTTTACAGAACTATAACACAATATAAGCTAGACTCAAATATGCATTCTTTGGGTAAAAATATGCCTACCGTTAAGAAAGCTCCGACACGGATGGGGTACACGCACAACTACGATACATGAACCCCTGCGACGCCCAACAGCACCAAATAATAACGCAATAATTGATTAGTGATTATTACAATATGAAAAATAAACAAAAAATAGAGTAAACAAAAATTAAAGTACGGGTACCAGGTAAGCGAAAATAGTATATTTAAAGTAAAGTAAAGTAAATAAGGTAAAGTAAAGTAAAGTAAAGTAAAGTAAAGTAAAGTAAAGTAAAGTAAAGTAAAGTAAAGCAAAGTAAAGTAAAGTAAAGTAAGTAAAGTAAAGTAAAGTAGCGAGGGTAAAGTAAAGCAAAGTAAAGTAAAGTAAAGTAAGTAAAGTAAAGTAAAGTAAAGTAGCGAGGGTTAAGTAAAGTAAAGTAAAGTAAAGTAAAGTAAAGTAAAGTAAAGTAAAGTAAAGTAAAGTAAAGTAAATTAAAGTAAACGAAAACTAGTGAACAAAAACAATAAGCTTTGAAAATTAAAGTTAAAAAAAACAGTACACAAAAACATAAACAAGAGAGAAACAATTTAAAGTAAACTAACGTACACAAAGACCAAACTAAACCAAAAGTCACATACTTCTGTGACACAAAAATAGCGGAGCAAGACCAGCTACACTATCATAATGTAAAAAGAACGGGGATAATAAGTCATATGGTTGCGAATCGGACATGTCATGACCTGACCAGTCACTAACCACCTGACCTATCAATCTAACCTGTCGCCTACCTGACCTGTCGCCCACATGACCTGTCGCCTACCTGACCTGTCGCCTACATGACCTGTCACTAATCTGACCTGTCAGTAATGTGACCTGTCACCAGCAAGCTGACCTGTCATCAACGACCTGACCTGTCGCCATCAACCTGACTGGTCACCCACCACATGACTTGTGTGGTGCTGTTATTTGGATATATAATTCTTGCAATGAAGCTTCTAGAGGTCTTGTGCCTATTTATTTAGTGAGATTCCACACCTTACGTAGATGTCCTTCGTGTATCTATACAATTTTGTGTGGAGTGTCGAAAGTGAAGCCGTTAAACCCATATTTATACACATTTTATGCAAAGTTATGAACTATTACTGAAAATCATACTGCATGTGGGAAATTATAGGTTCTTCTTGCACCACCCCTGAAGTGAAAAATAAAAATCTTAACCAATCCTCGGTATTTGTACCTCCTATTGGATAGCCTTGTGCTACCCATGCTCGTCTGCATCTTTTGTTTCAAGAATTCTTTGTCTCTATACCATATCGATGGAGAGTTTTTACTGAATACGGGTTTTTCATTGGGAGGTATATCTCGCCACCGTGTCAGATATGTGAACTATAACTGTTAGTACATATATTATGATCAGGATCTAGTCCTCTGGCTCACTGGTCATATGGATGTAACAACCAGCTCAAATTAGAACCCAGGCTTTAATATATTTCACCATGTTCTTCCGGTGTAGAATTTACCTTAGCCTATGGGTCCTTGTTGGTTGACTATTACTGCCATATTTACATTGCTTCGGGCTTGTTATGGTTGATCTTTGGTTTCCGGAGGTCTTTTT